>OX465377.1:13775618-14328134 GCA_950004255.1 Mesopsocus fuscifrons
GAAAACCCCAATACTAACATTTTCTGACTATTTAAGGAAAAATAAGGAGAAGGAGATGTATTTTACTTGGTAATTTGTTGTTATGATATATTAATTATCACAGAATAAAATTTATTGCACGGGACAGAGGAAGCTTTACAAAAATATTAAGATAGTCAAAATATTCACAATTTTCTACCTACCTAGTTATGACACAATTCCCCTTTTAGGCGCTCAGGTTGCTTTTAGAACTGAAGACATAAATATCTGCTGAAGGATCTGAGGAATCTTGGCTAAATCCAAACAAACAAATGCGCGGCCGGCAGGGAGAGCAGACGCTAATCTGAGGAATAAAACAAGGACAATGTATTATTATTTTACCACCAGGCAGCTGAAAAAAGTACCCAGAACCCAGAGCGACAATACAAAGAAGTTTTGAACAAAAACTTTGCCATGAAAAACTTTGGAATATTTTACTGTCATTAATTACCTCTCAGCCTGGTCTCCCAAGGAACCAATGAAAATAGCGTAGGCTCCAACGTCGGGGTTAGCGGTCAACGCCTGGCCGAACCGCTGGGGAGGAATTCCATATCGTTCAAGGTTGGCATCAGAAAGGACGACCACGATGGCCTCATCGCAATCTTCTTGGGCCAGAGTCTCAATAGCATGAACTGTGGCGGGCAGAGTGTGATCACCGGAAAGACAGAACTGGGCGTGTGCGTGCATTGTCTAAAAAATTATAGTTTTTATATTATACAGGTAAGTACCTACTGTGAGAACAATTGCTATGCCAAGAATAAGTAAATCTATCTTTTTTTACCTTTATAACTTCCAAACGCTGTTTATTGTCAGTAGGTGGCTTGCCAGGTTCAACGAAAACGTGATCGAATGTTTCACCGGAATGGCCAATGATGTCGTAGACAAATTTGGCTTCGTGACCTTCGAACGCCTCCATTACCAACACGGTGGCTTCCATGATCCTATCGAGGCGTCCGTCATAACCGTTGAATCTGGAAAATAACAACGTAACCATAAATTTTATCAGACAGCTGTTTTAAACTCTTTGCCACGATGTTTAGTTTTGAATCAAGCCAAAGCTTAATGGATTCTTACCTATACATGCTCCCCGAGACATCGACGACAAGCCTAAGACGTTTGGGTTTCATTTGCGGGGACCCTGGTTCTGGCTCTTTTTCTGCTCTACGACGGTAGATTGTTTTTTCCCCAGTTAAACCTGAAATTAACATTTATTCGTGAGATGCCTAGCAAAATAAATTATGTGATAAAATAGTTTTACAGAGGACAGAAGGTAATGTTTGCTATTAACAGCCACACCGACTCACTTAGACTAATCACGAGTTCCACTGTATCTAACTGTTCTGAGCGCTAAACGGATTCATAATGTTTACTTTACCTTCGATAAGTTTAAGGTCATCAAGATCACCAGATGTTTGATGGCGCGCCCATGAGCGTTCCTTGGCTTTTGCTTGGACACTGTCCAAGATTACTCGAAGGGCTGACACTTGGCGCGCCACAGCCCCACTGTATTGCATATACACGGTGTGGTCATATTCACTCATCTGGATCTCCTTCAGGCGTTGCAAGAAAGCCCTGCGTCCCATTTCACGTGCCGCACGCTTCACGTCATCCGGCACGTCATCTTTCTCTGCATCCGATAGCTACGAACACACAGTACTCAAATTATCATTTTTCTACACTACCGAAACAATAATACAAAATGGTAACTCAAGGCGGTGAGTGTTACCCTTTCTCGCACATTTCCTAGGGAACTGCACGATATTTGTACTGGTGACTTCAGCTTTACCTGATGCACGTTATGCCCCGAGTCTAGACGGTAGGGCCCTCCCTTGCCTCCGAGGCCAGCAGTATCCCTCCCTCCAGAACCACCAGCCCAAGTATTTCCACCCACATGTGGATCATTTTTCTCGTCCACCTTCCCGTGCTTTGGTCCTGAAACGTCTTTCCCACTGTCTCTCTCGATGGTCAGTTGCAGCGGTCTCCCTTCTGTTAAAAAAAGTTCCATTTATATTTTTCAGATTTTAAACTACATAGCTTCCGATGTGAAAAAGAAATATGTATTACTATACAGGCTAAATTTCCGTGGAAAGCTGTCAATAGAACATAAATTTGTGTTTAATTGCCACTAATAATGTGTCAATATAATGTTTGATGATGACAACGAGTTCTTTTTTAGAATACTTT
Source organism: Mesopsocus fuscifrons (assembly GCA_950004255.1). NCBI lineage: Eukaryota > Metazoa > Arthropoda > Insecta > Psocodea > Mesopsocidae > Mesopsocus > Mesopsocus fuscifrons. Next base: position 13,777,821 of record OX465377.1, read on the forward strand.
GACAAGAACAATTTTGATCATACCCTGCCCCACCATTGCCATCCAGTCATCTAATGAGCGCTGGAGCTGCATAGCCGCCGTCTCGAAAAGGCGCAAGGAGCCCAGCCGATCAACAACTACCAACCCTTCGTCAGATCGCTGACATGCGTAAATACCAAGTTCATTGTCCAAATAATAGGAGGCGATGTCTGTTCTCCTGCAAATCATCATTATAAATTAGACTCCTTTGGGTAAGCTCCACTTGGTCTGAACAAAGCGTACTTGATTTTCCACCATAAAAAACAGGGATACATTTTTCATAGTCATTTCACACCTAGGCGGTACTAGGGTGTCATCCGTCAGTTTTTAGCACTACACAGGTGTAAACTGGCTCGAATGCCTTTTATTAACTACAATTTAGGAAAAAATATCCAGTAAAAACAACCACCCTGTGTTTTTACCCTCAATCATTAATCAAAACTCCAAATCACCACCCATAATTCATACGTACTCTTGCAATGGAATGTAACGAAGAGTTCGCCTATTAAGGTCGATAACTTCCAAGTAGCCGGAGAGGCCCCCCAACTTTTCTTGAACTTCCAGAGGAGCGGAAACTTTTGATACAGGCGTCACCACCTTAAACAAAAGGGAAAAATTAGAGGAGACTCACTCAATTTTCTTCTGCATCAGAACATAACTACAAAGTAACTGTTCTCACCTGTTTTCGCATTGTTGTTTTTTAGGAAAACTACTCAAGTTTCTTGAACTTAAACGAGATTAGAAACGAGAACTATAGTTAGTATATTCTACTATAACCAGTACCTATTTCCAAATAAAATCAATCAGGAGTTCGTCTCACCTGTCCGCTGTTTTTAAGCAGCACACTGGAGCCCTGCCGATGAGCCTGGTTCTCAGTGCGAGGCCAAAGGTACAAATCCTGACTGGAATGTTTCAGGTCGGGGAACCCCACAGCAGAAACAGCGAAACATGAGCTGCTGAGTAATAGCCTGTTTGGGGCCGACACATTTTCACCCAGCATTGCCGACAGTGTTTTATCATCTGAAAATAACAGTCAAAAGTTCGGTCTCTATTGGAGTTGAACTTAAGATTAGAAAGTCATTGTAACAGGTAGGCTATAATTATTAAAAATTTAATCTGTAACATTTCAGTAGTCCTTTTGAAAAAAAAAAAAAAAAAAAAAAAAAAAAAAAAGTTATTTAGCAACCTCCGATGGCGAAAAATTGGAAACAACCGTGTCTTGGCGTTGATAGTATCATGAAATGCACGTCTACCCACCTAGTTCAAAGTCGGAACATCCTGTTAAAGCTCCAAGCTTAGCTTCGGTATCTGATTTTTCCGTGATTGGTAAAAGACAGGAAGGCATGGGATCAGAGGGCAGAATCTTCTCTAGAAGGAATTTCCTAAAAAATATAAAGGTATTAAAACAAGAACAGGCAATAATTTACATAGCTCCTACACTGACAAGGTAGGTAAGAAATTTTCAAAAAAATGAAAAGTACCATTTGCACAAAAGTACAAAAGTAAATTTCCTTGTCTCAGAACCAATTTTACATGACTATTTTACGCTATTGCTTAATTTTTTAATTTCTTTAGTAAGAATATGTTTGTTGATCTTATCCATCCATTGAAGTCATATAAAAGTTCATTTAAACTATAAAAAACGTTTTCGAGTAAGTAAATAGGATTCCAGCATGGTTCACGTTACCTGCTTGACATATCTTGCAGTAACCAAGAGTTGCTAGACACTATGTTGACCGAGTGGAGTTTGAGTGGCAAATCCACAGCATAGTTGGTAGCTGAAACCAGGTCCAGAAGCTCAATTCTGCCTCCACGAAGCTGAAAGCTAACGATCTGACTGGTCGGTGACTGCTGCTCAACCACCCGAAGAACTTGGCGGGATGTGATGCCCAGACTCGACGATACCTTCTCTGCGGTTGACTTCATGTCTACTTCCACGATTGTCGCGTTATAGGGGTCAAATATGGATAGTTGACTTGTCTGAAGTAAAAAAAAAGTCAACAAGATGTAACTGCGAAATAATTCCATTTATTTTGTAGATGGCAAGCTCTGAGGGGATCAGTATCAGTCACTTACGTTTTCTTCATGTATAGCAACGCAGCCTTCGAGAGGGCCACTCAGAGCTGAGAGGGTGAATTTATGTCGAACACCATACGGTAGGCGAGGCAAGTGTGATTCCAGCTGAGCCACCTGGACTTTGGTGCCGCCTGCTCTGACTGAGTACATCCGAACGGGGTTAATAGACAGGACATGGATCATATCCTCAGCCGCCTTCTCACCTGAAAAGGAAATGAGTGATACAGTGCTACTAAAGGCTTAGATCGGCAAGTGCTCTCGATGGCTGTTTTCAAAGGGACCTAGACACGGGTTCTAAAACTGCCATTTGGACTTTCGGCAATCTCTAATGACTTTAGCATCACTAGCAAAAGATAGGTGCAAAAAACATTTAAAAAATTTCTTTGTCCGATAGAGAGCGACTGGTGAAATCATAGTAATCCCTCATGGTACATAAGTTTTATACTAATAAAATGATAATTATACTCACCAAGAGTGACTACCATTTTGTGAACAATGCTGTGTGACGGAAGAGGAAGTAGCCAGTACGACTGGAGCTCAGTGAAAAATGCGGATCTTGCCTGAATATGGTCCACGTCGGCTGTCGTACACGCCAACGCCTTTGCTTTTCCGAATTTAATGTTCATTACATCAACAGCAAATTTTTGGGCTTCCTTCTGTTTCCCTAGATCCCAACACCCGTACTTAACTAACTGTGGTAATGGAAATCTGTAACAGTAGATTGTATATAAATTAACGAATGATTTGGAAGTTGCCTCATTTGCTTGTGAAGTAGAATCGGTTAAAGTTAAAGCTGAACAGTTAGGAAAGGCATTTTTATTAGGGTCCCCAATCAATCTGTTCTGGGGTCTAGGGCCATTTCGAATCGGCTCAACCTTAAGATTCCCAAGTCCGAAAAACAAAATGTCATCGCAATACCTAGAAGAATCACTTACAAACCTAATCGTTCCTAGCTAGCGATATTTTAACAACGTAATCCGTACTTACACGTACTTACTCTTTGGCAAGAAACACATCCTTGACGGAAGCGTTAATAGGGATACCGTGTTTCTGTAGAACAGGAATGAGGGCCTCCAAGGCACTTTTCTGGTACTGGTCGAAGTCAAAGACGTTCTTCACCACTGCTGAGAGACCTTCATCTGGGTACATCTGAAATCATTGAATTAAATTTGAACACCCGGTTTCTCCTCCTTGGTAGCTTTTTGTCGCGTTAGAACAAGATGCATAAGTTTTTTTTTCAAATCCAGAAACCAGACTCCTTATGAGACTGGCTGGTTTATTATGAAGTCGGCATAAAATCGGGATGAGCTTTAGGTGCATACATCTACAAATCTCAAAGAAGGGTATGTATGGTAGAGTAATTAGTTATTAATACGCTACCTGCAGGTGCTTTATTATGCTGACCACCTCTCGGGTGGAGTATGGGTACTGCACCAGTCCGCTGTCAGCCATCTTGCGGAGCTCTCCGAAAGCTTGGACCAGTTTCAGAATCACAGGCTCAGGCACATCAGGTCCATAATGTTTGAGGAGAGCTATCTCGGACTCAGGACTTGGATTGTCCACCGCGTGGCAGCTGAATAAATCGCCTGGAATAGGGTAAAATAAAGTGTGATCAGTTCTTTCCTCATTTCCAGGACTTTCACCCGCCTGATATCATTCCTCACCTACACCAGCACAGCAGTGAAAAGAAGACAACGTTACTAGTAAAAGTTCTTTTAAGAGAGGAATTGAACCTATGAAATAGCAGGACTCTTCGGCAAGTAGTTGTAGTAATTTGTTACAAAAATCACCCATACCAAGAGTGGCGAAGAAATCGTTGCCGAGGAAGGGGAAGCCCGGTCGGTTGGCCAGGACGATGACGCGGAAGTCTGGGTGCATGGGGATGACACTAGGATCAGGCTGACGGCAGCGAGGGTCTGTGCAGGGCAGGATCTTCCGCCCGTCCGATAAACTCATCTCTCCGCGCTCTACAAGCGTCTAAAAATACTTCTCAGGTTAAAAAAAGTAACAACTGCTATGTGACAAAACTTGCCAACAAAAGAAAAAAATCACTTCTTATTAATATCATTGGAATGAACCTTCTGAATAATCTAATATGTTACATTGCATTCCAGAACAAAGGATTTAACAACAGACTGATGTGGTAAAAACCAACTATATGGTGCGTGTTTTCAGCCTCGATGTGCTCACCTTAAGAATGCACGTGACATGTGTGGGCGCCTTGTCTGCCTCATCGACAACCAGGACATGACCGGCTTTAACAGCTTGAACGAGGGGAGAATCTTCGTAGGTGACGACTCCGTCTCGAACGCTTGGCTGTAAGGTGAGGGTCTGCACTGTGGTGTCCCTATGAAGCTGGATGTACTCGCGAGGTCTGTTCAGAAGCTGAAGAAGGCGATCCGCCAGTTTATTTTTACCGACGCCTGAAAAACAAAATACTCGACTGCTACTAATGTTGTTTGTTTCAGGCATGTTTACTACGAATTCCCTAAATACAGCCAAACTGTACCGGTATCATCAGAAACTAATAATTTTCCGAACCTTGATTTCCAACAAGCAGCAAATGTTCGCCAAGCGTGAAGTCCTGTAGAAGCCATTCTAACACTGCCAAGTGTTGCGGCACGTCGTAGAACAAAATATCCGGGACTTTGCTTTTACTGTCTGTGTGGTGCCGAGGGACCCGAGTCTGCCCTATTTCCACAAACTCATCGGTCACGGTGCAAGGAATGTTTGAGTCACTTGAACTGCCAACTGGCTGTATACCTTCATCGTGCATCACTTTCAGCAACGAATCACGGGCGAGGGCTGGCAGAAATCTGAACATAAATAAACAGATGTTGCTTAAATAGAGGAACGGTGGAACCTGTTATACTATCCCACAAGTCCATCAAGTAAGGACGGCCATTCCTACATCTAGATCTCTTCTGAAGTACAACGTAGTGAAGTAACGGCCCAGAAAGTCTTAAATTTCGATAGATGAAAATCCATAGCTAAATAGATTCCTTTTTCCTTCTGAGTCCCATCATACTCGAAAATCGTCGATTTTTAGCCTGTTTAAATGTGCAAGAAAATTGAAGAGTATGGTGGGACGCAGCCTGAGTCACAAGGTTTCCTCCTTACCTAGCTAGGCAAGCTTTTTGTACACATTCAAACACGGAATCGTCGGGGAAGTTGGAGAGCCGCTTGGCAATTCGCAGGAGTTGTCTTGTGGAGAAGGACGCGCTTAGATTGGCCAGCACAGGGTCCTGTGAAGAGCGAATGGCGGCCGCTAGCCCCAACACCTGCTCTACTTTGTCTCCGACGCCCCCAGGGCCGCACACAGACGACACTATCTGACGCTCGTCAGCCCGCGACATGGGCGCCATTTCGTGGAAGAGGAAAAGGCTTAACAGTTCACCTGTCAGCCATTTTGCCGTCGGAGCCGCTGGAAATAAAAATATTATACAATACTTGGTAAAATTTTCAGTGTGGTCAGAACCATTGTTTTAGCAAGATAATTCTGTCATTCTCGGTGGGAGATTGAAATAATATGGCACAGAGCTGGAATGAATTAAATCGGCGGAATATTAATCAATAAGGAACGAACTACATACCATGGGATCCAGTGTCAGCCAAAGCCAGAATTCGGAAAGCAGGATGAATGCGAAGGACCCCTGCCTGTTCGAGCTGAGCTTCGTCCATCCCCGTCTTCTCCATCATAGATTGGTACCTGTCGTCTCGCAGTAACCGCCGGCCATCGAAAAGTTGCAGCTCGCGGTCCTGAACAAGCCGATGCAAGATGGCCAGCGTGCTGGGATGCACGCGGTCAATACCCTCGAGTATGGCCAGCTTACCAGTCAAGGCCGCCTCCACCTACAACAAATGAGATAAGTGGTTATAAAATAGTTGAAATGCCCGGTAACGGCAGCGTAACAGTCCCATGTTTAGACAAGGTACCCCTTAGCGTTTTCAAGATCATAATTTTACTTTTGGTCAGAGGAAAGCATGGATACATATATATCTACTCACTAAAGGTGAATTCTGCCAGACAGTATCACCATTGGGCCGAGTAGTCCGCTGTTGGACCAAATCCCGGGAGCTCATATCTTGATACAGCACAACAGGCTCCAGCTGAAGTGACAGGAGACTGGCCACCCGCGCCGCCACAGTACTCTTTCCACAGCCCCGCGGGCCCAGTAAGCAGAGGTCCCCAGCACCGTGACTCATTACCAGATCCGCCACCACGGACTCCTGCGCTACAGCCTTTACGTAGCTGGGCGGTGTCTGTTGCTTAAATGTTCCAGTCACAACCTGCAAAGAAATAAAAAATAAGGTCACAACTGTTCACGTACACGAAATCAAAGGGATTCACAGCCAGCATGTCGGACACTGCAGAATTTTGCAGTTAAATACCTGACTTCAAATTTTTTTTTTACTCATTTATTGCATATTCCGTTAAATAATAAAAAGTTGCGTGCCTCAATTTTTGATCGAATTCCTCCCACTTTCACGACTGCCTGACCTCCACTCGCAGTCTCATGGACGATTTCCACTTCGGCTGTTTTTTCTTTGTTGGGGGTGATTTGGAACGAGTCGAGGACGCTTTTAACAGCGTCACGGCCTTCTCGCCCCAGCATAGCACTATATGGATAGAGTCTTGTCAGAAGTTCGTGGGAAGTTACGCCTGGGCACTGCTTGATCAACGGCGTCAGCAGTGCCAGATTGCTGAGAGGGAAGTCGGGAAGACCTAAAGCGTTCGACTCGGTACTCGTCAATGCGTGTGCTGCTGATACCAATTGACTCAGAGGCGCAGAATCGGATTCAGGGCAAGCTGCTTTTAATTCTTCTATTTGGTCCTGTAATCACAAAGAGAAAAAAAAATAGGTCACAAAATTTTACCGACATAGTTTACATAGTTGTAAGCAGTTGTATTGCATTAACGACTGAGTAAGCGCTCTTGATGGGTACTGAAGTCTTTGCAAGGCGCTTTTTACTTCTGAAAAAAGTTGCATGTTGCCGACTTTGAACATCAATAGTCGAATTAATGAGCTATTTTTGGAATAGCCATCTGAGAAAGAGAAAAATGGATGTCCCATCCGTATCTAGGAAACAACTTTAAACTAATTTGCTTACAGTCTCTACGTGCAAACTTGCTTACTTTTCAAATTGACTCGTTAAAAACTTAAGTGGGTTTATTTTATACCCATAATTTATCACAGACAAACCAAAATGAAGTTCCAAAGCATGCACCGGTTAATGCTCACCAAACTCATTACAAGTTCTACTCTTCCTATATAGGTCTGTGGAGCGGTAGCGGCACGAAAGGGCCGTACCCCATAACAAGGCAATCAATTTGCAACCGCAAGCAAATATGCGTGTGATTACGAAAACACGCCTGACCCTCAGTCGACCACAGCCAAACAAAGAAAACGGTTTTTGCTTTTTTCAGGAATCGCTGTTTCCCCAAATGCAATTTTTCAATTTGTACAGGTAGGAAACACACTAACCGCAACACGCAACCGTCCGCAAGAGAAATTCGAGGTTTTAGTTAATGTTCTCCTCTATTCAGCTGTCACTCACACCTTTCTGTCAAGCTTTTCATTTCTTTTAAAAAGAAAAAAAATCCTTCATTTAGGTAATGGATATGGGTCAGCTCCAGCGGTTCTCTGCTCTCCCTCCTAAATTAGCTCGTGTTTGTGTGTATGATTTAGTACATGTATCCATAAGTGGAGGAAAACTCCCGTAAGCCACACACAGAGCTAAGAGAGTAAATCCCCAAAATAGTGACTTTAAAGCAAAGAAATGAAAGATTTAACATAAAACACATGCAACTACCTAACTACCCAGTTGAGCAGAGAACATGCCACGTGCCATGGAAACTCTGAAGTCGCCACTCGAAAGGGGAAACAATTTGTAAGGGAGCCAGGATAATTATAGAGAGAAGATAGAAGTTGAGCGTGATAGAAGGTGCTTTCAAGTGATCCAATGGGAACTTTCTCACCACAATCACAGGCGGGGTAATTTATTTTCACCAAACTACCCAACATTCCCACTAATAGAATGTTTCCTGCCATTGGGGGAGTTTCCACCCTCTCAAGAGGGGTTTCGAAAAGGTCGAAATATTCCAGTACAATCGAGAACAGAGTAGTTAACCCCTATCAGGCATATGAGGCATATGATTCAATCACCCCCTAAAGCTATAGAGCCCCCTAGAGCTATAAGTAGTACCAATGCAGTAAATAATAATTTAAAAAAATTCGAATTCAGGTTACTAGGGTTCGTTTACACAAAAATCTGAAAGGGGTTTCGAAAGAACATAAACTCAACATAAAATATGAAGAAAAAAACGCTAACAGAAAATATTTGAGTAAAGTTTGGTTGGATTGTTTTTTCGAAGGAGGCGAAATCAATGGGAGTGAGAGAGAGCAGGGCAGAGTTGAAAAGTTTCGGGGTTGACGTTACGAGCTGGCATCACGCTCAGTCGTTCAGTCGCTCCGTCCCTCAGTCGTTCACTTCTCGGCAGTAGCGAGGTGACAATGTCTCGGTCAAGACAGTCCCTCACGATGCTTTCACGTTTCGAATGACAGGTAAGTAGGCATAAAATGTATATCAATCACGTCGTACCTCCCGCAGTCTATTTTTACATTTTCCCTCTTCCTGACCCTTGTGTGTACATCTGATTTTTTTTCTACAAAAAACCATAAACTGTACCTATCAGTCAGGACCCAAGATAGTACCTACATTAAAAATATGGCACTATAAATAGGGAGGCAACAGGTCGATGTAATGTAAAATTTGCTTTTCACTCAAACTTTCTTATACAGAGACAAAGTCACGTACCTACTACATTCGCATTGGAAAATTTGTCTCCTACCTCAGTACCTAAGTACCTACACATAATCTCTCAACTGGAATTTAATCTGACTGTTTACCAATAATTAAAAAAATAGTTGACATTCCATTCGTATGAAAATGTAGTTTCGATGAATTTTTCCGTCTGTGATGTATTATATTACTGGACAGCCAGGCGATTTTTCCCTGGCTGTACCTATACGATTTTAGAGGAAAAAAATGAACAGCCCGTAAGAGGGAAGAAAACCGTCTGTCGATTATCCCCAAATTACTAATATATAAAACCACAGATAGAACTAAAATAACCCTCACAATACCTATGCACCGAAACCAGTAGGTAGGTACACAGACACAGGTAAGGATACTTTACCCACCTAATCAGAACATCACTGTAAGTTAAGTTTCGTAAAAACTACGGGTAAAACCAAGTGCTCAGCTTTAAAACATATCGACAATATCGACAAACGCACGTGCCAATGATGTTTGAAATATGGGTCATAAGCGTAGCAGGTCCGGAAAAGGAAGCATTTCCGGAAAGCTCAGTTGGGACCCCAACAGTGAATTCCAAAGACTTGTACAAATCGTACAAAGAGACTGCCAGATTGCGTGCAGGCAGTAGGGAGCCTCCCAATCACTTTCTTCTCCATGACGTCCTTTATTTCCGGTTGATAGAAAAGTGAAAAAGGAAAACTATCAAAACCCTTCTGGGTTCTAACCTGAGCTCCTCACCTACTTCACACATTCATATGCATGAGTACGGGTCAAAGCCCAGTTTTTCAAAACAGTTTATACACTGTCTGCCAACATACCTACTTCTGCAAACACTCCTTTACAAAATTCTGGGGAAGTTTCCCAGAAACTGAATTATAGGTAGAATCTGTCCTGTAACTATACCCCATACCCATACCATATTCTTAAGGTCTTGTCATCTACCTACACGAAATAGCTAACCCGGCGGGTACCTACAAGTCGAATAAGTTAACAACAAAGATTCTGTGATAAGTTTCCAACACACGGTTTGCATGGGTGTGGATGTCCCTGAAAAGGACGGTGTGGCGGGTACACAAATAAATAGACATAAATCGAAGCACGGCCTATTTTATCTGTTTAAGGTCAAAAGAGCGTCCCTATAGATGCCAACTCACTGGGAGTCGTCAACTCGACCTCTTTTTGTGCGCACCGTGGTCGTTAACGGCAGTCGCCATGCCATTCTGACCCAAGAGGACCCACTGGGACACAACACGCCAACAGCTGTCACCAAAAACAGCAGACCGAGCTCAGCACGCAGCGTGAACAGCAGCACCACCAGTGACACATCAAGCGCTCACGCTCCCGACATCGAGGAAGGACCGTCAGGGAAGAAGGAAAATGATCTTCCTAACATCGAAAAAGGTAAGAAAATAAATATAACTGTCATATAGGTTTTTAGTGTAAAAATAACTGAAGATTTCGACATTTTTGGAGTCGTTCAAAGCGATTTTTACTGTTTTACTGGAAAATGCAGCGACGACAACATAATTTTTGTAGTTTCATCAAAACCAGTGACAGGCTATAAAATCTTACAAAACAATTTTATTACAGGAGGAAAGAAATGCCCAAGAGATTTACAAGACTGCTTAGTAAAACTGCGCTTAGTCTTAGCGACACAAGAAACTCGAAAAGTCGTAAAAACTGGCAGGAAACAAACTACAGAGACAGAAAACAAGAAAAGAAAAAGAACGTCAAAATGCAACAACGGCAAGAAGGCATGCGACTGGCACGAACCAACGCAGGAGCCGAACGCACCTGACAGCCCTGAGAGGAATGAAGGTGAATACAATAAACATCAATCTGTTCCCAACGCTAGCGGTGTCTTTTACAGGTGACACTGTACCATTAAAATTATTATTCTGGTGCAGTCCAGCATGTCGTGTGAAAATTGTATGGTGTTCGTGATTGCACATGCAAGAAACGTTTCGGTTTCAGACATTTTGATCACGAGGTCCTGTAGATACTAACTTCCTTAGCAATCGAAGTAAACGCTAAGATAATTAACTTGTACATGTATCTTTAAATAAACAATGCACATAATATGTCATTCATTTTTTCCAGACACCTCGGACCTTCAGCCACCATTCAAATACGACAACAACCATAACATAACAGTAGCTTCTTTCTTCACGTCACAACCAAGAACAGGCCAATACTGTCACCAAAATGAGGACAAAGATGTCGAGCGAATCAGCGGACATTCCTGCTCCATAGCTGGCAGCAGTATTGCCTCTACTCTCGGGATGAGTTCTGAGTACGACGTGCCTTGGAACAGCGTGTCCGCAGAAAGTTATTTCACCCGACCATTCTACAACAGACTCTCAGAAAGAGTTCTCCAATGGCTTGACTTGGCAAACAAGAAAAACCCGAAAAATTCTGAGACTCATAGCACGAACAAGACTGAAGGCAACTCACAACTCAAACTAGGGGAAGGAAAAAGTGCTACTAAACAAGTCAAGAGAGTTTTGAGCCATCGCGAAAGCTCGGAGGACAATTCAGAAGAAGTAAGAACTGAGGAAGACGTTGACACTGCGTTGTCAAAAGAATTCCCCAAGTTTTCTCAAGAACTGAATAGACTGCACTACTTAAAAGCCGCGATACCTGTCAAAAAAGATGAATATGCGTCACAGTTACAAGAATCTATAGCGCAAAGTTTTACAACTATTGTCAGCATCCGGTCAGGTAAATACGCGGAAAAACCTAAACAAAAGGATGTGCCATGTAAGCCAGCAAGAAAGGGATACCTCACCAGGCAAGTCAGGCTAGACGAATCCAGTGAAGAAGACGAAGTACGAAATCACGAGAAGACACACTCTGTCGCTGACCGCCGAAACGGATTCTTGCAGAGAAATACTATCTTCAGCAAGACGTTGGATAGTAAAACGCTATTTATTCGGCAAGATAGCCAAGAAAACTGTTCTTCCAGTAACTTATCTTCCCAGCTGCATAACAGGATTCCTTGGATACGGGACCGCAAATGGCCCCCCGAAAAGGAGATTGGGAAACCACAACTTCATATTTTCATTCCTGCTCTCCCAGACGAAAATGAACCTATTTCCGACTCAGCTAGTGTCAGTAGCGAGTCATAGCAATTCTTTATTCCTCACAATTTTCTAAAAACACTTGCACTTCTCTCATATCTTTCCAATAAAAGTGTTACCTTTGTCTTTCAGCTTCGAGACTGCCTTCATCCACAGTATCAATTCCTGAAAGGTTCCGGTTCTCAGCTTCTCATCCAGCAGTGAATAGATAAATGTTCTAGTATACTCAACTCAACTCGTGAAGGGGGGGGGGGGATTTCAGACATGCAGAAAGTTTCAATTTTCAATTTTGAAATCACTCAACAAAAACAAACAGATCTCTAACATAACAACCTGGACACTTGTAACAAATAGCTGGGTTAACTACTTTTATGTCGGAACTAAGGTAGGCCTACCTCCAGAAAGCCAAATGCTTACTTGCGTAGTTTTTTCAAAAATAGTAAGGAGGTCATTTGGGAAGCGTGGAAAGCAAGCAGCACCACAAACGCAATGAAACCAGATTAAAACTTTCCTTATTTAACTTTTAATAGGAACCGCAGACCTCTCACTTCCAGTCGATGGGAAAAATTAGACCAACTTTATTATTAGATCCGGAATCCGTGTCACAAAGACAGGTCGCAAAACGTGCACAATGAACACAAAGAACAGTACCCACGTGTTAGGGATTTAATAAATCACGCCATTTTTTTTTAAACGAAAAAATCACAAGGACGGCAGGAAATAAGCATGTTTCTGAAACTTGGCTTGACATAAATTCGGGGAATGATGAGGAAACTTCTCGAAACTTTTTTGAAGTATAAACTCAAGGGTTCAAGGAGACAATGTCGGGGCATTGCACCCTTTCATTTTTAATAGATTATTGAAAGCTGGCGTGGTCTACCAGAATCAGGGGAGCTACTACCTAATTTGCATATGGCAGAGCACTGAACTACGGTATGAAGCAAGACAACCCTCCCTAACAAGGTTTGATGAGTACCTGGCCATCACTGCACTGATGAAATCACGCACACTTTATACAGATAATCTGTGCGATGGTAAACAAATGTTTCCGTGTAGGTACGTGTATCCTCAAATTTCTTGACTGACAAAATAAACCCTAGGCTATTGTTCAATATAAAAGGATTGTGAGGAAATGAGACAGTGAGAAACTTGCAAGAAATTAAAATTTCAGATACCTGATAGGTGGGTGGGGAGACGTCACGCGCCTGGAATCTGGAACGCAGGGGCGGATCTAAGGGATTCCCCGTGTACTTTGGTACCGGCAGTCCAAGAGCGATTACTCGAAAGTCTTCACTGACACGCATTAAGTTCCAACTATCCAGTTGCTCTTTGCTGAACTCCTGCACATAATATAAAGGAATATTAGTCCGTCGCTGGCCCATCTAGCGCCAAGCATGGAATTTAAAAGGTTCACGTAACAACACTTATTTTAACCGCCCTGTACGAATTACCTATGTCGAAGTACTACAAAAGTTTCGTATAGTCGGCTCCCGAAAAGGAGACCAAAATGGCAGATGGCAGCGGAGGGGTGGGTAACCCCTCTACGTGGCACCAGTACCTATGAGGCTGAGCTGCGAGCCACACTAGGCTAAGCTAAGCATCGGCTATAAATAGATTTTGCCTCTATATTGTGTGACATAGCCAAAAGTGTGGGTCATAGCTCAGCCTCATAGGTACTGGTGCCACGTAGAAGGGGTACCCACCCCTCCACTGCCATCTGCCATTTTGGTCTCCTTTTCGGGAGCCGACTATACCTATCCAGTCCAGTATCTACCAAAAGCACTAAGAGGGACACCGATACTTCTGAGTGAGTTGCATTTCCATCGGTCCCATGACGTAAGAGTGTTACCTTGAGTAAGTTGTCGTAGCGTGAGGCAGGTATGAGGAAGCGACCATCTTCCAAATGCATCTCCCGATTTTCCAGCAAATTGTTCAAGACAGGAAGGACATTCCTTTCTGCTTTCTCAATTCCTTCCAGCACCAACACTCGTCCCTCCAGCGCGGCTCTTACAGCACTCTGAGAAGGCGATTAAAATATTATAGACGTTTTCGGGAGTGAGGTTGTACCAACCAATTATTTCATAAGGAAAATAAGTAGGCAACTATTCAACGACGAAACTGCGCGGAAGGCCGTAGTTTATGCATGTATACTAATATCAGTAGAAGTAGGTATTGGAACCAAGCGAGGGTTATTGGGTACCAGTCCATAGGTACACATACTGCTAGGTACCAGTCCATAGGTACACATACTGCTAGGTACCAGTCCATAGGTACACATACTGCTAGGTACCAGTCCATAGGTACACATACTGCTAGGTACCAGTCCATAGGTACACATACTGCTAGGTACCAGTCCATAGGTACACATACTGCTAGGTACCAGTCCATAGGTACACATACTGCTAGGTACCAGTCCATAGGTACACATACTGCTAGGTACCAGTCCATAGGTACACATACTGCTAGGTACCAGTCCATAGGTACACATACTGCTAGGTACCAGTCCATAGGTACACATACTGCTAGAACTTCCTGCCAGAATCAGGTGAATGCCAGTCTTGAGCACTGCAGCAATACTTCGACATCCCAGGACTAACTGACGTTTTTTTTTCATACCTGATGGAAATATTTGGCGGTTCCTTGAACGATTTCACGGCGCTGCTTCATATCAGACTCTGTAGTGTCACGACTGAGCGCGATAAACTCGACCTCACGGCCGGTGAGCTCCAGGAACGCCATGGCGAGGCGTCGGCGTGTGGCGCCCGGGGGCCCTATTAGGAACATGTCTTGCCCCAGCTTGTCCTTTTGGAGCATCCATCGCAGGTGACGAAGAGTGGACTGTGAGAGGCCACCCATGGACACTACCCGTAATCAAACACCCAATCATGTCCACTTATTACTCGACGACAAATAGGAGGAGCCGCCTTTCGATTCGAGAGAAAATCCGAATTCAGCTTGTTTCTTTTCACGGAAATTTTGGATATTTTTTTAATTCCGAAATACCTAAACGTAATGTTACCGTAAGGTAGGATTTAACAATCGAGTGATTTTTTTTACCCCTGAAAAATGACTAAAGTCACTCGAAGGTTAAATGATAACAGCTTCTCTTCTAAAAAGATATACGATACTTCAGAACAAAAAATTTCGAGCAGTTTCTGGTACCAACTGTTTTATAGCGCTAAAGATTCTCGAGAAAGCCAGCTCATTTATCAGAAAATACGCTCTCAAGCTTCATTTCTCAATGGCGTTTGTAAGTAATAATATTAAGAAATCAGTGGGGTCAACTACCACCATCCTCATGAAATGTTTCCTCGAAGTTCATTCCCAACTTGGTGCATTGGCCATAACGGTTAGTCTCTATCAAATGTCGATTTCAATGCATAGGATAGGAAAGGACACCAATCAAGAGAATAGACATCCCATGTGCAACGTAAGTAGTAACTTCAATGGCACCAGTGAGAGCCATAGAAACGGCATAATTAAAAAAATTTCCCCAAACCAGTTGATAGAGAGGCGAACACCTTCCAAGATTGCTATCCAGTTTAGCCTATGGTTCAGTGCCTATTGGATTAGTCTGAGTCTGCAAGGAAGACGGAATGACCAAGAAGTGCTTACGGTATTTGCACGGGACCAGTTCGGGCCGCTTTGGCGGGGATATCTTCTTACTAACATCTCCAATAGTCACCTGACCAGAATCTGCAAAAGGATAATTTGTCATGAAATTAAGGCTCCTTCTACAGATTTAACAAAGAGGGCGTTTTAAAGGGTAAAACAAAATTACCATAAAAAACAATTCTTTTACTGTCAGCGATTTATGTTAGACTAGGCACCACTGTCTTCTTTATCCTTCGAAAAGACTTTTGACATCGACGAGACGCGAGCGTCCGCGGGAGAAGTAGTTATTGGCGATGACCTTAGTGTGGGGGTTTCCCTCCAGGAGCCTCATCAGACCCCACGGATCGCCCGCACGGCTTTTGCTTTGTCCACTCGCTTCCAGCATCCACGCTGCGTTCCTCATCTCCGCCCGAAGTCGCTCCGTTTCTTCTGCTGATACGTTTTTACTCACATTCAATTCGGGTTCTACAGGATTCACAATAAACATGGCAGAATAGTCAGGCTTGATTACGGTATTTCCACTTAACAAATTCAGTCCATGTGTACTAAAGTCAAAGGTGGAGTAAAATTGAAAAAACTTTAGGATGATCTCTTCTGATGACATACTATTCGGTGTCTTTTGTGAAATCAGATCAGATGCATATTTGCTGAATTCTTCTGAAGACATAATGAAGGACCGATGACGAAGCCTCTTCAGTGGTGGGAGGATCTTCACCGAGGACTGCTGAAGAAAGAAAAGCACGAGAAGGGTGAGCGAAAAGTTGGAGATCCAGCGGCCAGGAGTTGAGTTGGTGAGCCCGATGGCCTTGGCCCAAGCACGAACTGCAACAACAAGCTCCTTCACTCTCTGGTCCAATGAGCCCAGGAGATACAGAACCTCTGACATTTGAAGACACGTCGCATGGTACAAAGAAACATCGCATTCTAAATTGGTGAGCTCTTGGCGGTATTTGATAATGGGCACTCTGGCCTGGGTGATCTTCTTGACACCGATACAACCGGGCATAAAGCAGTTCATCAAATCTCCAATAACTTCGATGTGGTTCTGGATTTGAAGGCGATCATCGACGGAGCAAGCTTTAGCGTGGAAAACTAACCTTGCCTCGGGTATCTCAGCTTCTGGAAACACCAGGACCAGATCCAAGTCACATCCCCTTCTTCCAAACCCGTTCACTGAGCTCCCGAACGGACACGCATGGATGTCCCGAAAAAGACCACTTATCCCCAACTCCACCTGTCTGGCAGTCAGAAACCTTAGTCTCGTTCCTAATTCATCAATCTCTGTCCTTTTCAGTAGGATGGCCATTTGATCCGATACGGACGATGCTTTACTGATTGCTTTGAGTAACTTATCGTTACCTTCAGGTTCTAATGTAGATCCCAGATGAATATCACTCGCAATCTTTTTCGATTTCTTTTGATTTTTTTTCTTCGATGGCATTTTAAACCAAAGAAATGGGGAAAGAACTGGGACAGCTTGATTCGCATCGAGATGACTAGCACGCCGATAAACTTCTTCAGCAGAAGGATGAGTTTCCATCTCGACCAGCACATAATGCACATTTTTAGGTGTTTGATAGTGGTACATAGTTTGAACGCTCCCAAAATCGCTGCAGTAGTCAAAGAGGTCTCCACAGCTTTGCTCAGACTGCACCTGTATCAGCAAACTTCTCTGCGCTTCATTTCTTCTGTCTCTCAATACTTCTCTAAACGGTTTAATGTCCGAACTCACAGGCTTTCCTGAAAAAGTTTCTCTCATCAAATTCACACACTACATTCACTTCACAACACACTAGAACGCAAAAGCAAAAGTTTTTGGTATCACGACAGCGAATATGTTAGGCACGGTGTAACACTCCAGCACCCGTTTGGGAAGGAACAGACCAAATAGATGTCGGACCAATCCAGTCGGCACGCGTCCTAAGGCAAAAGAAGGATTGGGAAGAGATTTGGTCCGAAAACGATCAGATCCGTCTGTGATTCCGACCCGCTTCTGACGACTATTAGCGGACTAACGTGATGACCGGGTGAGGTTATGTTTACCTACACTTACATCTCAAACAGCAGTACAAATAAAAATAAAAACTACAAGGGCAATGTATAACTTTTAAAATTTCGATATCATGGTCAAGAAACTTAGGAGAAAAGTACAAACCTGCATAACCACGAATAGTTTGTAAGCCATGTGAGCTCGTAGGCAGCAGAGTGATAACTTGATCTTCAAGAAAAGCTCTTTTAAAAAGGGATAACAGCTGCAAATTTCGATGCATATTCAATCTTTTCGACAATTATGTTGAATCACAATCAGCTAATAAGGTGTGATTTCGACTGCATTACCACTATAAAGTCGATCTAAACGATTTAAAAATTTACATTTCTTGCACTTTGGCCATTTTGTCAGCTGAATGATTATTTCCCAGGTGACCAACATAACAAACAATGAGCACACTTTTTCTCTGCACATTATAGAAAAAAACTATTTCTGTGCCATCTGCCATGATGTTTTAATCATTAAGTCAAATTTATTACAAATTGACGAAATTTTCTTTCATAGATTGACAGTGATAAATTTAGTGTTCATGTTTTGAAGGTTGGCATGTCATATCCCGAAATGCATTGTTGGTGACGTCATGTGATATCAAGCTCAAGCTCGGAGTGAAAAAAGTGTACACAGCAAGTAAAAAAGACTTCTTGATGCAATTTTTCCAAATTTCTCTAGTACTTTCAATTAATTGATTCACATATACTTAGTTTCATCCAGCAGCCATGGATTCTGACGAGGAGACGTACGATTTCGACTCCGGGAATGAATCTAGTGGCAGTGACGATGTCGAATTTGTAATGGAGGTTGAAGGAAATAATGCCAAAGAACGTCCAGCTGAGGTTGACGAATACCCTTACGAAGTCTTGTCAACCGATGAAATCGTTCAACACATGTCGGATTCCATCAAAGAGGTCAATTTAGTGGTTGAGGTGAGAAATTCCTTTTGTTTTGTAAGTCGTTAGGTTAACCTTGATGGTCGCCCCAGAAACGTAAATGTCAATGCTTTGCTAAGGCTGGTACTACCTATTTAACTCAGGCATGAACCATAACTGCTGATTGAACATTTAGGATAATGATTGGGATTCGGACACGTTCACTCTTTCCGACTGATAAGGCAAATGTTGGGACAAATGTTCGGACAAGGGTTCTTTTGCTGTTATCACTGTTTCAAGTAGAAAGTCAGAACCTCAGTGTATATTGCAGAATTAGACTTTTTTATTATGGACTAATTCTTTTCCTGTGTGTGCTAATCATTACATAATGACTGAGTGATCACCTAGTTCTTGGAGACCTTGTTCTCCATGAGAATCCCGCCATTGCGTCTAATTGCTCCTTTGTACTTTTAGATCCCAGCGACTACAACGAGAATATTGTTAAACCACTTTAAATGGGATAAGGAAAAGCTAATGGAGCGGTATTACGATGGGGACCAAGAGGAATTATTTGCGGAGGCGAGAGTTATAAACCCTTTTAGGAAATCAACCCTCACTAAACAAAAGGTTGGCACATAATCTATTCATCCTTCATTGGGTAGCAGTAGAACTAAGTGTTCAGTTCTGTCCGATATATGGTGACACGATCCTCACAATTTAGGTGGCTTTATGAAAGAAAGTAGACTACAAAATTAAAATTTTGAGGAGGAGGACACAGGGTGTTGATTCATGTCAAACCGTCCAAAACTTCCTATTTTTGGAGACTGGTCATTTTGGAATTGCGGAGAGGTGCAACCTACAAGCCTACAGCAAAGTCAGCGGCAACATCCATTTATTCTGCAGCAGTAAGTGATTATGAAAGGTAGGTCTTACCCAGTTTTGCCACTGCATGGTACCCCCATAACTAGTCAGAAGAATACTGGTCCTAGCCCACTTGTTTATTTTATGTTTCTCTCAGTTGCAGGTTCATACGCGAAGAAGGTCAGCCAGTTCAACTGAAGAATGTGAGATCTGCTTTACTGTATTGCCGTCCTCTGTAAGTTGGATTACTCTTTACTGTGTGCTTTTGCTGTTTATACTTATATTTCGTAACTATGTTTTTACATTTTTCGTGAACTTTTATTTTTCTTTTTAGATGATGACGGGTCTCGAATGCGGTCACCGGTTCTGCGTGCAGTGCTGGGGAGAATACCTGACCACGAAGATCATGGAGGAGGGAATCGGACAGACGATAGCTTGTGCCGCGCACGGCTGTGACATTCTGGTGGACGACGCGACCGTTATGAGGCTCGTCCGAGACTCCAAAGTCAAGCTCAAATACCAGCATCTCATCACCAACAGTTTTGTTGAGGTAGGCACTAACTGTTAACCGAAGACCCGCTATCGACCCATCTAACCAGTTAACTTGCCCTTATTATTTGTAAGAACAACTTTAGTTTCATCGAGATTACTGTAAAAAAAATTAAGAAAACCTGTTATCATATTTAGCTTAATCTACTCCAAGCCAACATTTGAGTTACAGATTTGGAAGTTATTGAAGCCCGTTTCCACTGAACGGGATTTCCCTTATACAACCGTGTCGCGTATTTAATACAAATTTGTATGACTTGCTTGGCAGTGTAATAGGCTGTTGAGGTGGTGTCCATCGCCGGACTGTAACAACGCAGTGAAGGTTCAGTACGTGGAATGTCGCCCCGTCACTTGTAAATGCTCCCACACGTTCTGCTTCTCCTGCGCTGAGAACTGGCATGACCCCGTCAAGTGCCACCTCCTCAAGAAATGGATCAAGAAGTGCGACGACGATTCGGAAACGTCCAATTGGATCGCTGCTAACACCAAGGTAAGGTTGAGTAAAAACACAAATGGAACCAGAGTGCTTTTTTCTAATATTTCTTCAAGAACTATGGGTATTTTTTTACTGTAGAATAACCTCGTATTTTCTTGTTTTGAATAGTCACAGAAAAGTCAAGTCAATCAAAGTCACATCTGATATAATCTTGAAGTCAGTCTTAATAGTAGTTTTTTGACGTTTTTAATGCCCCATTTTCTGAGGAAACTGTCGTATATTTGCTTTAAATACCTCTTAACGTGGGACTTTCAGGAGTGTCCCAAGTGCAATGTTACCATTGAGAAGGATGGCGGCTGCAACCATATGATCTGTAAAAATCAAAACTGCAAAATGGACTTCTGCTGGGTATGTCTGGGCCAGTGGGAACCCCACGGTTCATCATGGTAAGCTGACGTTATAATAATTCACAGTATACAAGATTCATACAGATATATAGGTTGGTCACTTTGCGCTGTCTGTCTACAAATTACAGTTCGAATACAGTTCCGTACCTCCCTTCGCATTGAGCCTGCCTGAGTTTGAATTGATTAAGGGTTGAACGGCACATGCAGTTATTCCCCCTTTTGCACAAAAATGTCATTATTTAGTGTCTGCTACCCAGATTATCCTAAAATGTGGCGTTTCTTGCTGTTTTAGGTACAACTGTAACCGGTATGATGAAGAAGAAGCAAAAGCTGCTCGTGATGCGCAAGAGCGGTCTCGTGCAGCCCTGCAGCGTTACCTTTTCTACTGTAATCGCTATATGAACCATATGCAGAGCCTTAAGTTTGAGCACAAGCTCTACGCTAGCGTGAAGGTCAAGATGGAGGAAATGCAGCAGCATAACATGTCCTGGATTGAGGTCAGTGGAGAATCGATGACATTTTTTTTTGTACGCGCGACCTTCAGAGAACATGCGCCGATGAGTTGGTTGTTACATTTTTTGGCCGAAGCCGAATACGAGTGGGCCGAAGCCAGTTTAGGAGTGGGCTGAAGCCAATACATCCATGTCGGAAGCAGAAAATTTTTCCGTTCCGCCGGGATTCGAACCCGGACCTCTCAGGACACAAAGCGGACCCCTTGACCACTCGGCCACTGAGAGGCACTCGATGATATATATATTGTGAAGATTTGAGACCGTGTCAGGAGGTGATACCTACATATTAGATTAACTGGCGATTAATGCAATGGTTAGCTAATGAATATGAAACTGAGGATTTTCGAACCCGGCCTGATATGACGATGCCTTGAAACACTCGGTGTTAGTTCTTGAGGTACTCTTACTAGCAGCGACTGAGTAGCTGCCCAACTCCACTAAGCAGTTGGTGCAGTGTTTCATGTTTCAGTCGATGGATTATGCAAAACCTAAAATATAATATCAAAAATAAAAAATGAAAATCTAAAAGTTTCCTTGAGAGATGTAGGCAAAAGCCACTAAGGTCTAATTCGAGGTCCCACCGCTGACATTTCTTTTGATTATGAACAGGTTCAGTTCCTGAAGAAGGCGGTGGACATTCTGTGTCAGTGCAGGCAGACGCTGATGTACACGTACGTGTTCGCGTACTACCTGCGCAAAAACAACCAGTCCGTTATCTTTGAAGACAACCAGCGTGACTTGGAGAGCGCCACCGAGAAATTATCAGAGTTCCTCGAAAGAGAAATAACATGGCAAAACCTTGCGGATATCAAGCAGAAGGTTCAGGACAAGTACAGGTATAGTGATGATTGATGAGTTTGTTATGTTTTCTGTTATTTTATATTGACCCCGTATATTTTAAAAAATTTCAAATATTTTCAATCCACTTGTTGGATCTTGTAAATTTTCGTTCGGCTGTGGTGGTTATAATTACGAAGTTAGCACATCTGCATTGCCTTCATAATATGTTCGGTTATGCGTTAAGCCTAGACGTGTATATTATATATTAGCAACTTGTCATTTAGATTTTAGAGCTCTTTGTATGATAGGGAAAGAATGAATCAGGATCAGGATCCGTCAAACGTGTCAAAACTAAAAAGCAACCTTATTATTTCAGATACTGCGACAGTCGTCGGAAAGTGCTGTTGGAGCACGTGCATGAAGGATATGAAAAGGAATGGTGGGATTACACTGAGTAGTGACCACCTCTCAGACTCTCAGAATAGCCCTCCCTGCGCTGCGTGGGTACAGTGTCATTCGCCAGTCGACACCGACATCAGACCTGACAAATATTTATGTGCGCCAATAATGTGAGCCGTTTATTTTAAAATGAACTCAATATGCACCCTTTGAGGTCAAATTTTAAGTGCTGTTTTCAAGCAATAATAAGGCTAAAAACACGGGTGGCACGCTGACGTCATCGCAGTATTGGGGTCCAACCGAAGACGATTAACTGCATCTAATAAGATTAGCAGCGAATCATTTTTTATTTTTTCCTTTCGGATCCCCAGGATTTTCTAGCTAAGCAAAGCCATAGATTCCCCAGTTTGGCAGTTCGAATTGTTTTGCCAATGATAAGATGGCACTATTCAATGTTTTAGGAGAAATGGGGAAGATTTTGCAAACCACTGAGTCGGTACTTTGCTAGGTTATACTAATGACTCTAATGAGGACTTCTAGGAGACTCTTTTTGGAGAAGGTAAAAATTAAAAATTCTCCATCGCTGGTAGTGTTTGTTGCTGCATGTTGACGTTTCTTAATTATTTGTTTCTGATGAAACTGTTGGATTTTTATTTGCTTTGAAATGAAATGTCTTTTAACGCCGGAAACTAGTAGATCAAGCTGTGATGAAACAATCGAATGATTTTTGTCAATTATGGTTCAGTCATTAATCAGTCAGTTGTTAAATCTGACTGCTTTTTACTTGGTCAACTAGTTTTTGGTAACGTTCAATGACTCTCTCGGAACCAAACAGCATTCTGTTAGTAGTCTCAAGGTCAGCAGAAATGCATCATCAGCAAAAGCCGCACCTCCATGAAACTGTTAAAAAAAAATCTGAAGCATACTTTATCCTTTTAATACCAGATATTAATTTATGTCTATGTCAGAATTTTACAGTCAAGTAATTTTAATTTTTCGACACTTTTTTAATAAAATTACTGGTTTGTTAAATTCCAACATATCGGACTAGTAGGTAGGTATTGTAACGATAAAAAAATATATAGTTCAGAACAAAAAAGAAATATTTCGAACAGTTTTGTCAGAAAGGTGTCTAAAGTTCATACAAGGATAGCCATAGATACTTGTCGCTGTTGGTTACCTTCATTGTGGTAAATAAGTTGGGTCCGATGTACTTTATATACTTAAAGGAAGAAAAAATAACAGACAAGTATGGAAAATATTTCTCTGATGTGTAGTTCTATTTTTAAGGGAGGACAGATCGCACTGCCCTGTCACAATAAAAATAGTTAGCTGAATTTTCTAGAAATTATTTTACTCATTGGCCAGTGGCGTAGCCAGATTTTTTCCAGTGGGGGGGGAGTGAAGTTTTTTATGTAGATCTGTATTTTACATAGGTTCATACATGGACTGAGGACAATCCGGGGTTTTTGCAGTGATTACTTTCTTGCTACGTCACTGGTTAGGTGGAAACACGAAAAGCTAGCTAACGTAGCTGTAGGTACACCTGATTTTTCACGTCGGGGCTCATATTTATACTATTGCCTACGTCCTTATTGAATTGTAAAATGTTCTAGTTTATGTTAATTTTGTTGACTCTTTTTCTTTAATTTCAATCAACTGGTACTAAATAAAATGCCTGCTTGGAGTATGACATCTAGGAACCAGTACCAAGTGATCGGAGGCACGGTACCGCCACCATGGCGTATGGAGGTTCACCATCGTATTCGTTATCACTAGCCCAGTTGCTTTAATATTGAGGACAGTTGGGGACAGTTTAACTGAATTCTGTAAAAATGAGAAAGACGGTTATTTTTAGATAGACCGGTACTTGTAATATCAGGATTTGGTTTTGTGGAAACATTGGCCATGATTTAAACGTACCAAACACACCTTGTGAATGCAGTTGTCCCATTATCCTCATTATTAATTGTTTTAGTTTACCCTCCCTAACCTGTACATTTTAAGACCTTTTCCCATTTTTGTCGTACCTATCAATCTGCGTGGGTGGACTTAAAAACTAGGTACCATTCCTGCACGGGGTTTTTTTTTATTGTTTTTTGAGAGGTAGGTCAGGTAGGTGGATAATATTTTTTTCGGATCTATTGCTATGTGACACGATCAATATCAATATTATGATCCGCTGATCCATTAGACATACTAGTTCACACTGTACTGAAGATCCAGGAAGAGTAAATGATACCTATCTAACCATCTTCACCTCTGACTCGAAAACGGCCAAATAGGTAGGAGGTGCCTATTGTTTTGTAACCTGTTTACAGGTATTTCAATTCTCACTATTACTTATTCCCTAACTATTGAGTGTAAATACTGTAATTATTTGCACAGTCCCTCTCTTTTGTTTTGTTCTTTGCAAGTATTGTAAATAAAGTAAGTTTGGAAAATCTTCCGACGAATAATTAATGTGTCAGGTAGCGGTGCATTGGTAAACTTCTATCCTAGGATTCTGAAGCCTACGTTCGTACTGCTTATGAGATGAGATGAGCCCAGCAAATCTTCCGTTGGCTTATGTCTGACCTTGGTACCTACGGTGTCATGAAATAAGTAGTGAATTTGTGACCTTAAGGGCGCGAACCCATTGGAAAAATAATAGTAGCCCAATAACGTTAAACTAGTTTCTTTTTCCATATCTGTAACTTAAGGAGTTCACTTCTGTACTGATAGGTACTATGTACGCGGAATTATCCTCTGAGTAAGGTGAGCTTTTTTTTATTTTTATATATAGTCTCAGTTTTGCGGGGCTATGTAGGCCATGTAGATGGGCTTTTTATGGGGGGGGACTCCTTCGTGACCTGTGCTGCCTTTGTTTATTGCCATGTTTATTACAGATTATCGGTGGGCTTGGAGGCTGTGATCTGATGATCAGAGGTAATGATCGCAGATAGCCGTTTGGTCACGTTACCTACTTGTTGACTGAAATAAAACTATTAATTAGAGCCAATACCCAACTTCTGATTACTGTGTCAGGTGTCGGTGACAATAATTGTTGTCAATGACATCGGACGGGTCTCTTTATTCAGATGCCTGAAAACCGCCCAAACTTTTTAAATAAAAACGCGGGAAAAAATATCGTGTCAATAGACCAATTCACCCGTTTTCGGTTTTCATCTGGTTTTCATCTTGTTTACTTACTTGTTTGTTGATTTTGAATTTTTATCCATGTTTTATCCTCATTGAAAAAGCAAAATAAATGTTAGTTCACTTTAGTACAAATATTGATTGCCCTGGAATTGCTATCATTGTTGAATATTCTACTTGCCTACTAGGCAGCCTACCTTCGCTCGTCTCGTAAAGCACTGAAGACTGAAGGGTCTGAAATACAGGCTTGACTCAAATAGCATGTAGGAGGTACCCAGGTAAGTCGGAATGGCGAGAGTCAACATCAGAGATTAACGGGGATGAAAGTAGGTATGGTGGTGGATAGAAAACTCCCTATCTCTGGGTTTTCTTTTACTCTGCGTACCTCGCCTATGTACCTACCTAGTAGGTAAATAGTAAGTAGGTAGGTATAAAGAACTGAAAATTACCCAAGAACCTACCTATCCACCTGCGTTGGTACAACCCTAACTGCCTGGTGCACTTGGTTGGCACATTGGTAGACAGATAGGTCCTGTATACCTGTATCAGTCCGAAATTATGAAGTCGAACCTAAGATCGGAATATTTAGCCAGTAAAAACTTGACAGATCACCAAAATGCACTTTGTTATTTTAGCTCTAAACGTGTGCCGGCTTTTAAATTCATATTTGATAAAAGGTAAAGTAGTCTCAGCTTGACATCTCTGTCTAATTATTAGTGGCTGTGATATCGAAAATCATGTTTTGGCTGGAAGATCTCTTGTGAGTTGTGGGGCCCTCAACATGTTAATTTACCCAAATTGTGACCCGCGTCAAATTTTTATCAAACACCTCTCTGCCACAGGACAGGACCTGTATCATTGCAGAAATATTCTGCTCTTTGTTGA
Organism: Mesopsocus fuscifrons; assembly: GCA_950004255.1. Lineage (NCBI taxonomy): Eukaryota > Metazoa > Arthropoda > Insecta > Psocodea > Mesopsocidae > Mesopsocus > Mesopsocus fuscifrons. The sequence continues at coordinate 13,804,315 of OX465377.1, forward strand.
GCAGTTTCAGACGCGAAGAGCATTTGTGAGGGCTGACACTTCTCCAGCGTCTCGCATTGTATAAACAGTAGTGCCAAATTGACTTTCTTTCCTTTTAGAACTTTGGCTCAGATCAGTACTGGATCAGCATTCGCCGCAGATGAGATAGCGAGCTACCTCTATCGTGAGCTTTGGCAACTTGCCGGCAACAGCAGCGCTCCTGCGGGGCTTCCAGGACCGTGCTTGGCCGCCGGCCGAGCTTTCCCGAGTGTAGCGAAGGGTTTCCCTGTTTCCATGGGGATGACGTCATCACTGCGCTCGACTCGGCATGTAATATGGCGGACGGTGAGTGTGCTCCCCAGTACTGTTCCCCGTGGAGGCGGGTCCGTGCCCCCTTACACAAGCCCGATATCGGGGCCCCAGGGCTTCCCTTAGTGTCGTCCGTGTTGCCAGTGTTATAATGTGCGCGCCTTTAAACGACAGCAAGACGTAATTTTGAGTCACTCAAGTTTTTTCCGCCTCTTGTTCATTTTTCTCTTTGATTGGAAGAGTACCTAGTCGTATCACGGGGACACAGTTCCCTCATATCTGCTTACTGCACTACATATTATGTGAGTATCAAGTCTGGTTTCCATTTTTCCCAGTGTTATTTTATTTTAGGATTTTTGCCCAGATCATAACCAAACCTTTTTACATTTCTACTAACCCCAATTGACACTATTTACGAAAAACAAACCCTAGATTTTAGTTGGGATGGCGGTACGCTGGCGGACCAATTGGTTGTCGGATCAAACCAGCCTGGTTGACTCGGTTGAAATTCAAAGAGTCAGATTTCCATCCAGTACCTGGAAGTTTTGGAGTGCAGTCCAGATTGTATCAGAGAAGTACCTACAGTTGTCTTGGTCCGAAATTTTTTTGGGCCCTTAGATAAGTAACCTAAGTAAATAATAAAGGTAGGTAAGTAGTTTAGAACGTAGTTTAGTCGTCTAAAAAAAAAACCTAGCTGCTAATCCCGGGATTTACCAGCAGCCATAGTAGGTACCTTACCTAGCTATACTTGGTACAGTATGCTTTGGCCTGACAGAAATCAATGAGGTCAATGGCAACCCTGCAGAATGTGCAGTCACTTTTTAAATGCAACAGTCAAGTCATGACCCCAGGCCGGAGGGGTGAGGGAGATCAGTTGCGTGATCCTTCATTTTCATTTTTATGAATTACGGTCTAATGTAGGTTAGTATGTGGCTGATATACATGAGGGGAGAGAATTATACCCCAACTTTTGCTAGAACATGCGTGTGGTACGCCGCCCGCTTGGAAGTAGCTAGGTATCCTTATATTAGACCGGTTTAGGTCTGTGATCACTTACTCAATTGAAAAGTGGATGTTGGACATGACTGAAACTCGTCAATCTTCGGGGTTGAGGGTTTTGGTTTGGGGCTAGGGAGACTCCGAAGCCTGGCGGGTAGGCAAAAACGAACTGAAGTAGATTTGGGACGTCACTATTCCACACCAACTCTCAGTTACTTATATTTTCCAAGCTGTTGTATAAATTATTTTTATGAGGATTTGTGTGGGTTGTATATTTTCCGTCCCGTCCTGGTGGGTGAGTCGGGACTGAGACAGCGCCATGACAGGTGACATAATAGTCAGGGGTGAGTCGGGACTTTGTGAGATAGCGGACAAAGAGACATAACACAATGGGTTAGTCACGCGTTGGCGTCTGCTATGTCGCCTGCCCTTTTGGAAGGCGACAAGGCTGACATAGAAGGTGACATAATTTAAACTCCTCTTCTGTATACTTTTATTATAAAAATTGGAAGTTTATAATAAAATGCATTGATTGTGTGTTCGGTTTCTGTTTAAATTTACGGAAAGTATCTTTATTTATATAATGAAATTTTCATCTTGTGAACTTCGTGGAATCTGTGGTTTTGTTTACAACAAAAAAAGGCATAGAATACTACTTAAACTTTCCAGAAAACGATTTAGTCTATATTTCAATATAATAATTCTAGAAATTGACGGTATTTGTCTGTATTTAATTGGTGAGTAACCTTGAACGAAGCGGCCAAGATGGCGCTGTCCGCGGGTAACCGGACTCACCCCAATGACATGACATCCATGACATACGGTCATTTCTATGTCTCTTTGTCAGTGGCGCGGTCCCGACTCACCCCCCAGGGCCAGGCGCGAGTTGATGCTGGGTAGCGTGGATAGCCTGGCCGTTTGTTTTGGTTTATGTAGTGAGGCCACCGTTCGCTTAGTGTTGTTATTGATGATAAAATGAGGGTAGAGCTGGCTTCATTTTATGAATATGGAAGAGCACCCTTCCTTTGGACGCAGCAGCTCAATCACTTTCCCATTATTATGCAACAGCCTGCAAGTTTTTCCGACTATAGTTTTCCGCGATTCCTCGCAAACTCGCGGATGGCATTTGATTCTATGTTGTATATTATTTCATCCATCTGATTCCAGTTCCTTGTCTGTCACATCCTCAAAAGTTGAATTGTTGCTGCCCGTCAAGTAGGTTCACAGCTACTGAACCGGTGATAGCTTCGACTGTAACGAAATGTGTTTGGGACATGCAAACTTAACTAAAGGAGCCTTGCTTAAAAGGTTATGAATGGGTGAAAGTTGGGGTCGTGCGAGACGAACTTGAGACGGGAATGTGGGCCCGTTGGGTGTTAGTGTCATTCGACCCTGTATACACTAACCCGCGGAACGCCAATAAAAATCATATTAGCTTCACCAGTTTCATCCAATATTGTCTCATTTGTGAAGAGATATTCCCCTAGGGACGCCTTTTCTTCTCGCTTTGTTCTGGAACTTGTCTTATTTTTACTCTTTGCCGGAAGGCAACTAATCTTAACTGTAGTGTCTTCTAAATTATCACGATACGAGAAATCTGATCTGTGTTTGAGTAGAGCAAGTCTCAAGTCTGATGAATAAAGAGAGAATGGTTTTATGCTTAGAATAATTTCTCAAAAGCTCCCGCATACATTAGACTGAATGTGTTCCTAAGGCACCTGTGGTTCGTGATCCACATTTTTCTTGTATCAACTTTTCTGATAGTTGAAATTTCTAAGAATAAGCTGATAAGCTAGCATTTTCCTTGATGCTTTCTCCTTAGTTGGAGGAAGAAAAAATCCTCATTTTCTCTCACCGAATAAAAGAAATCTCCCATTGAAAGACCAGGGTGGACAGAATAATTGTCGCATTAATTTTATTAATCACAAGAAAGACACCCAGTTTTATGTTTTCATTGTTCTTCCCTGAACCTATACCCATAGGGGTACAGTGCCCCATCTGAGAACCACCGCTCTCGATAGTTTTAGATTGAAAAGACGTAGTAGGTACCTGTTGAGGCTCGTCATTTGGAAGTCAGAACCCACCCGAAACTGACGTTCCATCGTGCACCATCCGAAACCCCATACGGGGAACTCTTTCCATCAGATACCTGTGGAGCAGGGTATAAGAAGTCCTGAGAGTAGTTTCAGGTGGAGAATTTATTGACAATTCTGAAATATTTCTAGGAATGTTTTGACGCGTGGGTATTGGAGGTGTTATTGTGATCATTGGCGATGTATGACATCCATTAGTTCAGATGTATTGTGTGGAAAGTGAGGGTAAGAAGCATGGTATACCTTCACGTATGTTCCGTGTTGCCCCTTGGGGCGTTCGCTTTGTTATTGTGACACGATTCTTGATCGGGGAATGAATCGATGGCGAACCCCTCTAGCCCCTATCCGCTATCCGTCTTGATGTTTTCTTATTCCGCTGTCGTAAAATGTATCTGTCATTATTTGAAGTATATCCCCCCCTCTGTTTAGGTATCCTCGAGCGTCATACTCGTAACTCGTAAGTTTGAAAACATGTCTTTGAAACTGATGTCATCCATAGATCTTTGACGTGATGACGTGGCCTTCGTTCACTTTAAGGAGTGAGCTCGACAGTTTGCCTATATTGCAAATGCATTATATGTATTTGACCAGTTGAGAAACCTTAGAGTGTGGTTAGTGTGCATGTCAAATTGTCTGTAATTTGTATCGGACGAGGCATTTGATATAAACGGGATAAGCCGCCCCCCCTCCCCCCCAACAGTGATGATAATACATACCGTAACCCCTTATTATGGAAAATTGGTGTTGATTCTAACCCCATTCAGGCTTGTACCGTCCTTTTGAAAATTGCATACTTTTTTCCGCAAATTAAACTTGTCTCAGTCTTGTCTAAACATACTTGGGTACCCACGTGAACACTAGAAGCTATTGCTGTTGCAATGGACTGGTGACGTGCATTACAATACAATTGCGAATTCATTTCTAAATAAATTATTGCCTGTATAAGTATCAAAAAGCAACTGTGAAGGAACCTACAAAAAAAGAGAAATAGCCTCATGGTAAATATGAACTATAGCGATGGGTTAGCTGTCTGACCCTCACCCTTTTTGGCAAAGTGCTGTTAATAGAATTTTGCTTACAAAAGGCAGTTTGACTCTCGATTTTGCGCGCTCGCTGCCTTGCTATTGAACTATTGAAGGGTTCTATGTGGCATGTGCTTCTGCAGCCACTGAACCAAGAAGATTGTACCTATTTTCATTTTGATTTATACCCATGAGTCGATAATGGTTTATTTTTTTTTGCTTTTTTTAGTAACCCCTACAGAAGTTGTCTATATATAAGTACCTACTGTGCGCTACCGCTAGATGATATAGTATCAGATGATAGCATGATAATGTCCAAATTGGAAAAAAGGGAAGTCGCTTGCAGGACTGCTGCGAACTCCACCTATAGCTTTATATGACACTTTTGTAATGATGATTGACTCATTGGGAGAGTAACTGTGAGAGGTATAAGTACTAGGTAATTGCTTGTATGGCATGACATGCAAAGAGAAAGAAATACTAAATGTATATATTAAAACCTCATACAGTATTCCTGGAAAACTCACAGGGTAGTTTTTTAGTACTGTCTCTTAATGCCGTACCTATTATCGTGCATTAAAAAGTTTTTGCGCGTTTTTTCCACCCGCTGCAACAATGAACAACAACCTGCAACAAGCCATAAAAAGTATACAAGCAAGACCCTTACAAGTTTTAAGAACGAAAAATTTTCTTTAAAGTGCCCATCAAAGGTAAGGTAAAATCGAATTTCTATTTTTTTTTTTTCATTTTTCATTTTCCATCCCCTTTGTCCATTTCCCAAGTTAACGAACTTGACCTAGATTTTAGATCGTTATCTTTGATTTTTCAGTAAGAAACCAATACTTTCTGAATTTATTGATGCAGTTGTTTTTAGTGATCCGAACGAGAAAAAATAAAATCAGGGATAATAAATATTTTGTGAATAAGTGCAGAAGTGCATTTACCACACTATGTCAGGTATGTGAGGTATGCGTCTATTCCTCCTTACTTGTGGATCTGTATCGGGAAAAGCAAACAAGTCTAATTCTTTTAAAAATATATCGCACGGAAATCCTCCGCCTTGGTTGACTTCATCTGAAAACTGAAGTACCTATCTGTGAACTACCGAACTACTAAACTGCTAAAGTACTCCATGAAACTTGCTGTGTCAACGGTTAGCAGCATAATTTGTGGGATGGTATAATGAGGTTAGGAAGTAAGTTGGTAACGTATTGGCACTATACAAGCCGTCTTTGCCTACTGAGTCTAGCGCTTCAGCCCAGTGGTGTTTGTTCTGATAAGGGAACTACACAGCTAACTACTCCCTCATTTACGTACACATTTCCACAACACTATGTTTATGATGATAAAACTCTGCTGCGGAGGGGGCTTTTACTTTCTCGCTAGTTAAAAGGCGATAAAGCATTGTTTCTGAAGTTGAGATTTGTGTTTCTCTATGGGTTTCCTGAGTCGAAAAAAGAGGATTTTGGAAAAGTCTGTCCGTCATTTATAAGAGAGTCAACTACTCATATCATTGTATAGAATTCCGTTTTGAGGATTTTTTAGGTCGTACTTCCAATACTGTCAAAAATACCGCTTTATTGAAATAAAGAGTGCTGTAAAAAATTTAAAAAAATTAGCGGGTTTCCTAGTTTCGGGTTGAATAGAAAAACATGGAGACTCCTCTCTAATCAACTTTAAAGTATATTTCGTTTTTTTTTCCGTAATCAGCATGGGAATGATTGTACCTAATGTGTATGTACTCACCCAACATCATTTAATATCCATATCCTCCTTATATGAATATGGAAAGACCGTTCTGACGGGTCAGTGAGTAGAAAGGATAAACCGAGGATTTGGTGATTGGTCGGAAAGTTACCTCCAACTGCTGTACCAGCGAGCTCCCCCTTCGATTATGTCCAAAGTCCTGACCTCCCTTCTTACGTATACTGTCCCATTACGGGTCGAAGCTACCTTTTTTGCGTCGTCGTTCCGGGGCTGGTGGTGAGGAGCCTGGCGTGATGGATTTAGCTGTCTGGAGGAATCCCGCCCCCCAGTTGTCGGTTCCTCCACCCCGATTTCACCTCGACTCTGTCTTCCTTCAAACACGAACACCCGAGATTTATGTTCGTTTGTCGTTGAAAAGTACTGTTGGTTTCCAAAAAAAAAGTGAAGAAAAAAATCTGCTTGGAGAAAAAGGTTTAACGCTGTAAAAACTTCAGTGAGGTTTACACAACGCAACACGACTTACTGCAATTGCCGAATCACCGTCATTACCGACGTATTTTACAACTGCACTTGCCTTTGTGAGCTATTTACCGTATAGAGTGAGTAGCAAACAGACTTCCTCGCTCCCTAAAGTCAAAATAGGTGTAAATGTTTTGATGCGACACTTGCCGGGGTAGAGTGGTCGCAATTACTAAGTAAATATGCCGGGACTCCAAGTTTGACGTGCTAAAAGGGGTGGTTAGATGACGAAGTCTTGGTGATTTCGTATTTTGAGCACGCTTCTGTTGTAATACAGCGGTGGGAAAGCAGCAAAAAAGAAACCGGAAATTGCCTTTTTGGCGAAGATTCCTACATGGTTTGAGCCTGGTTGCTATAAAGAGAAAGGACCCTCTGGGGCACTCGAACTCTGAATCCACTCCACCTTCCCATGCCAAACTGAGCATTGCGCTCTGAAGATAAGTACTAAATTTCAAAACGGTACATTCACTGCCAGTTAATGACGAGTTACATGTCGACTAGGCACTCTTGGGGCTCCTCAAAGTGATAACGACAATTCTGATTAGGTTTTTCACAAGCGAAAATCATGGCTCAATCCATTCGTGTACTTTCCGTACTTGACCTCCGGAAGGTGAGGCTATACTCAAGGTCACAGATATCCTGCTCTTTCCGCCAGCAGCTCTGGGGTATCAGCTGCCATCATGTTCTCCTTCAACCCGCCTCACATATTGCCTACGCAGATTACCTCACCTCGGATGAATAACCGAGATAGACTGAACGATAAACTTCCAGCTGGTTCAGCAGCAGTGTAGGAGAAATGAACCAGGGTGATAGGGTGTTATTCCCGTTGTCAAGGCACCCGGCTAGGATTGAGTGAACGGCAACCGGGTACCGCCAACAGAAGTAATCCACTGGTCGCAAGATTGGAACATAAAAAGACACGACCTTACAGAGAGTTTTCTCAATCAATTTTGAAATTGAAAATCTCGAAGATATTTTGTTTTGTGACGTGATATGACATTGCTCTATCGATGTCCGACTGTCTTCCTCCCTTGTGAGTATGATGGCGTTTTCCCGTTCAGTCCGATCCACTTAGCCGAGACATTCTGTCATTCCATCAGTGTGATTACGTTATCTCTACTCTGTATAGCGGAGTAACCCCATGAGCAATGCCATCCATCACCCTACGTCGGTAACATGTGTAAGCTGTGTACTTTCGACTTCCTTGAAGAAATTCTTATACGTACTATACGTATATATTTTTTAACATTTTCTTACTCCTTAATCACTGGAATAGCTACATAATTCACATGCAGTTCTGCTCTGCATTTGCATGCGCAAAAAAAAAAAAAAAAGCTTGCCATCTTTCCTTGAGCTTCCTGACAACGAAATTGTCCTCGTTTTATTTCTCCTTGTCTGGGGGCCCTTATTCACGTCCCTTGACACCCAGCTATTGTCGCTTCTTCTGCTTCTCGCTATACTCCCTGTTCGCAGTTCCTAAACAAATCTAAATTAAAACATTTGAATATTCTTTTTTACCTTGATTTTTTTCTCTACTGTGTACCTATAGTATTTTCTTTACAAGTTCAGTTGACAAAAATGATCGACTGATAAATTCGAGTATGTAGACGAGTTTATGATTTTCAAAGGTACGAGATAAGTATTAGATAGGGTTACATGACGTATATGTACTTGCTTCAGAACAAAAAATATCTCAGTATTCTTGGGAAGGTGTCAAGGTGTTTTTTGCTTTCTCACTATTTAATATGGAGAGAGAATAACTATTGGTAATGCTTTCATGCAGTACTTATCCTGAGATCAAAATTTTGTCTTTCCACCGATCCTGCGTGGGGTCCCCGAGTCGAAAAAAGTGGTTTTTGAAAGAATCCATCTGTGCAGTTTAACCGTACAGCCGATTTCGATGAAATATTGGGGACGTAAAAAACGTATCCTACCTACTAACAAAATGGTCATCTAAAAAAACTATGTTAGAAATCACCCCAATAAATATTTCATTACCACCTACTTTCGACCGATTTCAGTAGTTTGTTGTGTAGCTACCTTTTAAAGAGAAAGTCAAGTGTAATCATTGTAGGACCCTTTGATACCCTTTCGTCAGTGATTGTTATCATTATGGACATTACGTTGATATAGCTCAGGAACTCTCCGAGAGCCATCCAAACAGCAATATTTCGTGGACATCACAGCCTCTCGCAAATTTCCAGCCGTTATGTGTTCCAGTTAGTTGCAAGTTTTGATGATGCCGGAAATAGCGTGGTAGTGGGTGAGAAGTGCCAGGCGTGGCGCTGGCGGTCACAGTCACAGCGGAAACGGGTGCTATCTGTCCGACGAGCGTCCGGAAGTTCAGTGACATGCAGTCCCGCCAAAACATTATGCAGCATTTTCTGTGCCGTTTCAATACTTAAGCTTATCCGAGGGGTTAACCACTCGTTGGGAATCATTGGAAATCTTTATGAAATCTTTATAAAATCTTCGAAATTTTTGGAGTGGTTCGGGGTTCATCTTTCTATGAATATCGTTGGGAAACTTTGGAAATCTTTATGGAATCTCAGGGAATCTCAAGGAATCTCTGGAGTGGTTACCCCCTCGAGCGTATCATTCGTTTTCTGTGTGACGATTCAAAGTTATGTGATTCGAAAGGGATTTGTAATATCGTACTGGGTAAGGTACGAGTATATCACGTCCCAGCCAAATGAAAGGGTAAAAGAGTTATAAATGAGCGCGCATATACTGTCAAGTGCTCAGCTGAGTTGACTGCCAACTATTTGTTCCTGTTTAGTTTTCTCCTACACATGATGGAACGTCCTTCATTTCACTTGGATCAAAATTATTCTGGAGCTCTTAAGTTGGGTTAAGTGAACTTGAAACGGAACGGCCGTGCCCATTCCTACAGCTGAATTAACCGAGAATGGATGAAAAACGCCGGAAACGAAAGCATATAATCAGTAGTGTAATGTATTCGTTTTAAAATGAACAGTTTATTGTTTTATATTTTGTTAATCTAAAGAACCTATGCGAAATAATATAGGTAAAATATTGGGCGTAATTTTCCGACCAACAAAATAAACAGCCATGCAGAGTTCCTAACCTAATCTGATTTATCTAGTTTTCCTGAAATTTCCAGTATGTATTTCCAGAATTTCCATAATATGGTGTTCTTTTGGTTAGTGATTAAATGAATCTTCTCGGATTTGGAATCCCAATAAACCATTCAGTTTATCTATTTAGCTATCATACCTAAATGAACCCTTCTATAGTATCAAAGTCGAAATCCGTTTAGGGTGGGTGGTGGGCGGATTCTGGGGGTTTTAATTATACTTGTCACATGCAGAGCGTCCTCGACCTCAAACCATCCCCAAAATCTTTGCTGGCTACATGCCTGCTATATTTGGCCTCGAAATTCCAAGTGTCTAGACCCTCCTCCCCCAGAAACATTCATTACTGTCTCTCTTTTTGTTTCGCTTTTTCTGTTTTATTTTATTGGTGTTTAGTGATTTTCTTTTTTGGTGCAGGGTCTGAAAAATGAGAGCTGGTATTTGTAGTAGTGCTGTCAGGACTGCCAGTTAATCACAGCAGGCAGTTCTTAAAATGTCCTACCAATTAATTGCTTTTATCTCTTCAATTTTTTACTATAATAATTATTTTTGGTGTTTTTTAACACCTTGGACTAAATTTCAAAAGTTCAATCCCTGCTATTTTCTATTATACCTATAGTTATTATTTATGTTTTTAGCAAGTATTCGTGGCTGTTGGCTGTCTTCTGTTGTTCGTTTCTGCTTAGTAAACGGGGTAGCTGACGTTTTGATGGATACGTCATCGACAGTTTAGGTCGGGAAAAGGGCTTCGTGAGGATTCTATAATCCTATAATGGGAAAACATGAGTAGGTGGTAGGTGTATAACTAGGGGCATTGTTGCGTCTTAGAAGCTTAACGCAGAGTTGTAAAGAGTGACGAACCATGCCGTCATACTCCCGACAGCAGGTATTATCATTATACAGAAGAACCGACGTCAGCGACTCTATCTTATGTGGCTTATCCCGTCATGTCTCACTGCTCAAGTGCTCCCTTACACCGCACAGTAATGAAGCTAGAAAAAGAATATAGTGAACTCAGATGCTAGATTACAATTCAGGTGCGAGGAATCGAGTAGTAGTATGTATCGCGAGTGGTTGGGAATCTCGTTGGGTATCATTGGAAAAATCTTTATGAAATCTCAGGGAATCTTACATGGAATTTTTTGGAGTGGTTACCCCTTCGGGGTTCATCTTTCTATGAATATCGTTGGGAATCTTTCGAATTCGTTATGGAATCTCAGTAGAATCTCAAGGAATCTCTGGAGTGGTTACCCCCTCGCTGTATCGTATCGAGCTGCATTTGAAATTTATTATTGACTTTGTTATTGCCATTAGTTCGTTGTTTGTACTGGCGTTTTACTTTAGCGTCTTATCAGCGGCACAACCCTCCCCCAAATTAGTCTCAAATAGTTTTCAAAAGGGCCATCAACCCAACGTATTTTGTGACTAAGTATGTTTGGGCACACAGGGTGAAGGGTGTATAGATCGGGAAGCTATTTTAAAATACAGCAAAGTAACCCTCCCCTCCTCCCCGGATAAAATTGTAGGTGCACCACCGGGGGGTGTTAAATTTTCTAGCGAGGAGAATCGATGTGAGTTTAGAGGCATGTGCACGTATAGGTGCGTAAGGCACGTATAGGTGCGTAAGGCACGTACAGGTGCGTAAGGGACGTAAGATAAGATAAATATAATTGTTCAAATGCAACATTTGTAACAACGCGTCAGTCGTATGGGTGCGTAAGACACGTACAGGTGCGTAAGGCACGTATGGGTGCATAAGGCATGTATGGGTGCGTAAGGCATGTATGGGTGCGTAAGGCACGTATAGGCATTCGTCATCTCGAGGATTTGAGCCGCCCGCGCCCGCGCAGCCGCAGACAATGCACAGAGGCATAACGCGGCTACAAATTAGAAGCTCTGAATGGGAGGGCGAAGTTAATGTCTTCTTGGCTTTTTGCCAAAGACTGTGGAGGGGTGGTTTGTCGTAGAGGGCGGGTGAATCCCTGCGAAGGTTCTTACATCGCAGCTCTTACTGGAGATCGTTTCGATAAACTTTATGTTTCCGTTAGACGACCTAGTTGACGATTAATTGAGAAAACCACTTTTAATTGTGCATGGGGATAGTTTTATTGCTGAATAAGAGGATTTATTTTTATGTGGAGTACCTATATTATAGTAGAGTATGTGATGTGGAATTGTGAAAAATCAATTTCAAGATTTTGGATTTTTCCTTATGATTATGCATGGGGGGGGGGGCCCATTCCAAAAAAGGGGATTTTGGTTGTGATTGGTCTGCCTGCGACCACTACGACACTATGGTTTTGCTAGAAACGAAAAACATCGAAAGGAAATGTGAGAATAAGCAAATGATTGTGATTTTTTCTCTGGTTATGAGAGGAACAATAATAATTGGGTTCGAGTATCGAGCTACCTTAATAATTATGTTGTGCAATAGCAAATAAATGGCGGGGGAGAGCCGCAGGTGGGAGTTGAATCCATGCTTTCGGATCAGTGCAAAAGTAACTTCCCATCTACGAAGCAGAATTGTGAAATTTCAACTTGATAATTTAGTAATGAATTTGTACCGGTAGTTAATTTTATAGTTGTCGTCACGCCATATTCCTGCTAGGGTCATCGTAGACTCATTTGATTTCATCAGAATGTTTTCAACAGTTTTAGCTTCGCTTCTATTGACCGGGGCAGAAGTCATTAAAAATGTATTTCCTTAGTAAGCCTTTTGTATTTTACTAATGATGAAAAATGGAGGGTATGTCTTCCTTTTTGTTCGTAACAATATTTCTAAATATTAAGTTCTAACATTTCTTTATGGACTCTCTTTCAACCATTTCAAAATGAACCAGAAGTTTGGGGCAAAACGTGAGGACCTTCGTGCCGGTCGTATATAGTGCAACCGATTTCATGAAAAATCGTACTGAGGTGTATTTCAGCTTAGTTGTACCGAATTATTTTACATAACTTAAAAATTGCGTCCAATTGATAAAATTGTTTTAAAATTTTCCAAAAATGAAAACTACATTTTTTTTCATAAAGAGCATAGACAGGTGCTAATGTGACCTTTAGTTTTCTAAACCTATAACAACAAGCAGTGCCAAGCTGAGAGACGCATCGGTGATGAGAGGTTTCCTCTCGTTAATAAGTTAGTGCATGGAAGACGTGGGCGAACCCCCCCCCCTTGCTCCAATCATCCCCCTCCCCCTCCCCAATTGGAAACCTCCGATAGCGGCTATGATGGGACCACTTTGTTTGGGTACATCTCCGGTTGGTTCTTGCAGCTTCCAGTATTTTCCGAAATTGCAGTTTTTAATCAGTCTATTGTTGGTCTGTCTGGTTTTCAGTTTGGATCTCGGTTTTTCTTCCAGTTTACAGTTTCCTTTACTTTTTTTTGTAGCTATTGGGGATATTTCCGTCATAGTTAAGGATAAGGAATCTGCTGTTTTTGTATTGTATTTCTCTTGACGAAAGACGAACCTGCAAGAACGCCACGCATTGGTAGCAACGCGTTGCAGCAGGGTACGGTGCAACTCGATAGACGGGGTCCTTAAGATCCCTGAGCGATTCTCACTTTTTCTCCTGTTGGGAGAATGTTCAAAATTGAGACAGTGAGGTCTTAATTTGGACATCAAATTGTAAGTAATCAAGTTAGGTGATAGTCAGTCTCGCAATCTAGAATCAAAAAACCCGTCTACGCTCTACAACTGGAGAAAATATAATTGAGCATCGTTAATAAATATCGTGAATAACTATAAAAGACTATCAAATGAGGTACCAGTTTTAAATAGGGCGCCAATGCGTTATTATGAAACGAGACTAAGCCTAACGCATAAAACCTATTCTCAACACTAGTTTACAAGTATATTAACCATTTGTTACTCCTTCATAAACTAAGGAAAACACTTTGTCTCAATACAATCAACCAGTATTCTGTAACTGAAATTATATCAACCGTGTGTCAATCCATCAAAAAAAATATGGAGAGCCCTTTGGCTTAATACAATCAAAACAATATAACAAGATACCTTAGCTGTAAAATTTTTGCCCAACTTGAGGGACTCAGCATGTCCAGAAGCCCGTAGGAGAAACGTCAGAAACATACGCCTATCCTTTGAGTAGGTTTTCGACCAGACTGCGGTTGCCGGGACTACCAAGTAGTCAGTGAATTAATTTATACAGTAACAGTAACCAGCTTAACTAAACTGACTTACAGTACGTAGAGCTTCGACGGGAGGTTTAGGTTTGCATTTTTTTTTTTCAGAGGGTCACGTGAGGTAGAGTAGGTACTTGGTGGAGATTACATGGAGGGTGGGAGTTGGGCCGAGGGCCCCGAAAAGGATCTACTCCAGCATCATGCCCGCATTCCTCCAAATCCCTATTAAGAAAAAAACCCCGTTAACAGAAAATTACCTACCTGGTACTTTCCTACCTAGGATGCACACCCAGAGTCAACCATGTCTTCCCATAGTTACTCCGATTATTATAATAGTTTGATTGCCCGTCAAAGTTCCCCCTTTGACGGTATGTTTTTATCTTGCCTTAATCCTATTGGTCCTACATAGTTCAATTTATAGCAGCTTCCTACGTAAGTACCCCAGTACTTACAATGGTCTTCATCGAGGAACATAGGAAAATCCAATGTGTGATCCGTTTTCCCATGAAAATGAATATATAGATAATTTGTTTTGTGAAAATCGTCTTCCCAAGTCAGCTTGTCCTCAACTCGCCTGGAACCTGTCTCAGCCAGCTCCTTTCTTCTCTTCTTCGTGTCGCAATTATATGGTCATAGTTTAAGTTTTAACCATTATTTTATAATCCTGATATAACTTTTATTTATTTATTTGTTTTCCCCTTTTAATTTATATCCAGGCTCGAGTTTTTGTTTTTGGCGGGAATTTTCGTCTAACGAAAACTTCCCAGTTCTGGCCACTCTGTAAGGAGATAACTCCTTACAATACCTTCCTTCTTCCCAGTCGTCCTCAGCTTGTGGCTGAAGAATCCAGGAGAGCGTCTGCTGTGTTCGCGTCCAGTTCAGCCGGCCTTAAATATTGTATGTGCCAAGTCCCGGCTTCCTTTCCCTTTAAATCCTTCAGCTTGACTTGCGAGTTGCTGACGCATTCGGAAACAACATATGGTCCTCGATATTTTGGGGCAAGTTGTGAGGTCTGTCCTTGAGCCGCATTGCTCTGCACGAAGTTCTTCCTCCAAACAAGGTGTCCTACCCCATATTGGGTCCGGCTTCGCCTCAAATTATAGGTCTTTTGTTGACTAAGTTTGGCTTTTTCGATCGCTCTCTCAGCCTTCCCATAGATCGCCTGTCGTTCTTGTAGTAGCTGGTCGAGATGAGACGATGGGTCAAACGGCGAGTTCGCTGCGAGCGCCGTAGTAGGATGCGGATCGAACAGCGGTCGCAGCTTCCTTCCATACAGCAATATATCCGGTGAGAAACTGGTGGTACTGGATTCGGCTGTGCGCAGCGCGTACTCTATGTAGGGTAGGTACTTGTCCCAGGTCTTGTGGTTTCCACTGCAGAAAATTGATAGTGCCTGCTTTATCACTCCATTAGTTTTCTCAACCTGTCCGTTTTGAGTAGGCGTGTATGGAGGGGTAAGGTGATGTTGGATGTTTCTTGTCTTGCAGTACTCACTCCATTCGGTACTGATAAAACAAGGACCTCCATCGGACAGCATTACTTCAGGATAACCATGATTAGGGAAAAGCTGCTTCTCCAGCACTCCCGTCACTGCCTTGGTGGTGGCTGCCTTCAACGGTTGAGCGATCGGCCACTTCGTTGCGTAGTCCACCAGTGTCAGTATATACTTGTTCCCGTTTGCCGTTCTAGGCAGTGGCCCAATCAAATCGATTCCCACGCATGCGAACGGCGCCAGAGGTCCAAGATGCAAGGTCATTTCTCCAGCTGGTTTCTGCAACAGTGGCTTGTGAGTCTGGCACTTGACGCATTGCCTGACAAACTGCCGAACGTCCTGCAGGAGGTTCGGCCAATAGTACCGCCCAGCAATCTTCTTATAAGTTTTCTGGATCCCGAGGTGCGCCGCGGCTGGAGTCGAGTGGAATTCGCTCATTATTTCCTTCCGGTACTCCACTGGGACAAGAATTTTTATTTCATCTTTCTTTGTAGTAGGATCACGAATTGTCTTAAATATTAAATCCTCTTCCACTCGAAACGCCGGATAAGCCGTTGGAGAATGTTTGACCTTTTCCCGCAGCCCGGTGTACCAACTATCCTGGGTCTTGCTCAAATCTACTGCCGTCATGTACAGTTCGTGCACCTTCGGCTGCTCGTTGTCCTCCTCCAGCGTCTCGTAGGGATTCCGGCTGAGCAAATCCGGAACGGCGTGGATCTTTCCCGCCACGTGACGGTATTCGAAACCGTACTGTGACAGGCGGAGCAGCCATCGAGCCAGACGCCCGGTCGGGTCCTTAATGTTGTACAACCACTGGAGTGAAGCGTGATCGGTGTACACTGTACAGGCATGCCCTAAAATGTAGTGCCGCCAACGGTCTGCACACCACAACACTGCCAGCGCCTCCCGTTCCAACGTGCTAAAATTTCGTTCGGCCGCCGTCAGACTTCTGGACGCGTATGCCACCACTGCTGGTACGCCGTCATAACGTTGAATTAAGGCCCCAGAAACAGCTACACCACTAGCGTCCGTATGTAGCTCGAAGGGTCGGTTATATTCTGGAGTACGAACAACGGCATCACTGCAGAGCGCTTCTTTGAGATCTTCGAACGATTTGTTGGTTTCAGGCGTCCAGGCGATGACCGCCCCTTTCTTCAACATAGCTTGCAGTGGAACCATTTGGTCAGCCAAACTTGGAACAAACCGCCGGAACCAGTTGACTGCTCCCAGGAATGACCGAAGTTGACGTTGAGTGGTAGGTCTCGAGAGTGCTCGTACAGCCAGAAGCCTGTTCGGATCGGGCCGAATCGTTCCCTGTCCCACGATGTGTCCCAGATATAACACGTAATCATGC
This sequence comes from Mesopsocus fuscifrons, assembly GCA_950004255.1. NCBI lineage: Eukaryota > Metazoa > Arthropoda > Insecta > Psocodea > Mesopsocidae > Mesopsocus > Mesopsocus fuscifrons. The sequence goes on from OX465377.1 coordinate 13,821,028, forward strand.
GCGAATTTGCACTTAGCCCAACTCAATCTCAGGTTAGCCTCTCGCAGCAGGCCAAGCACTAAGTTTAGGTCTCGTACGTGAGCGTCGAAAGACTGTGAGAAGATAAGCACATCATCGAGGTAAACTACACAGCATTGGTGTAGTGCAGGCTGTAAAATCTTCTCTATAACTGATGTCCAAAACGCTGGGAGATGCAGCAGACCCAACGGGGAACGCTGGAACGTGAAATGTCCCTTCCCCTGTACGCTAAACGCAAGGAATCGCTGACTTTCTGGATCTACCGGCAGGGAGAAATACGCGTCTTTGACGTCGACGGTGGATACCCATTTCGCGTCCCTTATGGAGTCCAGGACCTCCATCACACCCGGTATCGGGTATTGTTCAGCTTCTAACCTCTTATTTACTTCGCGGTAGTCCACAATTAACCTGACCTTCTTCTTCTCTTTATTCAGATGGACGAACACGGGTGAGTTGTAGGCTGAACGACTTTCAGAGATAATCCCCTCCTGAAGTAAACGGTCTACCTCTTCATGTGCCAAAGCTTGCATGGCCGGTGACAGCCGTAGGTATCTTGCTCGAACTGGCGGGAACTCCGGGTTCATCTTTAGTTTCAGGCAGTCTCGATCTGTGCGGCCTGTTGCCGTCCGGAACTTATCCAGCCAATGGCCTATCAGGCCCCTCATCTCCATTTCCCCCTCCGCAGACAGATCAGGATGAGACAAAGAAAAATCATCCGGAGTAACCTCCCTCTGTGGTGCGTCGTAATCCAGTGGATCGCCATCTTCTTCAAGGTCCAGGAGGTCAATAGCAAAAGAAGCCAACTTCACTGTGGGGATGATCTCCGGAACCCCGTCAGCAGTCGTGCGGACGGCGAACGTTCCGCGTGCTCCGTCAATGATCCCATTCAGCGCCCGGACGGTGTTCCACCCCAAAATAAATGGATACGGGAGTTGTTTCGCCAAATAAACTGCGTGTCTGACTGTGACCGCGCCACATTCTATGTCCGGGTAAGAAATTCCGACGATTTCCGACAAGCTGCCATTTGCCACCTCGGCGTGAGCGGTATGTGGGACAACAGTAACCTTCCTATCCAATAGGGTGTCAAAGAAAAAACTCTGCATAACGCTGTGTGTGCAGCCGGTATCAATAAGCGCCGGTACCCTCATGCCCGCCACCAAAATGTGACAAAATAACCGCTCCGAAGGTGCTATAGCTGATAAACGAATGATTGGAACAATTTTCATCCCCTCCACTGGTGAAGAACGCGTGACTATGTCAGCCACATCCTGGTTGTTCAGCACCAACAAGGCGTCCGGTATGATGTGGCCTTCCACAACTGTGGGAGAGGACATCCCCTCCCCGTCGCCAACTAGTTTTTTGGAGATGGGCTGACCAATTGCACGTGGAGATCCTTAAGCAGTCGCAATAGTTCTGCCAGAACCTCAGCCTGCTGAGGTGGTTCGTTGTTGGAACTTGTTGCAGACCCAGGACGCTGAGTAAGCGACGGACGCGTATATCGTGCACGACAGCATAAATTCGTTGAAACGTCTTTCTTCCCACAGAACGAGCAAAATAACCCCTTTGGGCGGGAGCAATCTCGGTGGAAGTGGCCGGGACGATCACAATTAAAACAGTTCGGCGACACTGCCGCAACCTCTAATGTGGCCAACTTCGTGCCCCCTCTCCCCAACGCTGGGTCTCCAAAATCAGCATGTTGCAAGACGGACGGGGCCGGCGGCGTGTAACGCGCAACTGCAGCCAAGCTAGTTTCCAATGCTAAACAACTTTGCTCCAGCTGGAACATGGTCTCGAACTGGTACAACGCTAGCGGTTGTTGAAAAGCTGGATGCAGGTTCTGACGTGCCACATTCAGCAGCACCCCCTCTTCGAACGGCACCGACAATTGGCTGTTAATGTCCTGCAAGGTTGCGAGAAAATGAACAGGTCGCTCCCCCTCCTGTTGTCGCCGCTCAAACAGGAGCTTCTGTAGGACGGCATCGGGGTCCCGACGCACGTACACCTCCTGGAAGCTCTGACGGAAATGCTCCCACGACAACCACGTGCTCGCATGCGTACGGTACCAGCGCTCCGCGGAACCCTCCAACAGGTCAGAAACGGCCAACAGCAAATCCCGAGCATCCAGCTCGCTAATCGCCGCCAACGCGTCCAGCTTGCGAAGAAACAGCCGCCCACTGTCTCCCTGTCCACCCCCAAACGATATCTTCCGCAAACGTGCCTCTTTAAGAAATCCCGCAACAGCCTTCCCGTTTCCCGCACGCTGCGGATGCAGCACCCGAGCCGCTGCACCTCCTTGCATCTCCTGCACTCGTTGAGTGAGCGACTGAACCTGCTGTAGCAGCGCCGCCACCTCCCCGACGCTTGCCCCCCCGTCCAACGGGGTTCGTGGAAGTCGCGAACCTGTACCATAAGCAGAGGCCTCCGGCCGTTGCAGCGGCCGAGGCCGGCCATCTCTCTCAGAACCTCCGGCCAACGGAATGGCACGTGTGCATGTCCCAGCCGGGAAGCGGAAAGCCCCGGAGTAGGCCGCCGAAAAAGGGTCGATGGTTGACGCTGACGCCTGTAATTTCGGGGGATCCGGTGCCCCTCCCCTGGGAGTGCCCTTCGACGGAGGCAAGACACTGTCCGCCGCCTCATCGGACCCCAAATCCTGGAAGAGATGTCCCATTGCCCCGACGCCATCGGCGGCAGCCCCGGAGTCATCCTCTTGTTGCAACCCGGGTGTAAGAGCCGAAGACCCCTCCACGAGATGCTCCATCCCCGGAATTCGCACCCGAAGATCCGGCCTGTTACGGAGAATTGAAGGCAGCCCTTTACGGAACTGCTCCACAGTCCAATTACGATCCAACTTAAGGCTTGGATCCAATAAATTCAATTCGTCAACAATAGCCACTAGCCCTTCCCGACGAGTGGTACGAATTATCTCCTGAATGCCCCTGCCGCCCCCGGAAGCCCCATCAGTAGCTGCCATAACGAACGACAAGAATGTAAACCCCAACTATAGAAATATATATATACGCCCAAACTTCCTTCCCAAATCACAAATAACGAAAGTAAAAGTGACTACAAACAAGAACGAGGCCCCATAAAGCCCAACTCCGAACCCCTTCCAGTAAACTACCCTCACAAGACCGAAAACAATTGAAACCTGTAAAGAACGTGTAACCCTCAGACCAGTAGAACAACCCCCCCAGACCAGGGCCCTGCCCCTCAAAGTACAAGGACGGGTGGGTGGGTGGGAGAGGAACAACCGGACGGAACCACAGAGAGACATAATGCGATATGATACATATAACCACGAGACCAACAGTAACTAAATATGCCGTGGGGTCGGTAACAAAAAAAAACCGAAACGTTGAAAGCGCCATTGTAAGTAATCAAGTTAGGTGATAGTCAGTCTCGCAATCTAGAATCAAAAAACCCGTCTACGCTCTACAACTGGAGAAAATATAATTGAGCATCGTTAATAAATATCGTGAATAACTATAAAAGACTATCAAATGAGGTACCAGTTTTAAATAGGGCGCCAATGCGTTATTATGAAACGAGACTAAGCCTAACGCATAAAACCTATTCTCAACACTAGTTTACAAGTATATTAACCATTTGTTACTCCTTCATAAACTAAGGAAAACACTTTGTCTCAATACAATCAACCAGTATTCTGTAACTGAAATTATATCAACCGTGTGTCAATCCATCAAAAAAAATATGGAGAGCCCTTTGGCTTAATACAATCAAAACAATATAACAAGATACCTTAGCTGTAAAATTTTTGCCCAACTTGAGGGACTCAGCATGTCCAGAAGCCCGTAGGAGAAACGTCAGAAACATACGCCTATCCTTTGAGTAGGTTTTCGACCAGACTGCGGTTGCCGGGACTACCAAGTAGTCAGTGAATTAATTTATACAGTAACAGTAACCAGCTTAACTAAACTGACTTACAGTACGTAGAGCTTCGACGGGAGGTTTAGGTTTGCATTTTTTTTTTTCAGAGGGTCACGTGAGGTAGAGTAGGTACTTGGTGGAGATTACATGGAGGGTGGGAGTTGGGCCGAGGGCCCCGAAAAGGATCTACTCCAGCATCATGCCCGCATTCCTCCAAATCCCTATTAAGAAAAAAACCCCGTTAACAGAAAATTACCTACCTGGTACTTTCCTACCTAGGATGCACACCCAGAGTCAACCATGTCTTCCCATAGTTACTCCGATTATTATAATAGTTTGATTGCCCGTCAAAGTTCCCCCTTTGACGGTATGTTTTTATCTTGCCTTAATCCTATTGGTCCTACATAGTTCAATTTATAGCAGCTTCCTACGTAAGTACCCCAGTACTTACAATGGTCTTCATCGAGGAACATAGGAAAATCCAATGTGTGATCCGTTTTCCCATGAAAATGAATATATAGATAATTTGTTTTGTGAAAATCGTCTTCCCAAGTCAGCTTGTCCTCAACTCGCCTGGAACCTGTCTCAGCCAGCTCCTTTCTTCTCTTCTTCGTGTCGCAATTATATGGTCATAGTTTAAGTTTTAACCATTATTTTATAATCCTGATATAACTTTTATTTATTTATTTGTTTTCCCCTTTTAATTTATATCCAGGCTCGAGTTTTTGTTTTTGGCGGGAATTTTCGTCTAACGAAAACTTCCCAGTTCTGGCCACTCTGTAAGGAGATAACTCCTTACAAAATTAGTCGGCACACTTTTCATCCCCGACCAGGCATCACAGACTTTATACTTCATTCAGCAGCTGATAAGTAATGTTCAACCTGTCAAAATTCAGCACATGTTTCGCCTTTTTTTCTCTCCATTATTTTGAAGCACTATAGTAATCATTTTTGTGCTGAGTAAAGAATTCCGTCGTCAGCCCTTTCACTGTCATGTGGCTTAGTGAACACTCTTACAAATACTCTCTTCACATAGTGCTTCACATCTAATAATAATTGCATCACTGTAGTAGTAAGTAGTGGTTTTGAACTCTGAGCAATAAATAACTGTAGGTTTATTCTTTTTTACCTCCTGTAATAGATGAAAACTCTAGCATTGCAACAGAGGGAACAATGAAAGCAACACAATAAGAGGGCACCCCTTTAGGGCTATGCAGAACTTAGTACCATTAAAACTGAGATAAAAGAAGGGATTTCAGCTACCTAGTTGGATGTTAAATTCTGTCACACTTAAAACTAAGAAAAAGTCAGTAGAATAATAACTTTTTTTAAAAAAATATTTAATGGATATGTAGAACAGTTGTCAAAGAATACAGGAGAGAAAGAAATTTTCACAATGCCCATCTTTTGCCTGAATGCAGGCTCGAAGACGACGGGGCCAACCATCGATAGCAGTACGCACCGCATCCATGTCTATCTCTTCGACTACCTTCAAAATGGACCTCTTCAGCAAGTCCAAATTTATGTGGGGTTTCGCACAGGCTTTCTCCTCAATAATGCGCCAGATAGAATAGTCCAGTGGATTGAGATCTGGGCTGGAGGAGGGCCAATCTTCACTAGCAATAACATCAATGTTATTCTCACGAAACCACTTCTGAGTACTCTTGGCTTTTTGGGCTGGAGCAGAATCCTGCTGAAAAACCCAGCTTTGGTTTTTGAATAGGGTTTTATTCAAAGGCTTCACCACCTTATCAAGTACCGTATTTTTATTCACCAGAGCACCAGTCTTAACACCTTTTTCACAAAAATGCACTTCAGTCATACCCCGGTGTGATGCCCCCAACCAGACCATCACTGAGGAGGGACGATGGCCTCGAATAATCCTAGGAGCGATTTTACTTGCATGGTCAGAGCTTCTGGCATGCACCCTATCGTTTTGCCTGTTAAAAGTTTCGTCTATGGTAAAAATATTTTCATCGGAAAACAGGATGTTTCTGTGCCCATTTTTAGCGTACCGCTTGAGTAGAACACGACTTCTTAGCCTCCTTAAATTTTTCAGTCGATTGTTCAAGAGATGACCTTTCTTTCTCTTAAAAGCATGAAGCTTAAGGTCTCGATTAATGATAGTTTTTGATGAGCTTCTCTTTAGGAACATCTGAAAAGCCATGATTTTTTGCTTCCCGACTGATTCGCGACCTAACTGCTTGAACTACGGCTGGCGTGCAAACCGAACGTGGTCGGCCCGATCTTTTGTGGTCGTCAACACTACAGACATCTCTCCACCGTTTGATGTTGCGGTACACAAATCTTAGCGATATTCCAAACTTTTGAAGCAACTTGAAAATGGTACTCGGCGAGTGCCCACATTTGTGAAGGGCTATGACGGCAACACGATCTTCTCTTTGCCCCCATTCCATGGTCATTTCTTTCACAAAGTGCCACTTGTAATATACCAAATTGAAGGTAATTTCATGAGGAACAACACTACGGCAGTTATTTTACAAACAAGTGTAAATTTAAATCCAGAAATTCAATGGAAAGTTGAGTGACAGTATTTAATGTCCAACTAGGTATATTGTGATAGTTAATTACAAAGTGTAACTTAAAGGGCAAACAGAGTTTTCAGTTTTATTGCTATAAATTCCGTTGGATGCTTCTAAAAGTTCTGTTTCAACTGGTTGCGGGATGTCAGAGCTAAAGTTCCCTGAGAAAACTGCTCTGAAAGCCTGGAGGATATTCATAGAGATCCGTGGAAAAAATAGGATGGCCTAAAAGTTATTAAATTCTCGGGGTGTTCCCAAATTGCCTCCTATTTTCTGCTGTCTTGAACCTGAGGAAAATTCATATCAGTCCAATTTTTGTTGTTTTGGAAGCTTCCGAAATCTGTAGTGAGTACTCTGACTAGATTAAGGCTGAATTTCACCACTTTCCAATAGTGTCTTTTAACGAGAGGATTTAACGAACGGATCCACGTTATTGTATGTTTAGCTTACGGCAAATGCCTTGCGCTTGCACTTGTTTCTCTGCGAACGCACTTGTCGTAAGCTAAACATACGATAACGCAAATCGGTTCGTTATATCCTCTCGTTAAAGACACTATCGGAAGGTGGTGAAATTCAGCCTTAATTGACAAAGTGTGCTCATATATCAATTTACTCAACGAGAGGTCTCAATTTTATTTTTCAATTTTCATTTCTGAAGTTTGGTACTCCGTATATAGATGTGTATAACTCTTTTTTCCAAGCCCGTGGAAGTCCTTAAGTCGACAGTAAAACGCCGGAACCGTCTCCTCATGTTTGCGGAAGCTACAAAAACAGGGATTTGGGGGTTGGGTGTGGATTCTGAGGGGGACAGGGGACACGGTTGGAATAGTGACGATGATTTTGAGCCTTGAAGAAGCTCTCCCTGTTCTCTACTAGCTTACTTTATATGTGGCTGTGCTGAACATGTTGTAGGGAACAATATTTAAGGCACTATAAAGGTGGACGCCTCACAAGTCTCACAACGGCGTGTTCCTTTTCTTGGAACTTCGTAATTTAAAACTTCACCGAGCGGCTATTGAAATGAAAGATCTTTTAATACCTAACGAGAAAAAGCAAACAAATTTTACAAATTTACAATTTTACAAATTTACAAATAATCGTTTTAAGATGGCGGCCGGGGCTACAACCAAACTCCAACTTTGAACTGTCGTTGCAAGTTTCTGTTAAGCAGAGTGTCGCGAAGAAGGTTGCAGTTTTTACTTTCTCGCTAGCCATATATGGCGAGAAAGTATTGTTTTCGTGCAAAATTTCGAAATTGAGATTTTGGGTTTCCCATGATCCTGGGGGTCCCCTGAGTCCAAAAAAGTGGTTTCTGGAAAAAGTCTGTCCGTCCGTCCGTCCGTCAGTCCGTCAGTCAGTCCGTGCAGTGCTCTAGCGCCTATACCGTTCATCCGATTTTGATGAAATTTGGTATGGACCTGTCTAAAATCACTGCCGAGACACATTTTTAAGGATTTTTTGATTGGTCAAAAATTGCGGCCGCTATTGTCAAAAAACCGCCAAAATAATTCAAAAATCGTGTTTTTGGTTAGTCGGACAAGCGCCGACGGTACACTTTTCAATCTATAACACTGAAAATTGGTATGTGTGTTGACAAATAGATGCTTCGAGGTCATTTTCAACTAAAATTGAATTGGTAGAAAATTACGGCCGTTCTGGACCAAAGTTAGATCGTTTCGGCGCCATTCACATTTATTGACCGATTGTCATGAAATTTGTGTAGAACCATGTAACTTAAACATCTGTCGAACAGAATTTTGTTATCTTAAAAATTACGGCCGTTTTTGTCAAAAAAGTGTCGAAAATGAGTTGAGAATGAGAAACCACGTTTTTGAATGGTCGGAACGCATTTGGGACTACAATAATAGAATGACAGCCATGAAACTTGGTATGAGTGATCTCAGATAGATGCTCGTGGGTCATTTTCAACGGATTTTCGATTGCTTAAAAATTACGCCCGCAAAAAAATCTCAAAAAACCCAAAAAAAAAAAAAAATCATTCTGGGCGAGAAAGTTAAGTGCGACTGTTGTCGGACCCTTTATTATAATACGAAGCCGTTTTTAAAAAATTAGACCTGTCTCTTTGCTTGATTACCTTCCGAATTTCTAATATTAGGAACTTAACTTTTTTGAAATGAGCTGCGACGCTTTACTGTCCGTATAAATCTTGTCTTGCCCATAAATTAATATTAAATTGTTTTTCTCTTGTTTCAATAATTGTACTGATGATTAAACTGATTGACCTGATCTAAATAATTGATCTGATTAAAATCACAGCAAATCCCCGTTTGCGCGACGTTCATTGAACACATACGCCGATGAGTTGGTTTGTTAGATGTTTTTGGCCGAAGCCGAAGACGAAGTGGCCAAAGCCGAATATGAGTGGGCCGAAGCCAGTTTAGTAGTGGGCCGAAGCCAATACATCCATGTCGGAAGCGGAAAATTTTTCCGTTCCGCCGGGATTCGAACCCGGACCTCTCAGGACACAAAGCGGACCCTTTGACCGCTCGGCCACTGAGAGGCACAAGTGCACGTTATAAATGAGGTATTTTGCAACCCTGTCTTTTGCTTAACTCTTGCCGCCTCGGAGTGTCCACACGGACTGGCAGTCTGACTCATCCTTAGGATGGATATGACCGTCCGTTCGTCAGCTTAACGTCAGGTAAACGAGGTAAAAACACGGAAAATACAGTGTCGAGCTTACCGACCTGAACCCGTCTGAAACTGCTTAACGACTGGCTCAAGTCCGTAAGCTCAAAATTATGTTTTTATGTTTTTAGCTTAATAACCTGAACGTTAAGCTGGTGGTGTGGATTTAACCCTCCTCACCAGATTTCGGCCTCGGCTGACTCCTCGACTTCGGCCTAAAATATTTCTTCATGCCCCTCCGAGCGCTGACTCCTTTCAAAAATAAAAATAAACTTTACCCGCTTGGTTATGACTGGATAATTGACTTGGATAATTTATTACTTATTTATTATTTAGCATTTTGTTTTATGAGAGGTTAATTTCATTGATTAATTTTCACGGATAATAGCTCTCTAACCATATACTTGAGTAATACATGGTTGTGCCTTATCACCACCTTATACGTTAATGGGCCCATGGCGTGACACATTTCTCTTTTGTTGCAGGTTCCGAAATGGATGGCGTATGTCAAGAAGGCACAATTTGTAGTAATAATATCGTCATTAGTAATAATCACCGTATCACCGTGAGAATGCTTACTTTCGTATGGACTTAAACATATCTGTGATTCACTAATTGGAAGGATGTCGCTACTCAGTGTAACAGGTATGTTATCTTTCAATTTACACAGGTAGATCGATCATCGTCAGTAAAATTGGTGGTTGGTGTCTGTTACTTAGAAATGTGAAAAAGATGCAGGCGGGTATTCTGCTTCCAGCTTGATGGTGAAGTAGGAAGATTGAATTTTTGTAGCATGGAAATCTTTTTCGCCTAACTGACATCTACGTATAAAGGGAAAGTTAATACTAGCTTATCGATAAACCCGAGTTAAGCAAGAAGCGTTGATCCTTTTGTTAAAGTTTCTACCGTGAGTTGATTACTGATCGATGCGCATTTTGAATAAGTACTTACTGCTTGAAAAAGGTTTCATAAAGGATGGATCGCTGGTAATCCTGGAGGGATAGCGTCAAGATGGTTCCTCTGCTTCTTCGATTATCGTTAGCGGAGAGTTAATACTTATAAACTTACTGAGGTTGCTCAAAATCACGGCAGTAGAGGTCACAGTGTCAGCGTGCATTAATATCAAATTTATTTTCGAAATTGAGCACTGGAACTGTGTTACATCACAACAAACTGAACATTTTCTTTTTTGCTTAATTTTATCAAAAAAGTGATTAGAAATGTTCAATTGCTACATCTTAAAAAAACTGTCATTTGCTTTCTGTCAGCTTAAGCTCGCTAACTCCCTCTTCTTCCTCACCCTCCTTTCTTGAGCTTCTGACGGGCAAGGCGTGAGCTCCGCTCAGTATGTCAAACCAATCATCAATCATAACGCAGCATTAGGACAATCATGATGAGAAGATCTGGTGAGTCATGTCTCGAGCGAGTCTCTCACTAGTTCGATGATAATGACTGAGACGAGTCTTCGCTATAGGTAGCCAGTCACTGACTCAGTTAGCGACTTTTGCCAACCAACCTTCCCTCACCTTTTGGGCCACCCTTTACAACCCATCATTTTCTTAATGGCTTTTTGATGAATTGTTTCATTTGTTTTTCTTCACCTCGTTCTTTTGCTTTTATTTACTTGGTGGATTTTCATGAATTCTGCAGTAGGGAAGGAAAACGTGAACCGTAACTTCCCGTTCCAAACATGCTTTCCGAGTCCATTCTGGTGGATAACTTGTGAGGGCGTGTGTAGTTTAAGATTAGAAGCCTCATTTCAGGCGCATTTTCAAGGATACCCGTGGGAAATCACGCGCGAGTTGGTCAGGCAGACATCGTTCACATGACCTGCGTATATGGTTCTCTCTTCGAACATTTCGTGTAATAGCCTTATGTTGTGACCTCAAACCTGGAGCCTGAAGGTTTTTTTTACACCTCTAAAAACTCCTTGGCGTCGCACTCTTGCCAAGGGGTATGTCACGGGGATCTTTGATGTCAAATCTCCCCTTGTACACACGTAGTTGTACATACAAGCAGCTATTATTCCTATATGTACATGGCACTCTCGTTTGTGTCTCTGCAGATAAAATCTCTCAAGGGATTGGGCGGTTCCAATTTCTGACTAGGGTCTATGGGGATGGGTTCATTTTTTGAGTCTATAGGTATTTATAACTCGTACGGAAAGCAATGACAGGCTGCTGATTGCGGGTAATATTCAAATCGATACAACTGATAATTATATTAGCGGTGCGGCAGCAATTTAATGACAGTTTTCTTAATTATGTTACTCTTCTCGAGGGGTGAGTGGGCGTCGTGACATTTAGAAACCCCCTGTTACACCCACTTATTACGGGGTCACCACCCACTCGCACTTTCTTCCCTCCGAGCCCCCGATTGCTCCCTAATTTCGACCGCCCTCTTTTGTGTGTACCACCATTGGAAGCCGATCAACCGAAGAAATTCATTTTGACCTTTCGTCCCTTTGATCTCTCCCTCCCTTTGCAAAGTTGCCTAAGGGTTCCTAGAAAATTTCATCTGCGCTTCATTTTCATTTGACCAGTGGTCTCTTCATCGCTATTTCTCTGCACGTCAGTATGTGCTTTCTTTCTGTCGAGGTGGTTTATTTATATTACTCAGCTTATGGTTTCCTAGGAAATCAAATCACCAGCTGGCCAAAATTCGGTCGCATAGTTGAACCGATTTGCACAAAAATTTGTCGGCCGTCTTTTAGTGTAATTAGTGGGTGTACTGACCCACCTTTACTTTGTCATAATGGTATTAAACATTCCAAAAATGGAATTAACCATTTTTTAGGTGGAGGAGATAACCTTTTTAGGAAATATTAAGGTTCTTACATTTTCAACCGTATATATAGGACTAATATAGCCCTTTCCATACTGTGACACTGACCAGCCAGAACGGTTCATTTCCAAGCTCTGACTGGTCAGCATCAGTCCCGTATCCAGAAAGCGGTCATGGGGGGGGGTTAGTGTCAAGGGGGGGGGGGGGGGGGGTTAGCCTATATTTTTTTTGCTTCACGTTGGCATTACCATGTTAATTTTCCGTTCATGAGGGAGGTTTAACCCCCCCCCCCCCCCCCCCGTGGATACGGCTATGGTCAGCATAGTAGCATAGCCAACGAACCGAAACTTCTTCCTTGACTTGGCCTAGATTAAAACATTCAGACTGTCAAACAATCAAAAGAGTCGGCTTTGTTGATTTTTCTGAATAGAATACCTACATATTTATGTTCTCGTTCGTGGGTGCGTTTCCGTAATGAGATTTTATAATGAGATTTTGTTCCGTAAATGCGGCTGAAAGAAAGGACAGAAACCTTCTGTTTGCTTCTTGAGGTTGAAAAACAATGTGAATGAGTGATTTTCGCCACAGTAATGACTTTGTCGAAAGTTACCTTTACTCTTGTTCCATGTTGGTTACTTATTTTTATTGTTTTATTTAAATTTCATGCAGCTCTGCATTTGCTTCGGTGGCCAAATTGCAAATTTTTTCGGCAATTTAGGTTTATAAAAGATGGGCCCTAATAAGAAATTTTTGTTAGAAGCGAGGTTAGAAGGTATTTTGTAGGAGTATGATTTTACAATGCTGTAGCTATACAAGGAAATTATTAGGTTCGTCCGGAAGAATCGAGTCAGAAGTTGTGAGTTTGTTGAAACTCTCCCGAAGAAAATAAAAATGGTTTTCTATTGGGAATAATAATTGTACCTAAATTAGGTATGCTAAGTTACTCCAGGCTGTTTCTGGCACTCAGGAGTCCCAGCAGTGCAGTCGAAAGGATTTTTTTTTTTTATCCTTATAGGTGTCGTTTAAAGAAGAAAATGGTGAACAGCGGATCGAGACACTTTTGACGGGGATTTTTATCGCAATGAATGGCTTAGAAGTTGGAAAGTCTGCGACCTTTTTCTGTGCCACTCTGAATAACTGCTTTCACCGTCGAGGGTGATACTTAATACAGACTTAAATGAAGGAGGAACTATAGATTTTCCTCTTTTTGTAGTTACATTTTGCTTTCCTTTTTCCTTTCTTTCTCTACTTGTATAGCTTGAATCCGTATTTAGGAGGACTAGTATGGGTGTGAATAAGCTTCTCAGCACGGCATCCTTACGATCTAGAAATTGTTGAGGTTGCCTCATTTCGGAATAACTGAATTTTGTGAACTAGTAAAAGCCATTGGCCGCCAAGCACTCAACTCACTCAAGCTTTCTGATTTTTCAGCGTTATCGACTTCATACTCTTTAAAAAGTATTTATTCTTCCCATCCTGTGTTTGTTTTATTCTTGTTTTGTTGTTTGGGGCTCAGAACTCAAGCTTTCACTATTACTCATCTAGATCTCGTAATATTTTTCTCCCTTCCTTCTTATTAATCAAATCTTACTGGCTTTTCTATAGAATAAAGTCCGGTAAAAAAAATAAAATCTGAAGGAAGATCTAGCAAAATCAAGAAATCTACATGAAAAAGCGTGTGACCGGTTATCCAGACGTTTTTAGGTATGTTTGTTCCGCCTTCCTGAGAAAGCGCAACGTCAACAACACGTTGTTAAGTATGTTTAAATTCCAGCGAGACAACCTTAAAATTGACAGATCTTGCGCCATCCCCTCTTCGCTTCCTCCACCCTCCCACCATTTGTCTGGTCACGGAAGCTCCCAAAATGGAAAGTGACTGGCGTACACTCGATGCTTACTGCGGTACCTTCCCAGCCGTTTCTCCCCCAGGGATTCATTCCACCGATCGGGAACTCCATTACTTCGAAAGTGTGATATCGATGTCTCACGTTCCGACTCTCCAGATATTGCCTTCATTTCCATCTTGATCTTGATCTTCAACATACGGAGAATGGTTTTTTTTGTCAGTTACTTGAATTCTCAAAACCCGTGAACCCATATCTCACAGTTAAGAGTCCCTGTTTAAGATGGTGCGCCCTACTTCAGACATGTTTTATGCGTAATAAGCAGAGCATTGACGTTATAAGTATTTTACAATAGTAAACAAAGTACTTATTCTGAATTGGGTACATCGTAACAGAACATGTCTAAGTTATTTACAAAAAATACGAAAATTGACACTGACGGCAAAAATGTGGTTAAAGAGTTAACTTAAAGAGTGAGATTCAAAACAATAATTTGAATTTTGTGGCACAGCCAATGACGTGTTAGGCCTGAATTGAAGAATGTGAGATAGAAGTCCACATTTCTCAAAGAAAAATTGTACGATTTAAAATCAGTCGGTAAATTTCCGACAGAAGGAAGCTTGTGTGAAATTTATCACAAGCTTCCCGTCCTCTGTGCCTATATGGGGGTTCAGAAAGTTTAAGATATACATTTTTCAGTCCTGAAAAATATTACGTCCATGGCATCAACCGAAAATTGCAATTTTCCCGGCATCGGAAACTCCTTTGTGAGAGACCGGTGCTCTGACCATTGCGCCACGCATGGGAAGCCGGAAATGTGTGAATTTGACATTATCCAGGCTATTGAATTTAAGTTAAGAAACTGGTAAAGTGAAAGTTATGAGGGTCCTGAATTTTACACATAGCATTGTTGGTAATCCTGATAAGAAGCGAGGAGAACTGTTTGGATTCGGTAAATGAACGGAACCAATAGTACTGGAACATTTTATCTTGGTGGGCAATCTTCTTTAGGAGGCCATTCATTTTCCTTTGATATTCCCTCGATTGTTTGTCCTGTTTGCTTTAGGAAGGGGTTTCCTAATGCAGAATCCTAAGGTGGTTTTATGTGGAGAAGAAGGCACTCTCACAATGCTGTCACCCCTTTTCAAACAATCGTTTTCGAGTGTGGGGTTAGTGATCAATTTTGCTTGCTTTGTTTTGACCTCAAATACTGATTATTTTGCTCAGAGCAACTTCACCAATAAATTGTACGAGTGAACCAAAATGAACCCACCGACCCTGCCATCCGTTGCTAAATTTCTTGAAACTAGAAAATAATTAGGACTGCGCTTCGTCCGTTTCGCCTCGTAGCACGATCTTTCAGCAGGGGATTTCGGGATCCAGACCGGATGGGTTGCGAACCTCAGACGATGTGGTGGGGGGATAGAAGGGTTAACCTGGTGAGGTTGTGGCCTTGGCACACTTCACGGTCCTGCACCGCCGAAAATAAACTTGGATTCCTTTACCAGGATCCTCTTTGTTTCCACACCGCAAGTAACCCTTCCAGCTACCCCGAAAAAGCCTATTCTTGCGAGATCAAATTTTTCAAGTGTTGTTAGTTGTTTTCGTAGCTAAAATAGTTAAAAATGGCTAGCAAAGCGTAAGGAAGTGGTATAAGTACTATAAGTACCTTGCGAGGGTGTAACCACTCCAGAGATTCCTTGAGATTCCCTGAGATTCCATAAAGATTTCCAAAGATTCCCAACGTTATTCATAGATAGATGAACCCCGAAGGGGTAACCACTCCAAAAAAATTCCAAGATTCCCTGAGATTTCATAAAGATTTCTAATTATTCCCAACGAGATTCCCAACGAGTGGTTAACCATACCTTGGTATGGAGCAGGCTGTGTTTTGTTCGGTCAAAATTGAGGTAGAAGAACCTTTAATTAATCGTCATGTCTTAGCCCCCGATTACACCTTACAATTTCCAATCCAAATAGGATCATAAAAAAATATGATCAAGAAAAATTGTAAGGTGTAAAGTGAATTGAGTCAATTATGATACAATTTGTATCGGCCGGTACAAATTGTATCATAACTGCTGCGACTACCTTCCTCTATGCTGCGTGTGTTTGTTGTTGTTTGGTTGAAAATGGCGGCTGAGGTAAGTGGAATGGAGGAGTACGAATTTCTTATAACGATGAATTGAAAGAATATAGCAGAAATTATTTAACCTAAAACGGTTCAAAAAAGGACCCTAAAAATCTTCGAAATTCTATTTTTTTACCATGTCAAGTTGGCGTCTTTGCTAAACATGATCCTATTTTTATTGTCAAGTGTATTGCAGTTTTTCTAAAATTTTTATGATGCTAAAAAAATAGGATCATATAAAAATAGGATCATATATTTATTGTAAGGTGTAATCGGACCCTTACGTCTACCAAACAGTTCACAGTCATTGTAATGAACGTATTTGAATGGTCGTGCAAAGTAAACAGTGCGCATATATTATATATATAACCTAGGGAAATTCGCAATTCCTATGCATGGTTTGTCGTGACTTGTTTCAAAACAACGAAAATAATTTATTGATTGCCCGCTAATGCACTTATAACTGGAAACAGAAAACAGAAAAGCCAGCGCTTTCAGTTGAAAAACTGCCAACCGCTATAAAAACAGTCAAATATCCTCCCCCGCGATTTCAGCACTTTTAGGGTGGGGGCTTCAGTCAAGTGATGCAAGATCCATTCAGCAATTCATTTCATCATTTTCGCGATAGTTGGGAATGGCACTACCCACATAGGATGAATTTTACAAATGACTTTTGCGATTTATGGCGATCTGAAGTTAATTTAGCATTAGTCCGTCCTGCAGTGATTGGGAGGGAAGGGAAATCCAATTTGAGAAGGAACAAATGTCGCAACCAAGATATGTAAATTCTATAGGTTTGAGTGTTCGAGTGTTAAATGGGGTTTTAGTGCTTCACTTCCAATGACTCAACGCAGTTTGACGTCATCGCGAGACCCTATTTTAAAAACCTTTGTACCTTTCGATGGTGCATTTAATGTGTGCTGAGGTGGTATGAATATATGGCACTTACATTATAAAGACAGCATTACTATTTATGTATTGTACATATTGCAGTACTCAGATTACTCGGGCAATTTTTAACTCTGGCACTGTTTGAAAGTGTAAATTTACAAATTGAGAAATTCTTCTAAACTATAAAAAACATTTAAAGTAAATACTATTTTAGCAAATTTTTTAAATATTGTTAAACTTTCTTCAGATTTGATTTCAACCGGGAGGGCGTTGTATAGACGAACACCTAAAATCGGAGGACTGTTCAAACTAAGGGAGGTAATAGCAACCTTAAGCTTGTTCGGTGACGGCGGACGAGATAAGACGCACAGTTTGTTCCCGGAACACATGACTTTAGGAGAGGGGCTTTTTCTTGGGAAATGTTTTTGAAGAAAAATGAAAACGATGTGCTCATTGATATGGTAATCGCAGACGCATGGCCTGGACGTGTAATTTTCCACTTTTCACCTCTCAGAATCTCTCCCGCTCCATTAATCTGTGCGTGGTGGGGTGGAGTGTTTCATCTCTCCCTTCTCTTCCCCTTTCTTTGCCCAAGCTATTCATTATGTCCACATTGAGTACTGGGTGACCTTATAACCTCAAAAAAGCCGCCTCACGCGTCATTTACTTAATAGCTAAGTACTTTAACTTAGTTATTACGTGGGGGAATCTCGATGTCATTTCTTTCCCGTTCTATACCTGCATTTGAAGATTACGTGGATATTTATTTATTTAGTATTGTTTTCACCCTTTAGTGTCGATAAAGTTGCTTATATTTTTTTATTTGGTAGTAAACAGTTCGGTATGCACATCTTCGGCTTACATTTCATTTTGAAAAAGGGATGTGTTGAATACTCCAACATGTAAACAAATTCGTAACCTGCTGACTACTACATAATCATAAATTTACAGGCGTATGAGGTTTTTGTATCCTTTGCCTCCCGACCGATATAGACAGTACATCGTAGGTCAGAGTTTAAGACTGGTATTTCTGTATTAGCATTTATATTATGTTTAATGTAGGTGTATCTTTAAGGGTGCGTCCCACCATGCATGCCCAGTTAAAATTTAACTGGAGATTTACCATATTAAATTTAACTGAAAAGTTAAATTTAACATGGTAAACATAGGACAAAATCTCCAGTTTAATTTTAACTGGGCATGGTGGGACGCACCCTAAAATTGTCAATATTAATCCCAGGAGGTGTATTCCCTTTCTTGAACGCCAGCAAACCCACCCAACTAACACCTTCAACATTTATTGTAAGAAGATAAGGCACGCCATGATGCAATATACGGGGAACAGTTCTTCTTACAATAAATTTTGAAGGTGTTAGTTGGGTGGGTTTTCTGGCGTTCGAGAAAGGGAATACACCTGCAGGTCATGACTTAACTGATTTGACTCTTCACTATAACGGGCAGGGGCCAAGTAGACCTAGTTCCTATCGGTTAAAGTTCAGTTAGCCACTGGGTGCGTCCCACCATACTCGGTTAACGTTAAACTCCAGTTAAATTCCAATTTTTGCTAGGTAAAAATCGAATTTAACTGGAGTTTAACCGCTAACCGAGTATGGTGGGACGCACCCTCTGTAGGCTAATCATCGCACTGACCATCAATTATATTTAACTGGTGATCGTCGAACCTTTCCTTGAAATAATAGCCAATATTCTTTTCCTTTCGACGTCATGTATAGAAAATGATTTGATTCCCTGCCTGGGTTCAATACAGGCACTGATTGGATTTCATCACCCAGGGGGACTCGGACTGAGATGATTTCAGCTATTCAGAGCGCTGAACTTTTTCTGACTCCGAAAAGATGAATAAAAGGCTGGAGTTTCCATTAGTCCTCACTTACTTTTCTCTGAGTTATATGGGCTCCAACACTGCGGATATTTAAATAAAATGTAATGGCTTCTGGATAACATTCGTAGCTAGTGATTTGTTTATATTTCCTATTTTCATTGTAGTACCCAAACGAACCATCTAGTGTACGGAGGATATAGGGATAGATATTGACTAGAGGTGGGAGAACAGCACCATACCGAATACTAAATCTGTGACGTCACCTACTGTTATGAAAACATTTAGGTTTACTATAAACGGAAATTAAATAAAGTTTGTATTTTCGATGTGCCGGCAAGTTGTCCTTATCAGAACTTTTTAGTTATCGTTTGTAAAATACTATGATAAATACATGCAGCAAATACAGCTCGCAAAACGGAAAAGATTGCCAACGGTCCAGTAGAACGGCATACCGTGAACATTAAATTTATTGGAAACGAAATAAATGTTTTCTGGAAACTCTCTGTATACCATCATTTTAAATTTCTCCATTTGCTTGCGCAACAGCCCGCGTATTTTTAATATGAAAAATAATTACATCAGTATTTCTTGCTCTTGCCGAGGAGTTTTTAGTGAGTGTACACCGACTTTCCAGTCCGCTGCCTCCAGTTTCATGCACCACTCGAAAGAATAATCGGTTATACCTCAGTAATGGGAGACCTTCCAAATAAAACAGTACTTTTTCGTTTCTACTACTTCCCCGCTGTATGTTTGAGCACTGACAGCGCCACTGTGTGACCGGGATTAACCCCACTGATGTGTAGATTTCTTAGTGGATCCGCACCAAAAAAGAGTTGGCCTCAAATCAAGGAATCTCATTTTGTTCAGTCAGGTTCACTGAAGTTTCAAACTTCATTATGGTGTGTAGAATTCTTCTTCTCTGGAAAAACGAGAAAACAAAGTATTTACGAAAATGAGCTGCCCTGTGTTACGTAGACGTGTAGAGAGTTATCTGCTAAAGTGCGGTCCGGGAACATATTTATTATCTGTTTCCTTAAAAATAATAATATTGATCCTAAATTAATTTCGTGTGGCCGGCCAAAGCTTACAACCTGCATGTGCAAATCCCCCCTCTTAAGTTGGAAATTTCGTTATTGTGTGGAAAACTAGAGCGGAAGAATGGTAGTTTTCGAGTTGGCTAAGAAAGCGTGGTCCTTGTAATAACTGGAGAACACCTGGCTCGCTGACGGAGGGGCTGGAGAGTGGAGGGGGTCGGATACTGGAAAAGTGCCAGGCGTCCGCTTCAGCCCTGCTCCCTCCAATCATGATCTACGACTGGGCCAGCCAGATCCCTACAGACCCAACTTTCCCTTCGCAAGTCGAGGAAGCTCCACGGCTTAGCGTGGAATGTTAGTAGGGGGCTGCGGATCCTCCGGGACACGTTGTGTGTCTTGCTGAAATAGGAATGATCTATGAGGGGCGTCGCCCTGTGTTGTCTCCCATTTTCGCATTTCATTTTGCACCACCCGATGTGACCTTGTTCATAGTCGGAACAAGTTAATTTCATACAAGATAAACTTCTGTGTAAATTCTTGAACAGATTTTTACTTTTTCACTTGGGAGCACCGTGGCCTATTGATAGGAGATTGCGCGTTCGAACTCCAGCGGACCGACCTTCTCTTAGATTTTTTGTTTGTCTGGAGTATTAGTACAGTTGCATCATTACGTACCTGGAGGGTGGGAACCCACCTTAAATAGTAAGCCCCCATGACTTTCTATCTGGGGCGCTTGATAACTACAGCAATACTTACCACGAGTTCCTATCGGGAGTGCCTCCATGGGTATAGAACACATTAGAGGTTGAACTGAATAAATTCTCCCAGGGGGTGATTATGCGCTTTCCCCAAAGGCTGAGCAAGTGTTGCCCTGCCCCTGTTTCCGAAAATTGATATTGAGCCTTAACCAAGACATAGTAGGCTTCATGCTTATTCCATAAAGTGCCGTGTCGTGTTGAGAAAACCTCCAGCTAGAATTTATAGATCTTAGTTTGTGTGGGGTAATGGTTGAAGTCTCTGATTGCTGGCTCTTGCTGAGTCTGGAGCGGCCGCAGGTCTCTCCAGACTGGAAGGTTGTTGAGGGAATGTGAGGAATCCGTCTGCAGCATTCCTGCATTCACTGCCTCTCGTTTGTCGCTGGTATTCCCAATATACCTATCCGCTATCCGCCTCCAACGTTCAAACAACTTCAGTTTTTATTTAGATTCCAGTGGCGATAATTAGTTGAAAAAGTTGAGACGTGAATTTTTTTGGGTGAGATACAAACTAATAGGCAGTCAACTATAGGATCTCATACATAATGTCACAACGTAAACCTGTACCTAGGTAATCTGCGTCTGATACCCGTATTTATACGTTCCAATGATAAAATTGTTGTAGACTGGCCAACGAGTTTCCTTCTCAGAAAATAACAATAAGTACCTAATTTGAGGGTGCGTCCCACCATACTTCGTTAGAAGAAAAACTCTGATTTTCTCGGAAATTTGGGACGCATGCACCCAGTGAATGTATGCCCAGTTTATACAATATCACGAGTGTTATTTAAACTTCGAAGTTTACTGTACTAGTGCAGAATTCTCCGGCATGTTGACATTGTTAACGTTGTTGTTTTTTAATTGCAGTTAAGAAAGCACGATACGTTGGGGTCCAAGCGCAACAATACAACACATACGTAACGCTCAAGCTTCAGAATGTCAAGAGCACGACTGTCACCGTGAAGGGGGCGAACCCTTGCTGGGAGCAGGACTTCCTCTTGTAAGTCATATTCTCTTTCTTCCGACCTAGATAGGGAAACAAGGGCACCAGGAGTGGTGAATAGATCTGTGAGAACAACTCCTCCGCGCAAGTCAGATCCAACTTCCTAAGGAACATCCACATACACAGGGGGGATAGTGCGAGCAAACGCTCGGCCAAACATTTCGTGTGTTTGTGTTTCGCTGATGGGTGGGAGGTGGTGTATACTCCACTTTTGGAAAGTGCACAGTCACAACAGAGGGAGAAAATCAATTTTTTACTTTCCCTCCACTTTTCTCGGACTTTTTCTTCTTTATACTCGTATCAGTATTTGCGAACCTGTGACAGTAATAATAACACTCCGTTTCCTTTATTTTATTCAAATTTGAGAGACGTTTTTTGGCACTTTATCTCAGAAATCCAGTGGGATGAATTTTGCAAGCGTTGTGAGTGCTGCCTCCGGACATTTTTCGCTACTCACTCACCCAAGTCAATTAGATGAGTTATGGCGCGCTCGCGGGTCCCCTACCGTCCTCATGAAAATAATGAATGAAGGGGAAAAGTCTGCAGCGTGCTGCACGGAATGCCAATTGATAATAAATAAGAAGACAGTAGCCTTTGTGTAAAAATTGGCGTAACTAGCTATTTGAAAAAAAAAATAGCTACTCCATTTTTAAGTATTGATAGTTTGTCTAACACAATCGCATCTGGAAAGGGTGGTAAAAGGTAGTTTTCACCTCGGAAGATACTTGTTTTCCGTTTGTTTCCGCATTTTGCCGTGGTAAAAAAAAACACTATGTGTTGATTATTTTTTCTATTGTGTTGCTTTATGTCCATGGGATTTAAGCCCAGCATCCACTGGTAATATATGGCTTATTTTTAATACTAATAGTGATAGATGCAGTTACTAGGGAAAAATAGCATGAGGGAAAGCCTTTAACCTTCACCTCTGTCATAACCCCTTGAAATTTACGATGTGATATACTCCCCCATTATTTATTGTCCTTTTTTTCTGGCCTCTTGAATAATAAATGCGGTAATAAATAAGTGTAGCAAGTAAAGTGGCTTTCTGAGCGCACCTACTTGTTTTTTGGTTTCAAGTTAGCAGATACGAAAAGTCCTAAAACTAAATGTTAAGTCGCAACTTAAAAACTACTTAGTCATGAATCTGCCGCCTTGTGCTAGGAATGATGTACGAAACAAAAAATTTATTTTGAGGTCACGTTCCCGACGATTCTAATGCATTCGAGAGAGCTGAGGTCACGGACGGCTATGTTTATTGGAAATTTTGAGGACGGTTTGAATGAGAAAAATCCAGTTGTGAATCCCTGGAATTTAATTAATGGGTCATCAGAGATTAATTGCCATCAAGTGAACTTCTTAAACTGTGTAATGTCTTTTCAGCTTGTGACATTCAGCTGTCGTGTCCGCTCTGACCCACTTAAGAGGCCATGCACGAGGAATAGTTTTCGGTAGTCCAAAATATATCTTTAATATCTTTTTCCAAAAGCCGGTATGGGATAAATTTTTATTAGTTTCCACCGTCGGCTATCATTCCCCGAAACAATAATAGCGGAAAAGTTCGAAAAATAGCGAGTGGAAAGCAGAATGATGAGATGCACTCCTTCTCAGTCATATTCCTCTTATTTTTGTAGTCCATAATCCCAATTGTTATTAACTTGTTGAAGCTCTGGTGCCGAGGGGTTAACCACTCGTTGGGAATCTCGTTTGGAATCATTGGAAATCTTTATGAAATCTCAGGGAATCTTGGCATTGTTGCCCCTTTGGGGTCATCTTTCTATGAATATCGTTGGCAATCTTTTGAAATCTTTATGGAATCTCAGGGAATCTCAAGGAATCTCTGGAGTGGTTACTCCCTCGTCTGGTGCAACACCATAGCGTGGCTCGATGGCTCAGGAAGAACGTGTAAACAGCAGGTATGGAGGGTGAACACTGAGCTCCTGAAAAAGGAGCAACATTTCCTTTGATGAAAATTTCATGCCTGCCCCGGTAGTGTTAGAAGCTAATAGTCATTTTGAAGATAACGCTAGTGTGTCCTTTAATCAAATTATGGAAAACACAATAAGCTGCTGTTAACCTTCAGGAAACTGCTGGATCAGCTCATTTTACCTCGTGGTTCCATTAGCCTGGGGTAGAAGCTCTTACCTTACCAACACAAAGGATGCCTGGCTCTAAATTTGATACCAAAAGGGACGAGACGCCACAGAAGCGGTGTAAGGGTTTCAACCCAAAAATTGGTAGCTTGTATTTCATGCTAGCGGAAATAATTAATTTTTTATGAATGTTTCTAACTATAGGATGTATGGTGACTTGAATAAGGGTACGTTCAAATATGTTAAAATATTAGCAGAGCCTAGACGGACATGGTCTCAAAACTACCAAAATATTTATGCAATCATGCAAAATGAAAGCCCTCTTATCGTGAACTAACGGTCTTAAACCCCAAAATTGGCAGTATTATATACGCTTTAAACAGGGCTAAAATCCTGAAGTGAATGCATTTCGGAAGGGATTGAGAATATTCATTGCCCACTTACAATTAATTTCAGTTTTATTTATATGTCCATGTATATTTTCAAGGAAAAACAGAAAATTTGGACTCAACAGGACATCTATTACAAAATAATCAGCATGAGTTGAGAGATTTTCCTATGTCTGGTTTATGTTGCTGCAAGATAGGCATCATTTTTAAAAGTTGTGCGACTTTCATTTTACTGTTGAAGCATTTCAGTGCCTGTTAAACTGTAGTGAGAATTGAGAGGCCCGCAGGCAAAAATGCCTCCATTGTGTGAACTGTTATCATCGTTGAGCGTTCGCTCCGAAGTAGTAACACCACTCAGTCACGAAACCAGGAGCGGTCCCAACTTTTTAGTTACGCGAATAACGAAATACCCTTTTTCTCAGTCTAGGAGTGCCATTGTGGTTGGAAATTATTCAGCTTTGTGAAATTTGTTTCTAAATTTTTTTCTCTTCGTTTTGGGAAATGACTAACCATTAGCCCAGGTAAACTTGATTTCCCTCATTGGCATCGTCGTGCAGAAAATCCATTTGGAAATGTTTGCCCGTAGGGTTTCGTCGAGTATTTTTACGGTTATTTAGAGGGGGCTGATGGTGGTATGGGGTAGCAGCAAGTGATGGCGAAAAACCCATATGTGGGAAAGCACTGCTAATGGCGCATTAGTTAGGCCAGTAACGCCCGTGTTATGCAGTCGTGCTATAAATTAATACAAAGACTCCCCTACGGTGAGCTCATACCTCTTGCATACGGTAATAGCAGCACATGATACAAGCACGCAAATAAAATCTCATTCAAACTGGCAATAAAAAAGGAGTTCAACAAGTTCGGCTTGAACATAAATAATTCCTCCTTTTCCCACCTCGTAAATGTTCGAACGGACACGACAGAGCGGCGAGGGCAACCGGAAATTTGAGATGGCTAATCCAGATTCTGATTAGGTAGTTCGTCAAGTCGCAATAGTTACCCACTCATTGTCATCGTACAAAGCAAAAAAGGTGCTCGCTTCGTTTTGCCTGAGAGACAAGGATTTTTTCCATTCATAAGGGCGTGTGTATGTACTTTCCAAAATCGTAGTCTTCACCCATTTTGAATACATTTTTTTTGTCAGTTCAATAGTATGGCCAGTATGGCCGTCATCGCCAAATAAGAAATTTTCAAATTTTTCTTATTTATTTTTTCATCTGAAATTTGATATACACCTATATGTGTTGTCAAGTTGTTATGGTTTGACCGTTTTTGGATTCCTTACAAATTATTGCCGTTACTTGCCAGAAATCGTAAATTTCAGAACCGCGTTGACATGCCCGTCAAATTGACGGAACATTGGATAAGAAATTTTGTTGTAGAACAAAGTCGTTGACGATTAATGGAAAAAAAGGTGGATGTAAATTGGAGGCTACACTTTTCTTTGTTTGGCACTAAGGACTACACTAATTAACTGGTAGCCACGAAAGTCGACAGGAGTGGTCTTTAATAGATGCTTCAGGGTATAATTTCCTTCTTTTTTTGCGTTGCTCAAACAGTACACCCGAGCGAAATCCGTTTTTGTTTACAATTCTCAGTGACAAGTTGGATTTTTTTATGTTGAAAAATTTTGATTTTGATTCCTTCTCACTCTCCCACAGCTATGTGGTGCTTGCTGTACTATATCGATGATTGATTTCAGTGAGACGAATGACGTAAACACGGGACTGCTGATTGAGGTGTGGAGCAAAGGCATGATCTGGGACAGAGCTTTGGGCTACCACTACATCCCTCTCCGGGCCATTCAATACTCCAATGAGGTAAGATTCATCGACAAGGACAAGCAGTAGTCGCCCACTCGTAAGCACTATGTGGGAACCTTTTTAAAAATATGTGCTTATAGGGATTATGCAAGGTGACTAGATATAGTAATGCTACACAGTAGAAATGGGGTGCCTTACTATTGCAGTTTATTTTTGCTTTGAAAGTGAGAGATGCGGCAGCCGTCCTATAGCTTAAGCACCCTGTTTATCTGGACAGAGCAGAGCCATGTCTCGTTAGTTGTGACGTGAGATAACCAACAGTGACGGTTTCTATACGTGTGTCATGTGTTGTGATCGCTTGCCGTTGCGTCCTTGCCCAAGTTCGTTTGGCCAAGTTCATTAGCTTTCGGTCGATCGCACCCTTTGAGTGCCTCGTGGATCGACCCAGGCTATATTTAAATCCTCCACTAACCTGTTCCACCTCTCCTCTTCCCCTGTCTTTTTCCGTTGGTTGTTTGTTTCCCATTTGCCCCCCATTTGTTATCCGCTTGTCGCTTGTTTGCGGGGGTCAGCTGACGTCGTGACTCACGGCTGCCCATAACCGCAAACTCTATTGCATGTTCCGTTGCCATCACTGGTTTACCATTAATGTAAACGTTTCTCAGTTCTTACTACGTGTGTACACCTCCGTACTTATTGATGCGCTCGGCTATGATTCTCAAGGCTATTAAGGCTTCTGATAAGAACAATTATAGACACAGTGCCGTTCGTCGGCATTCTTAAGGACACTTTTCTGAGGACATGGTTGGTATTTATTCATTCTGAAATATAATGTTCACACTGTGAATTTTTTTGCAGGAACTTGAACTTTTCAGTGTACGATCTCTAACCTCTAAACTGACCCTAAAATAAAATAGAAAACTGATTGATTGACTCGTTGCAGGAGGGTTTGGGCCAGTGGGTGTCGCTGGAGGCTGAGTTGGTGATGCGGGATGGAGAGGTGGTAGGGACGAAAAATCCCACCGGAGACTCACTGCTGGTGGACTGCCGCTTCGAGCTACCGTTCGGTAAGTCATCCCCCATCATACGCATGTCGTTTGAATAACATTACCCCTCACCTTATTCAACAGGTACTCTGTATCATTCTGCCTCGATGGTCGGGCGGTCGCTAAGTGGTTTGTTTTAGTGGTTGCCTGTATAGGGTAGGGTTTCAGGCATGCATGGGGCCCCAAGAGGAGCTACCTTTTTTGGAAGGTCCCTCTGATAATCCAGTACCATAATCCATTTTGGGAGTTCTTTCTTTGACTTTACGTAAAAAAAGTATTGAGATAACTAGGTAGGAGGTGCTTGGTCATGCTGCCATCTGAAGTTGCTGGATGAACCTCCCTCGCCACGTCTCTTCGGCAGAGTACCTACGACTGTTGGGCTGGCTTTGCCCACAGTGGAATGGGTCATCCTAAGAAACGTTCTAAAATATGGGAGCCACACCTGGCGGGTGTCCACACTAAAGCCCATCTTTCACTACTTGGGACTTATCGTTCTGTTCGGTTTACGGAATCTCCTGTAGGCTATTTTATGATGTGGTGGTACTGCTTTCGGTACATCTGGTGTTTTATGTACAGTTGACTGCGCTCTGAAGTCATTCGCAGACTAATCTCACAACACTCACCAGCTCTGCAACTACATATAGAATAGAATAGAATTTATTTATGCTGTGCGACACAGAGAGTATCCCCCCCAATTACATCGCACAGCTGTACAACTTTTAAACATTCCTAGTTTGTACAGTTCAGGGTTACAAGGTACAATAGAAGTATAAAATAATAATAGAAGAAAAAAAAACATAATAATAGTAAAAGTAAATTAAACCATCTTTCTTAAAAAAACGGTGAAAGAGTCAAAAAAAAAGTCAACATCCGCACTGATACTATTTGCTTTTTCGCATATTCTCCTTATGGGTGCATATTTTAGGGCCTCCGTCCTAGGTATGGACAGGGTGAATATTTTGGACTGCCGAGTTCTTCTGGAAATATCAAAAGTGAGCTGGCTGGTTAGATAATCATTATTCTCCATGTGGTTCAGGACTTTATATAAATAAACAAGATCTGCCGTCTCTCTTCGTTTGTCCAACCTTTTCAATTGAAACATACGTAACAGCTCATTATAACAAACAATATTTGGGTCAGCCATCTGAAACTTAAGTGATAAATATCTTGCAAATTTTTTTTGAATCCTTTCTATACATTTCACTTTGACTTCATGGTGAGGATTCCAAATTACACTACAGTACTCTAATTTGCTGCGAACGAATGCATATACATATACATACAAAAATGTTACAATGACTTAGCAGGTGTCACCAAAAAGCGTGAAATATATCGTAGTTTTTTATACTTTGCGGTTCCATTTCCTTCATTCATTATCTATGCCGGCACGGGGCAAAAGGTCGGTAACGGTTATTTATGTCGGCGATAGACGATCTTCTAATTAATTGGACCTGCAAAAAAGAAACAGTTTGATCAGACTCCTGTACAGATGTACTGTGGCGTAATCCAAAGTAAAATTGCTAATCCAATTAGTGTGGAAAGAGTGTCAAATTTGGTCGGGATTGATTACTTACCTATATAGGTATATGACGCAAGTTCAGAATGCAAGTCGTTTTTGGATAGACAATTCAGCTACCTTATATTTCCCTTCCTGGCTATACGTGTATTCTGCCGTCTCTTGAGGAAAATGTAACGCAGCGAGATGAGATACTTTTTATCTCTTGCCGGAGATAAGACAAGAATTTATTTTAACCACGTCTTCTCTGATGGTAATATTTTCTCCTTCCTCCAATTTAGTCAAAAGGCCTATTGTGTCTTGTACAGTGAAAAAATGACCTAGAAAAAATAAGCTCAGAAATTAATTAAAGAACCCCTCAGTTTTTCTTTTTGATCTATATAAAGTTACTTAATTATTCTGGTTGCCGCATCGGCTATGGTTAGTTAACTCTCGAAATCGTTTTTCATCCCTCTTAAGTGTGCTGTTTTCCCTAGGAATATTTCTTGCAGATTATGCTGTGTTCTTATATTCGCATTGTTTTATAAATCACAGCTATCCACTAACTCGCTGGTTACAGCTATCATTATTCTAAACATGAAATCACTTACAATAATCCGCTTTTCATTGTCAGGATAATGAAATTGATTATTCTATCCTGAATTTATCAGAGACGTCAAAATTTGAAAGTATTGATGGAGCAAAATAACATTTAAAATCTAGAGAAGGATATTGAAGATTCCATGTAAGCCCTTTTAAACCTTGACCTAGTTATCACCCCAAACTTGCAACTATAACTTCGCCAAAACTCAAAGACTTAAAGTTGGCGTTACTTATTTCAGAGGCAGCTGTTGGAAGTCAGGGTTTTTGATATTACATCTTATGTTTATTAGTTCGTTTATTAATTTAGTGCGAGTGAGCTAAGTATCGCAATGGTTTTGGAAGATTTCGTTTTTGGATTTTGTCAATTTTGTTTTTGAGTGTATTTCCCTATAAAAGGTTTTCCACGAAACACGCGGGGCTTCCGTGATTACCTATATTAGGGACTGAACTCCAAAAAATGTATATTTTATAACAATGTGTCAATGTCTGTGTATCGAAAAAGCTTGAGAGAAAAATTCATACTTTCTTAAGTATCGACAGACTTTTATCGAAGGACGCCCTAGCGCTCTTTTTCATTCTTAAATCATTGCTTCTATTTCACTCAGTGACTTCTATAGCCATGAATCATCTTCGGATTTAAGGTATGCTCTCGTGAACCGGATTTGCGAATTTCTTTTGGGAAAAATGGATAAAATTCAAGTTGCGTAAAAAGTTTTCTATATTTACCTATCCGTGATGGTTATGAACTCTCCTTCTCAGACTCTTCGACTGGGCTTACTTCTAGTAGTTCCTTCTGTCACGTTCTGTGTGCTTAGTGTCTGAAAATATTGCACGACTCTTTTATTTACCATTGGACTCAGGTTACTTGTGGTTTAGTGAAACTTACCTTTCTTCACACTGGTTTCCTGATGAACCTATCATGGTGTGGTGTGGTGAGTCTATCAGTGCTACCTGTGTTACAGCTACAGGTTTCCAAAATATTATTTTTAAACGTTTTTCTTTCTTCCTTCATAAACAATTCGTCCCTGTTGGTTTTTATTCAGCTCAGCGTTACCTATATGCCTTGAAGATGTTAGTGTAGCTGTGTTCGTGTAAGATCCCTTTCCCATTTACACTCTCTCCTTATTACAGTACCTAATGTTCATGAACACAAATAGCCATGAGGCGTAATGTGAGGACTCAGATGTTGTTGGTTGATTCAGGACGTTTCGACCCCCCTTCGGGGTGGAAGGTCCTCCTGGCGCCCGAGCCTACTGGTCTTGGCCCACGTTCTATCGGCGATGACGATAACGAGGACTGGCTGCCCGTGGGGGCTCAGAGCCCTCGCCCAGGAGGTAACCCTCGAATAATCCCCATCTCCTCCACACAGACACCGAATGGGAATGAGGCACTTGCTAGCCACGGGCCCAGTGTCCACATACCTTTCCGTTACAATCGTTACTTTTATTAGCTAACTTACCCAATCAATTAGGTAATTTAGTTTTCTCAACACTGAATTTTCACATGCTTAGATTTTCTTTTACAAAGCATGTGAGTTGAGTTACCTTCTTGATGGTAATAGGTAGGTTACATTAGTCGTACCAGATTAGCTGGCGATGGCATGATCCTGCAGTTTGCTTTAGCAATTTAAGTCACGATTGGACAATGAAGGGTGCTACCACAGAGATTGCAAGTTGCTCTTTTTCGATCTTCTCACGCAAACATAGAAACTTTTCTCTGTGACATTTTTTTCTTCTTCAAAAGTGAAAACAACATTAATCATTTATTACTGACTCATAGTTACTTCAGAACATTGGACAAAAATGTAAACTAACCGGTTCTGATCTGATTTATATTTGGTCCGTCGAATGCTCTATCTCTATAGGAATAATAAGTCATTTTAATAAATTTGTGCTGGAGTAAAAATGCGCAGAAATGCGCCAGTTAACTTGTTACTGTGAGCTTGTAACTTTTGTAACGAAAAGGGTTCAGGACTCACCCATCGCTCACACCGTGTGCTTTCTCTACTCTGTCTAAACGCTACAGCATCTCTTCTTCCTCTCTGTCTATCTCTATCTCACCTTGGCAATGTTTCCTTTCTGGAGAGTTCACCGTTCACACGAGTTGTTTGTCTGTTTCTTAGGAGCACAAATTTCACGAGCTTGAAGGAGGAAGAACAACACTAGCATCTGTTTGAGTTCACTGAGCATGCCCTGTTGGACTCGTTGTGATCGTTCTGCGTTTATCACGCACAATCTGGTATTGTAAAAAAGTTACCTAATGCTTTTGTCTTTCAGGGTATTTCGAATTGTTTACGTTTGAAAATTACTTTTGCTTAAGATGGTTGGACCGAAAAATTCTTGTCACGCATTTATGTTTCAATTGCCTAATTGGCAATTTCGCCGCTTGATTATCTTACAGTGAGGGTCCAGGTCTAATGGTCGTATTACCCTTAACTTATTGAATGGATTTTCTTGTAATACACAAGTTCGGGACGAAGTGCTTTCCTTTGAAAAGTATCACTTTCAATCCACTCTATCCGAGGCTCACCTACAAATGTGGAAATTCAATTCGTAGAGTTTGGAAGCTCTTTAGATTAAATTCTACGGATGTCTCCGGAGTTTCTCAAAGAACTGACGCATGTAATAACATTAAACGACATTAAGGTCAATTCAGTCCACATTTTAATCTTCCTAGTGAGGTCAGACTGTCTGGCTTAACGTCCGCAAGTTTGAGAAGTTATAAGAAATCTTTTTCAAAAGATGGGATTTCAAGTAAAAGGAAACTAGAGAGGTAATATGGACTTTATGGAATTGAGGCTGGCTCTTCCTGAGAGGAGTTGGATCACTTGGTTCCACCTCATAAGTCTAACCTCGTTTAAACTCATAATTAAACAGGAAAAAGGTGCTGATTTAACCGCAGGTTAGCCGTGTATGATGGGGGTGAGCCTATAAGCAGTACTGTACGTTCTCGCACTGTGTTTCCTGGCTGTCACGGTTGGGAGAATAAAACACATTTTGCCTTTCCCTTGGCTCGAATCAGAGACGCCAGACTTCTTGGCCAAATGTCCCTTCACTGAACTGTTCTATTGGGTCGGTTTAAAATTATTCTGTCTCCGAAGGAATCTCGGTTTAAGGTCAGAGGTTAGGACTTAAGTCAGAGCACGAACTTTCTATCCGTACAACTCACAGGCACTGTGGACCCTAGAGGGGGATGGTGGGTATTTTCATTTCATTTCATGCTTCCATTTTGGGTTTGGTTATTCTTTACGCATCAACCAAAGGGAGAAACTCGTTTGTAATATTCCTTCGGCCTCAGTTTAGGTTTCTATCGAGGGGTTAACCACTCCAGGAATATCGTTGGGAATCTCATTGGGAATCATTGGAAATCTTTCTGAAATCTCAGGAAATCACCTTCATGGTTCATCTTTCTATGAATGTCGTTGGGAATCTTTGGAAATCTTTATGGAATCTCAGTGGAATCTCAAGGAATCTCTGGAGTGGTTACCCCCTCGGTTTCTTTAGTCGAGATATTTTTACTTCCTCATGTTATGCATAGCATATTATGGGAAAATATTGTAATCGTACAAAATGTCGGTGTTTTTGATCCCTGCATGCCACTCAGAGCTTCCGGACCACCAAAAATTACTTTACTTTTCATATTCGGATATTGTATCGCTGCAACCTCTGCAATAGGAAATTTTCCTACAACTGAGTCAGTATCCGATTACTTTATCCTATGACACGATACACATGAAGACCCATTTGAAATTTATTCGAAAGCATATTTTATAATGTACATGAATGCCTCAAAAAGTGCATGACTTAACTGGACATCGAGGAATTTTTATTTTACTTCGAGTCAGCTTGTGGCTCGGGGATTCGCTTACTCAATAATGCTGAAATTGGTAGTTACTACTATGGCATGATCGACACCTTACAAATTACCTTTCATGCAGGGGAGGGCAGATATGGTCAAGTAACCCCTACGGGTCTGAAATAGTCTCTGGATAGCCGCTGTCTGTCGCTTTGTATGATGGTGAGGCATGGTTACGTTCGTCCCTTGCTGACGGGATGTCTCTTTGGGGTTGAGTTGGGTAGTTACGCGGTGCCCTCTAATGGCCTGTAGCCTCGTGATTCATGTCCCCATATAGTTCCCTGTTTCTCTCGGGTCGTTGTTTAGCTCTAAGCTAAATTATGGACCATTGAAGGTCGAACAAGTATGTTCTGTTTATGCCTTTACCGCCAAAGCTTTACGAGCCCATACGATTTTCCAGTTTATTGGTAGCAGACTCTGTGGGCTTATTTATATCTACATGATATTTGTTAGTCTACGTATATCTGCGTTAAAGTGAATTGTGATTGTGTCGAGAGACAAACACTTTCGAGTGGTGTTGGGGCAAAGAACCTTTAGCTAATTGGACTCAAATTTCTTGTTATGCGGAAAGTTCAATATCCCGTGGTATAGCAACTACGGCCTTAGGGTCTGACTTGGTTTAGTTGATACTTCTCAAAGTCTCACTCTAATGTCTGAGAAGACAGACACTTTGTTTGAGAAAAAAACAACTGCTGGGTCTTCTTAGAATTCTATAAATAAATAGGCTAGAGTTTTTAAAAGGCCTGAACTCTGCTTCCTTCTCAAGCATAGTGTCTGTCTTCTTAGACATTAGAGTGAGACTTTGACAAGTATCAACTAAACCAAGGCGGGCCATAGTGCCATCCTAACTCGCGTTTTCCTGAAGTTGTATCATCTTGAAGCCCTGCTTATTTGGGTAAAACGGAAAAAACCTGAGACTAGAGTACCTATTTTCCTTTTTTGTATCAATTCTCTGGATTGTTAGTTTCAACTCATTGACCCCTTGTCAGTGGCAGTAACGCTGAGATTCAGATTTTGCTGCGTTCCCGGTTCCGGTGGACCAATTCGCTGGGGCAGATCATTAAGGCCCCGCATTTTGTCGCTGATTTTCTTCCATGTTCGCTCAGTTGACACGCCTTACGTGCTGAGAATGCGAAAAAAAAGTCGTTCCATAAAAGAAAATTATTAATTAACCGAACTCCCCGGTTAAGTTTTCCAATTCTGTCGTGAACCGCGTAAGCTGTAACCTACTGTGTAGTCTGGTTTTAGGTCCCTGAAAAAAGAAAAGATTTTGAATTTACCTTTCTTACTTGCGCAAGAAAGCCTCTTAATATTTTCGAGACTTTACCATTTTTGGTGTATTGCTAAAAAAAGTAGAGATGAATTCTTCTGTTTTTTGTTTTATTTTTGAAAGACTTTGTGGCGGCGGGTGAATTAGATCGTACCGTTTTCAACTTCCGCTCTTTCTCTTACAACTTTTCGAGATAGAAGTGCTTTCGAGGCGTGTGTGGGCTAAAAACTTTTAAATTTAGGTGCTAGTCGTTATGGTGGAACTTTCCAAAGACATTCTTTTAAAATAGAAAACCTCTTCCTCGATTTTTTTCTGAGCACTTTATGTGTTTACACCGTATGTGCTTGTTGACCGGATAAGATTTGTATTGATTTTTTGTCACAGACGCAGAATTGATATTAATGTGTCTGAAGAGGCACCTCCATTGGCAAGATTGGCTCATCAATGTGCTGTGTTGTGATTTCATTCATACAAGTGAATTACGGATTTGCAGATGCGGAGAATACAGCAGGTGATGCTCTACAAAGGAAATTGGAAAGGCTGAACAACACAATAATGGGTCATGATGAGCAGGCACGGAGGCAGCTACAGTATTATGGCCACTGTGAGTATCTTATTCTAAAGGTGGGAATTTAAAAAAACATTTAGGGCGCGTCCCACCGTACTAGGTTAACGTTAAACTCCAGTTAAATTCCAGCTATTGCACGGTAAAACCCGAATTTAACTGGAGTTTAATCGTTAACCGAGTATGGTGGGACGCCACCCTGAGTCAGTAAATTAGTGTTATCCTTTAAGGGTGCGTCCCACCATGCCCAGTTAAAATTAAACTAGAGATTTACCATGTTAAATTTAACTTTTGAGTTAAATTTAACATGGCAAATCTCCAGTTAAATTTTAACTGGGCATGGTGGGACGCACCCTTAGTTACAATATATCCTGTTATGGAATCCGTATAAATTTTCCATCATTTTGATTATAAATACTCCAGCTTTTGATGTCTGGAGATTTTGTTGGCGTTACAAAAAGAGGCAGAAAAAGAGCTGAGAAAACAATTTATCCAAAGCATGCAGCAAAAATAAAAGTAAACTCAGGGGGTCCTTTATGAAGTGGGTAAAAGATCCGGGGTAATTAAGAGTCAAAGGAAAGTCCTAGGCAGGAAAATGGAACACCTCAGCTTCTGGCTGAAGGAAGAATGGCAGGATTGAGAGGGGCACTGAGCAGCACCGACCCTACAATTTAGATCAGGGAAGCCAAAGTGTCATTATTCATAAATATTTAAAAGTATGCACACTCCCTCGTCAGGGTGACCAAGGTACTCGTTCTATTTAAAAATAGTAAGTATTTATTATTTATTGCGTTTCTTGCTATCTTAATTTTTATTTTATTTTTTTATTACTTACGCGGGTACGTTTCTTTTCAGTATACGTATAGGTATGCGTATTATATATTCCAAAGTCTTACTTTGGAAAAAAGATCTTAGACTACTTACTGTGTTTAGAGCCCGGGAGGAACGTTTTTAAGTTTCATATCGTAATGTTTTAAAATAGATTTTTCTTTCTTTCTTTTTTTACTGTTTCCCCGTATGCGGTGAGGCTCCAGATTGCATTATTTTGTCACGATTTTTGGCCATCCCTAGTCTAGATGATCTGGGGCATTAATAATTACCATAGAGAAATAATGAAGGTCCACTTGAGACTTACCTTGTCTCTTCCAGCTAACTCGCTCTGGTTGCCCGCCAGTCGGTGACTCCTTTTCTCCCCTGTCACTTGTCACCTTCTTATTTCTATGCTGGCCTTTTGTCTGTGTTTCAACATTATTTTTGAAAAAATCTGAACTCATTGGTGGACATTTTCCATTTTTGGAATGTTGGAGTGATGTGCTAATTTTTCGCTTTAAGCCATTTCTCGCTGTGCTGTAGCAGTCAGTGCAGTGGTACTGGTTCTTTGTAAGCTGTGCACTGGTTCAGCTCTGGCTTGTAGGTGCTTGTGAAGTGGATCTACTAAATGGAAACAGGGTTCCCGTTATTATTCAGAAGTTGCCAAAACAGTTTGACAGCTTGATAACTTGATAACACCGAAGTAATTCCCGTATTTTCGCACAGTTCAAACCTCCACACTCGTACACTGTTAGTCGTTAGTGAGAAGTTATGTAATTTTTTCAATTTTTCCACCGTTCGTGTGGTAACTGAGGTCAGCTAAGGCAAAGTATACAATTCACTATTTGTGTCATTTTTCATTACTTCACAACTTTTTTTAAATTTTAGTTACATGACAAATAATTGGTTTTTCCAGTGTTGGACTGGTAATTATTGAAGTATACCAAATGGCTAACTATGCTGTTTCGAAATTTTTTGTTTGTGCTAATAAAATAAAACGTGAGTTGCTTGTGGGAGACGAAGGGAGAAAAAGAAGAAAAAGTATTAAGTATTGCCGTAAGTTCCCCTTTTTACGCTCAAAGTTATAACTTTTTATGAGGTTTTAAACAGTTGCCCTTGCTGCTTCGCTCATCTTCGATACATTTGGACTCACTGAGGTAGAATTTGACGGTTGCCGTTAAAGCAGGGTGGAGTTAAATGCCATTTTAAGGTAACTTTTTACCTTTTATGCCTTATGCCGGTTAAAAAGTACATGGTACCTACATGTTTATTTGTAACTGCTCTTCCCTATATTTGATTCTTCTTTTCAGCGGGTTATTCAGAGGACAGTGACTACACGAGTGACCTGAACTACCCGGTGGGCCAACACGCTAACTCTTCCGCGAGCCAGTTCCGGTCAGCGGCTCAGCTCATGTGCACACCGCAGCGCTCACTTGAAACCAGCCGCGAGAACTCTTACGAGCGTGACGATGCCCCTGCCCAGCCCAACTCCCAGGTAACTCCCTACCCCTGTCCCAGCAAGGCTCCGTCCCACCATACTCAATTACGAGAAATCTTCCATTTTTCTGGGAGTGTAACACGGTAAAACTGGTAGAAAATCGATGGTTTTCTGTTAACCAATTGTGCTGGGACGCAGCCTGAGAGGTAACGCAAATAATCTCTTTAGGGTGCGTCCCACCATACCCAGTTAAAATTAAACTGGAGATTTACCATGTTAAATTTAACTTAAAAGTTTTTTTAATTTAACTTGAAAGTTAAATTTAACATGGTAAATCTCCAGTTTAATTTTAATTGGGTATGGTGGGACGCACCCTAAATATCTCACTTTCATATACGTGTACACCGACTTTCCGATTACATTATCATGGTTTCGCAGGCGCATTAAAATACGTGTAGACCCACTTTGGAATTGCATAATCATGGTTTCTGCAGGCTAATTGAAATATGTCTTGCAGAATTTTATTTCAAAACGGGGATCCTCCTGACAAAGAGTTTACAAGGAGTTATAATTTTTTTAGAATCGAATTTTTGTTTTCCTTGTGGGTTAAGCTCGTTCTTTACCCTGTGTGCCACCAGTATGTTCCCACTTCCCACCATGCAAGCTTGAGCAAATATCGCTATAAATTTCAGAATTAAATGCGTTAAAATCCGACGTTAACAGGGTAATTTTGTTTACTTGTATATGGGAACGGGCTCTGTAGTATAAGTTATTTTTCCCACTAGAGATGGCAAAGCTAATTTTCTCTTATTCAAGGTAATTCCCTTTACAGTCCTTTATTTCCTACCCTCACGTACCTACAGAGGGCTTTGTCACTCAGAGATGACGTCTGCAGTATTCCCAATGAGGATCCGTTGACACATCTTCATTTACGTTCAAAAACCACAAAGTTGTAGTTTTGATGAGTATGAATAGCGTTAATGAGACGAGGTTTTGTGCCGTAACCGCGACATTTTGCAAAGAGAGAGAGCTCTGTCAGGGTTTGAAGACACTGTGGAAGGGGGATGGGGCTGATGTGTCACAGTCCCAGAACGCTGCGACGCCGACGTCTTTAATGGCTTGGAAATACACAACTTTTCCGAGGATGCAATAGTGAACAACTTTTATTCTTCAAAACTTAGTCCGTCCTGCACGCTGGCACATCGTAACAGTTGCTAATGTTCACACCAATATCTGGGGAAAGAAAATTAAATCAGCTTCAAAATGTTATCGTTGGTAGAAATAAGAATAAGCAAATGTTCCTTTCTGCTACTCACTTTGGTACTGAAAGTGAATTGAGTTTTTGACGTGATTGCTTTTTGAACACAGGTTGACTGGTTGAAGCTGGAGGATATCAGATTGATTTTTTATTGCCTTCCTCCTTCCGGAT
This sequence comes from Mesopsocus fuscifrons, assembly GCA_950004255.1. Classification (NCBI taxonomy): domain Eukaryota; kingdom Metazoa; phylum Arthropoda; class Insecta; order Psocodea; family Mesopsocidae; genus Mesopsocus; species Mesopsocus fuscifrons. The sequence goes on from OX465377.1 coordinate 13,859,164, forward strand.
TTTCTCTTTATGCTGAAAAGAAACGTCGCTGGCTTTCTTGCCCGCAAAACCATTACTTGCATCTGTTATGTCTGGAAATAAGGCTTCCATATATTTCTGCTTCTGCTGTTGTTACTCAAAGTTTGCCTTGTCTGCACCACTAAGGTCAACTTCAGTCTTTATGAAAACTACCCTTCAAGTCGATCCTGTAATCTTCTGTTAAAATCTAGTTGTAGTTACAAAGATATTTCATTCGTCACCCAAATTCCTCATAGTAGTAGGTTATAAGATATCTTATCAATTTTGATCCAACTCAACAGTTGTAATTGCGTGCACAGTACTGTGGATTAAACAGTCGAGTTTTCTACATTCTATATATTAAAACGCATAGCTTAAGATAAGATAAGATAAGATTTATATTTATTCCAATTTAACATAATGATGTGTGATGGTGTGTCGAGGACCCCGCAGGGTCGTGTTCGTCTTACAGCAAGGAAAAAACTAAAAAGAAAAAGGAAAAAAGAAAGAACTAATCTACCTATCTATAATCTATTATCTAACTAACCTACCTACCTATCTGTTTCACTATTGCTTCACTATTTAAGTGAGCTCAAAAGAAACTGATGTACCTTACTATAGAACCCAAGATGGTGGAATGTTACAAATATAAAGTAATAAAAATAGGTAGGTATATCTGCGTACTGTACTTTCGATTAAAATGAGAAGCAGTTTGATTTGAATGTACGACAGACTTCGAGAAGGTAATAACTTGTTAACTTGCTTATAGGGAGGACACCATTTGTCTTCATCAAGCCAGGCTGGACAGGGGCGAAGTTCTTATGGTGGGAGGCTGGGGGGCCGGGGGTATGGAGAAGCCGAGGCGGAACCGCTCTACTACAACAGCCGCCCCCGGGACTACAAGGACCAGTCCAGGTACCTTCATTAATTTGTATGTCGCATGGATAATATTCATGGCATAAGCCTCTTGCTACTAGTGCCTAGTATCTCAGCTCCAGCGACATTAGAGTAGACCGCTTATGGACATAGACCCTATAGCGCTAATCATTGCCACCAACGGCCAAACTTGGGAGTGCTGTTCGATGTGAGGCAATGAGCTGAATAAACTGAATCGAATAAATATCGCTGACCTATATTGAGCTTGTGGTGTTGGTAGAATGGGGATGTGCTGTCGAAAACAATTATTTTTTAATTGGGATAAAAACTAGTAATGATTGCTTGACTTACAGAAAATGCTGTAATTTTACGCATTTGTTCCCTTTTCGTAACTTCTGTTGGGGGGTGAAAGTCAATTTCCGCCGGGCTTGAAATTTCAAAGCACGATATCCTAGCAGCTTCCAGTCAAACCTATTTATGGCAATGCTATTTGTGGCACCTGCTGCAAGTAATTCTGTTTAAAAACGAAATGAAAAGAAACACCTTTTGGATATAACTTTGTAATAATTACACCCTGTTTTATTGTTTATCGTGGCGCCGTGTTGCGTGCCGGCAGCAGTAATTTAGTCAAGTGGGGTCGCAGCCCGGACGGCGAGGAGATGAAGTGGGCTGAAATAGTTGGGAACGCTGAAAAATTTTACTTGGATACTTTGTGTCTTGAGTCCTCTTGCATAACCGTCTTTTGAATTATCGATTGAGATCGAAGTGATGTCTATTTAGGGATGAGTTTCCTTACACCACATCCCCCTAATTTCACCATCCACACGTGATGCCTCTTAAATGGCTTACTGAAGCAACGTAGCGACTCCGATTAAAACGAAGGACTGTTTCAAAGATTTTCCTCGTTAACTAAACTACGTGTTTTTCTTTACAACCTGTCAGATTGAGCTGATTTAGCCTCAACTGCTACGTTAGAAATAACTTCTTGTGTGCCGGTTCGTCTGCCGAAGTTCTCTCTGCCAGCTAAACTTTGCGAACCATTCAAGTTTCTAGTAGGAAATAGCCGTTTCATTCCTAGCTGTACTATAAAAAGATAGTGGAAAGCATTTGTATAATAAGGAAGGAAATGGTTTATTTAGGGAGTAGAAAGTTTATTGCGTTGGCTGTCGCCGCCTTTCTCGTTTAGGTACTCTATTATTGCTTCAATATGTTTTCATCGTGGGTTAAGAAGCAATAATGTTGGGCTTAGCTAGCTGTTTGCTATCTGCTGTAAATCTCAGCTACGTGGCAAAGCTATGCGCCATCTGGCTTCGCCCGTGCATAAAAACCCCTAGAGAACTTCACACAAAATGGTATATGCTGAGTTGCTGGCGCTGTTTTGACGAAGCCAATAAGTTACAACTGAAAGAGCTCGGTTTTACTTGGGGGGGGGGGGGGGGGGGTACTAAAAATTTAAAACCTGGTAAAGTGAACTAGAAATACCTATAGAAGAAAATGAAAATTAAATTCCATGAGGCACCACATGTTATTTCGACTCTGATAAGGTGAACACCCCTTCAGTTGTTACCTTGTGGTTTAATTATTTGCCACAGACAAAAACATAAACAAGGCAAAACATCAGTTGAACTTTGACTGGCTGACAGAGGGTGTGATGAGGGTTAAGATTTCAGTAATGAGAGGGGTTGAGGGTAGGGGTGTAATGGATTCAGCAATTACGGTTTAAGAATCTGTTCGCTCCCTCCTCTTGCCCGCGTGACTCGCTCTCCAAATGAGGACCAATCAAGGCGGGGCTCTAGGTGTATACGGCTAATTATTTCTTCCCAGTAAGTCATTTAGGTCTGGAAGCTCTTGCTTTCATCGATCGCTTTCATAATGTTCCAGTTCATTCCAGATTATGTCAAGCAAAATACCTATATCATAACTACCTTTATTGGCTTGTTTTCGAACAGACCCTCACACATGTTTTTCTTATTTTGTTTACTGAACTCTCTCCTGACTGGTGATATTTCTGCTTTAGATTTCATTCACGGCTATTTCAGCTATATGTATATTCCCTGCCGTCATTTTTTCAATAATTGCCTGGCTTATATTAAGCGCATGTGTTACTTCGGGTCTAGCGTAAAATATTCCTTACTTTTCCCACTGTACACGGAGTAGAGTATATAGGGGAGTATTTGATAATGGAGAAATCCTGTCAAAAGACTTCCCAGACCCCTAAAAAAACTGCATAGGAGTACTCCACATCTCAGGGGTACGACCCTGAAAATGTAAAAAAACCATTTTCATTATATTTTTTTTCTAGACTGATGGTTTATTTTAAAAGGGTAATTAAGTGAGTCCTTTTTAAGTAAAATCTCAAATTTTGGCGAAATTTGGTTTACAAAAAGGGACGGGAAGCGGAACACAGCAGAACATGGTAATATCAGAAATAGGTACCAAACCAGTGGAATTATTTTAGAATACTGCTGCAAACATTGATGCCCTCCTTGGGAATTTTCCTTGAAGTCGGTGATCTATGAGGGGTTGGGTAGGCGAAAGTTATGGAAAGTAAGTGCGACTGTTGTTGTTCGTACTACTGAATGGTGAATAAGCTAGTTATAAAAGAGTAGGTGCCTACTGATTTGAAATAAAAACTGATTGCTGAAAAACCAAATGCGTATATTGTTTTCTGTGGGCTCTTCATTTTTATGCATCTTTTAGATTCTGTTGGCTGTTTGTTGCATGTCTGTAGAAGAAGAAAAAACTGGGAAAGTGAAGAAAGGTAGGACAACGGTTAAAAGTACATCAGCTCACAAAATATGGAAATTATTAGCTAGGTACTGTCGATAACGTAGGTTTCACATGACTGAAAGTGTGTGATGGATAGGCAGGTACATATACAAACAGCGTGTAAGAATCTAAGTGGAAACCTCAGCACTGCTGATGAAAGGGCTTGACGGATTTAACGGATTATCTGACAGATTTTCGAGCGTTCGCTCAAAAGACTTAAATTGAAAAGAAGCCATTTTATATGCCTTGTTCCTCCAAAGTGGATTAGTACTTGACATGAAGTGTAAGTAATTAAATTCTAGAGATTGGTTACTGTAAAGCGGGATTTCCCTCTATTTTAATTTTCCAATTGTTTTATTTTTTCAGTCAAGACTGGTCATATGGAGACCACTACTCTAGCTACAGCAACATTTACTCTCAGACTGCAGTGACGAGCAGTAAACGAGGAGGTATGTCGCACCCAAGACTTTTCAAGTAATCTGGGTCTGTTGTACCCAACATCATTCAAACCACTATTGTCAGCGTAGGATCCAAAATAAGGCATCTCTAAATTAGACAGTCTCTACTATTGTCTCTTATTTACCTATGCCAGAATATTGCCGGAAACCCGAGAGAGAGGAAAGAGTAAACGGGTGGGTAAACGGCGACCGTTACGGTTGCGATATCTCTGAAGTGCTATAGAAAGTAGGTACACAGGCTCTGCCGTAGGGGGCCGGATAACCGAGTATGTTTTTCCACAGCAGCAGGGTGCTTTTTAGTATGAGGAAACAGTTAGATATTACTCGCTCAGAAAATCCAAATGACAGATTTTTCGTGGCATGGATTTTTAATTAATTACTGACATTTGAAGTGCTTCTGTAGCTATCACAAATAAGTAATAATTTATTAGTCTTTTCTTGAATTAAAAACTGTGCTACATATTAATTGACCCTAACAGGTAGGTATTGTATACACGATAGACGGACAGACCGCAGCATATTATATCTTCCTTATACATTGATATTAGACTGCCTTGCATCGTATCCAATAATAACGTGGATCTCTTGTTATATTGCAGGTATACGAAGGCCGAGTTTGGAGCGGCAAACTACATTATACGATGATCAATATTATACAGATCAGCAATACTATAGTGGGACCCAAAAACAGAACTACCTTCCATATAGCACGTCTGATTACGGAGACTACTACAATCATTCCTCTCCTTACCAAAACGAAAGGTGATAAACCCAACTACATAACATGTTACGTTCCATCTGGCTACATATAGGTACTACTATTACGAATGATCCGGTGCGAGCCTCCACCCTTGTATATGTTAAAAATTACTATGCCTGCAGTGAGTGAGACAGCTCTAAATTACGGCTTGTTTATGACGGAATTTCTGTCGTCATAATGCTGTGTGCTGAAATTTTAGTATCGTTTTCTAAGGAAGCTGTTGGAAGATTATTTGTATTCTGATGTTCACTAAATTGTGATTTTTGCCAGTTAAACATTTGTAGAGTCACTCGATCATAAAATTACTCTAGAAACTTTAGAAACTAGAAACTTGCAGAGCAAGAAACATCGAACAGCTCCCTAAGAAAATGCACCTTAAACGACGCCAACAAACAGAAGTGTTGAGTGAGGCTTATCACAGAAGAAAGGAGAATATAATTTTCTCTTGTCACGTTTTAAGCTCACAAAAAGTTTTCGATTCGACTCTAGAGTCAAAGTCAGCTTTAACGGAGGCTTATGTCCAGGAGTCTAACACTGCAGGAATTTCAGTTTAGCTAACTAGTTCAGTAGCAGTCCAGTTCAGCTGCTAGGTAGTTATTACTTATTGGAGGGAGGAAGATTTTTTATTATTATTTTGTTTCAGGTATGGGGAAGAGGCTGAGCACCGGCAGTGGGATAGTGGGGGGTTTTATTACCCTGACAACTACGCCTCAGCAACTGCGGATACCTATCAGCACCAAACCAACAAGGCTAGGCCAGCCAAGAAACTTCCTTCACCTGGTGTGACAAGGCTGGAGATGAGAGGGGATGAAGGCTACAGCGCCACTCAACGGGGTAATCACCTAACCTGTTTCAAGTTACCCATTTCTCGCTCTGTAAAAGGGTTGAAGGGGACAAATATTACAACTACAAAAAATGGTGATGGTCGAGAAAAGTCGAGATACCTCTGGTGCCAAAAAGGCGTTTTTTTAGTAAAAGAAATGGAAATTTTACAGTTTCATCACCAAGTTCGTTTTTTTTTTAACTTTCAAAAGCTACTTTCCCTTCTTTTACCGGTATTCAGAAAGTAAATTTTACGTTATTTTATGAGAGAAAGGGAGAGGGAATTTTTGCACAAAATCGCAATTTTTTTACGTCGTTTACGTTTCTTGTTCGTATTTTTCGTCCGACAATTTTCAGTTAAATTTAGCTTGTCACTAGTTCTATTGTCTCCGTCTTAATTCTATTTGAGCTATAGAATCTGACCTCAGGTTAAGCTTCACTATCGTGATCGTTGTATCACACGTAACCAGGAGACATATCAATTATCTACGTCGTTTTTAAATATTTGATAGATCAGAATTACCAAGTACCAAGCTACCCAGCTAAAGAAATTGTTTTTTTCAGTCTTCAGTCTTCTATATATTTTGGAATGAAGTGGAGCCCCACTTAAGAATAACACATCGGTTTTCAGGTGGTACAGCTTCACGGCGTGTAGCGATGAAGGAACAACAGCAAATGCAAGGTATTCAGGGGCAGACACAGACAGGGGATGGTGTGGGGTGGCAATCAGCAGACCGGAACTCCGCGTGGCAGTGCGCCGAGGAGTATCCGGGCGGATACGATCAGTACGCTCCGCCGGAACCTGCACCTGCCCCTGCGTTAACCACGGCAGGCCATCGCAAACGCACACTACCACAGATTCGGCCGCCTAGTCGCAGTAAAGCGGCCGCGGTGTCGCTGCCGCAGACCCCTGTGAGGCAGCTGCCGAGTCACACAGCCGCCGCAGCCAAGCGGACGAGCGCCCCCGTGTCCCGCACAGCTTCTGCCGAGTATGACTTTTTAGCGGAGCCTTACAATGAAAATTATAACTACGCGTATGTGAGCAATGATAACTTACCTAGTGAGAAAATAAGTTACGATACCCGGACGAGCGTGAGTGAATTAGATTACCTCGCCCAACAAGGCTACGGGACTTCCGTGGGCTATCAGCAAAACTCTACTGGTTACCAACAAATTCCTAATAGCTACCTGGAGACACAAGCCACCTACCAGCCTGAACAGTTCCCACCGACTGATATTTACCAACCCCAGGAACAGTTTCAACCTGTTGAATCATTCCAGAATTCTGAAATGTATCAACCCCAGGAAGCTTATCAGCCCCATGAGGCATATCCGTCTTCAGATACATACAAGCCTACAGAAGCCTACCAACCCCCTAATGTTTTCCAATCCACCGATACCTATCCGTCGGTAGACCAGTACGAAGATACTCACAGTTACCAAGCTACTGAAAACTACGAAAATGCTAAAAATACGCTACAGGACTATCGGGGTCAACCTGATGACTATTATTACTCCGGTGACAATTACTATGACGCCGAGTCGAAACCTCTCACCCAGAAAAAATATTTGGGACGGCGCTCGCCTAGCCCTTTCAATCCACAAAACACGGACTCGCTCGAAAGCCGAGACGACGAGCTCCGCGATGAGAGCTTTGAGACTGCCGTTGACAGTATCTGTTCTTCCGTTCCTCAGAGGACGCAGGAACCTATTCCAGTAATTCCTGCTCCTGCACCTAATTCTGCCCCAGTTCCTGTCGAACAAAAAGAAAAACCAAAGCAGCAAGAAACTGGACTTCTCAGTGGGCTTCTGGGAAGCAACAAACAAGCCAGTCAGTCTCAAAACCAAAATCAGAACCAAAAGGAACAACCGAATATTCTTACTAACCCAGCTCTTGCAGCGATGAATGTCACAAAAGGCTTTTTCAGTTCTATCACTAGCGCTGTCAACAATACCGTCCAAAATATTAATAAGCAACAAAAACCACAGCAGCCACCTGAAAATCAGGTACAGCGCATTCAAGTGACAAAGCGGGGAAGCTTGAAGCAACAGGAATCTCTGGGATCTGATCGGCAGAAATCATTCGACGATTTTATAGCAGAGGAAGATGAGGAATATCGCCAGGAAGATGAGGAGTATCGTGAGGCGGAGTACCGACAGCAAGAATACCGGGAAGAACAATACACGGAGGAAGAATACCGAGAAGATGAGTATCGGCAAGAAAATAGTAGGGAGGAAAACTTTCCGCAGGATATAAAAGAAGAAGATGAGTATTATGATCAGTGGGAACATCCGCGGAGAGGAAGTTTGCAGCACCAGGATACCGTGGACGCGTACCTGCCCCCGCGAGGGCCCCTGCGTGTTCAGGAAAGTGTGGACAGTTGTGCGGAAGAAATCGCGGCGATGACGTCCGCGCGCGCGTCGCCCGAGCCGTACGCAGAGCCCCATGACAATAGCCTGATCGAACCATACCATCCGGACCCCCAATCCTTCCCCCCCTCCTCGGATGTATTCGGTCAGGACATATACCGCCCTGAGCAAAAACATTCCCAAATCGAACCTTATTACCCATCTAAAAAGGCTGTGTCTCCCTCACCCCCTGCCATTCAGAAACAACAGAGCATTGATCTGGACGGTGTACAGTTCCCTCCCTCATCTGCTACTCCCCCTGCGGTCGCGGTCGCGTCACCAGACGAAAAGAAGGCGGTGTCTTTCGATGAAGATCAGCCGGTAATGCCAACGCAAGCTGCCCCACCTGAGCGTCGGAAGATGACTGCAAAGGAAAGGTGGCATCGCGCCTACAATATGATCGTCCAGCAGCTTAATGTAAGTACCTCTTATTTTATTGATTCTACTGTTTTCTGGCTTACGGAAAAGTGAGCCACATGATAGGACGTTACTGGCAGAGAAATGAGCCGCCAAAGGGAACTTATTTCCTCTTTTTCTTTTATAAGATAACTTACCAGTTCCAATTACTTCCGTCAGATTTCTCTAGAGCCCCGTTAAGAGACGATTTATTTCCTTACGCGAAATTCAAAACCATTCGACGTGAGGACTTCTCATCTTCTCTGACCTTTCATTCTCCGTTGTCTTTCCACCCACTTCATTAATAATTTCTGCTCCATGGGATTTCCAGTTAATGCAGTTAATTCATTAGGAATTCAAATAAATCCCTTGAGTTCAACCAGCATAAGCTTAGTCATTTCCTTCTCTGTACCTGCTGGGAAGCTGCCAGCTGGGTAACAATAATTATTATTCGTAACCAAATGAAATGTGTTCCTTCTGGTGAAAAAAATTCCCCCCGAATTGTCTGTGGAAACAGTATGTGGTCTTTGGGTGTATGTAACGAAATATGTTTGAGTGACACCACGGCTGTGAAAGAACGTATAAAAAAAATTGTGTTGGTGTTCTGAATGTTTTCTTGGCATTTTGCAATATTTTGATTTTGCAGCGTGAACCCTTTTGATGGGAAGTTGTGAATCAATGTACAAGAGAACTCCATTAGAGCCCGCAGAGCCTGGCTTCTCAAGCTCCTTACTGCCTTACTGCTTTTATGCCACTCACATTATCCTTTCACTTATAGTGGGCTAGATGATGCTGCGAATTTGGACGGACTGTTCTGTATTTTTTGTACTGGAAATATTTTTCTAGTTGCTAATGATAAAAACATAAACGGGCTGATTACTGAACGGTGTTGTTTGGGGAAGTTTTCGCCAGATTGCCATGGGCTTGTGAATGTCTGAACAGAATCATGTAGATTACAGTGGTTACCTACATGATCCGTCAGTCGCCAGAAACTTTCTTCGACCCACGTTCCCCAGAGATGTGACTTCCTTCCTAATAAAAGTTTCAGTTGAAACTTTTTAATTTGATTATTACGCTTTTATTCTTCCTGATTCTTTATACCGCCACTATTCCGCGGCTGACCATGGTGGTATTTTAAGCCATAGGGGGTGGGGGGGGGGGGGGAGTCCTGAACAGCGTATAGTGAACCTTTAGCTGTGGACGATTTTCCGGCCGACCGCCCGTCGCTCCCTCTCCTCACATTCCCCCACCCTCAACGCTTCCCCTACTTCCTATAGACCCTAAACCCTTACGCCGTCTTGGACATCTGTTGCATTAGGTGCGTGGCTTTGGAGTGATGAAGTAAGTTTGTTAAAGTGGTGATAAAGTTCCTATGCAATTGACATGATTCTATCTATAGCTATAAGTATTTTTATGTCACTAATCCTCCCTGTGTTGCTGACATGGGTGACAGCTTTGCATATTATCTCCTTTATTGCCATGGCTTTGATTTATTAAATTTGAGTGACGCTTTATCAGAATACTGCACTTTCCTTGTTCGTGTGATGATCACTCGTAGGTGTTGACTGAATTGGTTCAATTAGATAAAGTCCATTGGGTTGTCATGGAAAGGGCACCGCACCGATGAAATTGCAAAGATTCCTACCTACAAAGTTGAACTAGAAAAACGAAAGGACCTGCTTGTTCTTGTTTGTTTCCGTAGATTTGGGCATCTGAATTATTTATTATTGAAAAAATGGCACAAAAAAGTAAGTAAAGTAAAGTTATTAAGTAACTAATCAAACAATAATAATAATGCTTGGAAAAATCACCTAAGTACCTAAGTGAAGAGATAGGAAGTAATTTTCCCAATATATCGAAACAGTAGTGAACTGATGTTTTCAATGGAGATGTTATTTTTTTCTGGTAATTTTCCGACGACGCGACGGTAGCTGGATGCTGAATGACAGCTGATTGGTTGTAATTGATGAGCGATTGGTAGTCAGCATGGGGTTGTTCATCAGCTGCTGTTCAGCCTGACGTTCTCAGAAAATCATACTCTTCGTCTACATTTTGGGCTCAGAATGAAATCCATAAATAATCTGTTGAAACTTTCCTAACGAAGAGGCCACGGTCTGTGATTATCTTCAGTTTATTTCTAGATGGATTTTTTTTTTTCAGTTCATGGCCAGATTGATGTAGGTATATTTTCTCGCAGGGTGTATATTTTCCGCGGGGTTGAAGTCGGTATATGGTACTTAGAACATCCTGGGTACGAATAGAAAATTTTATGTTTTAATTCAAACCTGGGTTCTCCGTAATAAGAGTCCGGTTTCTTCACACCTGCACCATGCAGAAAACTTGTCATTTCTCTAGACTCTTTCTTTTCTACGTAGTACTGCAGTTTCTATAATCACAGGTTTGTGTCCTCATCTCACTAGAACTGATTTTAACAATTGCTGAACCTAGTTTCTTCAGAGACTACTCCAGGGTCCTTTTGTTGATTATTTTGTGCTAATGAGTAGAAAGGACGTTGAGTGAGTGGTGAGATTCATCGTTAACGTAATTACTGCAGTGGAATGAAGCTAAGTTGTTGGCTGAGAAAGCTCTCAAGGCAGAGACGGAGGGTGCAGGCCTCCTGCTTTTATCCCCACTGTGACGAAATAAACAAAGGTTCGTAGAGACTGACTGCTGTGGGGACGTCTTTCAAGTTGCGGGTGAAAACGCTTGGATTAGGTCTGATATTGTTTCTCTGACGACTCTGAGCTGATTTGCTGGATAGTTTCACGAGCTTTAGACGTTTTGTGCTGGTATGTTCACCTGGCTGGGCGAGAGCTTATCCGAGCTGCGTGGCCTTTATGTGTAGGAGGCCTCGGTGCATGCGGGTGGCCCCGACGCCCATATCACTCCCGATAGCGATGTTCCGGCGGAGGGGAGTCCCATAGTTAGTTTTAGTTCTCTCTTGACAGTGGGTACAAACACCAAGCCTAGTCATAGCCTTGTACTAATGGATTGTTCATATTTCGACCTGAGGAAAAGTGCAACAGCTCTGCGCAATTTCTTTTGTCCCGTGACCTCTGGTGCGGTCGTTTCCTGGTGTGTTGACAACTTGGAAGGATAAGTACGGGAACTGTTTGACAACTGTAAACGATCATAAACGCCATGGATGAGTGTGACGACGATGTGAGTCACTGCTCCACCGAGTGGGCTCTGCTGTTCCCACTACGTGCCGGCCTCTTCTCCCTCAAGTCCTCAGTGGTGAGTCTCGAGGCAGATCGCAAGATGGCTTCCGGAGCTGCAAGCCTGATGGGTAGTACAGAAGAGCTCGCCCCCCGTCTGAGGCTACGGAGACGATCCAGTATGTCAGATCTGGACAAAATTGCTGGCCTCAAAGCGGAGCCTCCGCGGTCTGCCACCAGTCACTCGTATGACTCGACTCGCGGAAGCATTGGTGACTTCATGAATTACAAGCGGTTTGGAGGGTCCGGCTGTAGGCTTGGTGACTCCACCCTTGCTCGCACTATGCCGCTTTCTACGGTCACCACCCGCTCCCGAGAAGAGTTCTCTGGGTACGCGTCCAACGACTCGCTGCCCCGCTCTCGGAAATTCGGTTTTGTGCTGAGTGAGAATCTACTGATGCAGTATGCTGGGGCTCAAAACTCTTCGTACCTTGAGGATGTCGATGGTGAGGACACGGGGCCGCTGACAGGTTCTCAGCGTACCGAACGCCTCTCTCGAATCATCCGTCAGCAACGCTCATCTCACCCTGATGTAAGTTTCCTTTTCAAAAATCCTCATGTACAGCTTCCGCTGTGTATAAAGAAAGGTATTCATTCTGGTTTTGTGCGCGCAAAGCTATTCATCTCCTCCGCCTTTATAATTTAATTTTTTATTTGGAATTGCTGTGGGATAATAAAACCGGGTCTCAAAAAATACGGAAGGTCCTACCTCGTTATTCACCCAGCTTGGGTACTGTGCAATCTTTCTTCGGTGTAATGAACAGGGGAAATAATTTAAATTACTACATGCACTTTTGATTACTTTCCTTGGAAGTACAGTTGGGTGAAATGAGGTAGCGAATCAGATTTTCAAAGTTAAAATTTTAAGAGCCTGAGGCTGGGTGCGGAATCTGTTGCACTCTCTGCCGTACCTACTTACCGTTGGTTGACTCGGACTCGCCAACTTAACGTTTATCTTGTTCAATCGGGTATAAGGAGATTATTTGAAATTAGGAAAGGTTAAAATAAACCGTTCTGAAAGTTAAACAAGCGTTCGCCAGTCCCTTCACCGCGACCTCTATTTCAGGGCTGACCTTAGTCGAACTTCCTGCTTTCCCAGCGAGGCCAAAAGCTTTGTTAGTTTCTCAGTTCCAGTTTTTCCCGTTAGATGGCGAGCCAGTGGCTGCTTTCTTCTCTTGGCTGTGAACTTTCAACTTTGCAACTGAATTCATATTATGATTTGTTTTCGGTTCGGGGGGACTTGGCAAGGAGCAAGGTCATTTATCTTCAACAACTTGTTTGCTACTCTCACTTGCAATGGTTTTTAAAAACGATTCACTTTCCTACGCCACTTGAAACTCCTTTTATTAATAAAAAATATTGATAGATAGCGTCGAAACAAACCTTTTCGAAAGTGTACTTTGTAGTTCTCATGAATTTCTCAATATGTGATTTTACTTGGAAGCCAGACGATTCGTTGTTTATTCGTTATTTTACCAGAAAAACGTACCCACATACTTCCCAATAGCCTCATCGAATATGAAAATGTTAATTTGGCTCAAGCCGTGACCAAATATGGAGCGAATGAGTAAGAACATTGCATTGCAATGAAGTACCTGTATCGCAAGGGGGTAACCACCCCAGAGATTCCGCTGAGATTCCATAAAGATTTCCGAAGATTCCCAACGATATTCATAGAAAGATGAACCCCAAAGGGGTAACCACTCCAAAAAATTTCAAGATTCCCTGAGATTTCATAAAGATTTCCAGTGATTCCCAACGAGTGGTTAACACCTCGCTATATCGTTAGCAGTCCCCTCGGAATTTTAGGGAAGAAATAAATGTTTTTTAGGTTCCCTTGAGCTGTGGCTGCTGTTTGTCTAAAGCCATTCAGTATAAATACGTACTTACTTTAACTTGTAATACAATAGTAATGTTATAAATCGTCCCTTATATGCTAATCGACGTAAGCATGTAACATCCATCATACTTTTACTACCTTGTTTATGGTTCCCACCTTTTCATTTCTCGCAAATCTTTACTACCTTCTTGGTTGACTCAGGTTCTCATTTCTATTCAGTTGGATAAGAAATGAGTCACTGTAGCTTTCGCACACCCCTACTTCTGAGTGGATTTTCACTGTACCATGTAACAAGAGAAATCGGAAGAACCTTTTTTGCCTGTTTTGCTAACCTACCAAAGTAGGTATTTCCCGAGGGGGTAACCACTCCAGAGATTCCTTGAGATTCCCCGAGATTCCATAAAGATTTCCAAAGATTCCCTACGATATTCATAGAAAATTGAACCCCAAAGTGGTAACCACTCCAAAAAAATTCTAAGATTCCCTGAGATTTCATAAAGATTTCCAATGATTCCCAACGAGATTCCCAACGAATGCCTCTTGAACATAGCGATTGAATAAAGATAAGGATTATATATTATATATATATGTATTACTGACGCCAGTCAAGCTGAGTGACGGGGATACTTTCTTCTGAATTTTAGCCAGGATTGCCATGAACTAGCTGCGAAACCCAGTCCACCTAAATCTTGTTTGTTCTCTGTTAAGGTTGCCCTGGCAACAGATTGGTACACAGTAGGGGTGCTTGAGTGGCTTTGGTAATGGACCACGTTGATGTTCCTAGGGAAGCTGTTTTCGCTTTGGCCTCCTTTGCACCACTCAGTTACAAGGGTGTTAGTTAAGCCACTAACAGCGCGAATTCCTTTGTAACAGTGAGTAAAGCAGTTAAAGCACTCATCCTCCGGAAAACATTCAACATTCTGTCCCTTTTGCTGACCGGTCGACATTTAGCTCCGTCAGGGCTGCCGTAGTTTGTTCCTAAGTCTGACTTTTGGCTTCCATTAAACAGGATTAGCAATGCAGCCTTTCGACCACTTTGGGCAGTTTATCTCAGCAGCAAAAAGGTCTTGTTTCAAATGTCGTCCTAGTAAATTCCATAGAGCATAAAAATTCCGTACCAATTTTTATTTGCTTGAGTCACGCCATTTTACACGATTTAACAATGCCTGCAAACCAAACATTAAAAGGGACCCTTCAAGGTAAACGCCGCAGTCCTTTGCTAGGATAATAAACGAGCCTTTGAAAATAAATTCACAGGTATTAAAGTTGTAATTTGTGAGGGCCAGGTGTGAGGGTAGAGAGGACATGCAGGAAAGGACGTGACAGAAATTTCCCCTCTCCCCTGCTGCAGCCCCGTTAAGCCACAAAATCTTCCCAACCTTTCTATCTTCCCCTCCAGAAAAGTGAGCGAACATCACCGTCATTCGGTCTGCCGCTAACTTTTCAGTTTCCCGCATCCCCATGGGATGGGGACGTCCGTCTTGCGGATAGGTCTGTTGGCTGATGAGTTCAAATGACCCCAGAACTTGCCCGGGCAGGTCACGCCCTTCCTATAGCCCACTTGCTGAACTCAGAATATGCTAAAAGGGTTCCTACACTACTGTATACATTATATCACTATATCTTATGTAGCTTGTGCCTCTCAGTGGCAAAGTGGTCAAGGGGTCCGCTTTGTGTCCTGAGAGGTCCGGGTTCGATCCCGGCGGAACGGAAAATTTTTCCGCTTCCAACATGGATGTATTGGCTTCGGTCCACTCCTATAAACTGGCTTCGGCTTCATATTCGGCTTCGGCCACTTCGTCTTCGGCTTCGATCAAAATAAATGTAACAACCAACTCATCGGCGCGTATTGTTCTCTGAACTTCACGCGTTCATTTAGCTTTCTTCAGTCATCAGAAGTATTTTATTCTGTAAACCTTGCCGCTGTGTACTTAATTGAATTAAAACAGTGTGGCATGAAATATGTAACAACAATTTAAAAAGTTTACCTTAATTTTGTCTCAGCTTGACTCGTGGAAAATTAAAATACTCGTACTGATGTCACCTCTAAAAAATTTCCCAGGTACTTAAAAAGTTTGAAGTAAACTTGCTCCGGTAATTTTAACTACGTTTAGGTTTAGGAGGTATATATCTGTCGTAATTCCTCCGGCTTTTATTTGAAAGCCCGGATAAAATGTCTTAGTGTCTGCCTTGTGATCCTTTTAAATGCTGGATTGCAATTCTGGATTCTGTTGGGATTTAAGAAATTTTGAATTCCTATTAGGAAATTTATGTTCACACATTTTGCAGTTCGCAAGCCAGTGGGCTTGTCGCAGTAAATCTTCGTTATTATTCCCCCTGAACCCATCTTTTATCATATAATACGCAATACCTACCTCTAACTTAGTTTTGTTTTTGAGACAGAACATGAACATCACATTAATTGCATTCCTTTGCCATTTTTATACAACAACTGTAAGTATTATAAAATAAAAAACTGGCGCCATCTAAGGGTGCGTCCCACCATACCCGATTAAGGTAGGTACTTACTCTGTCTGTTTACCATGTCTACACTACGACGAATGGAAATGGAAAAAATACACGTAACCATTTATTAGTTTCGACTAGGATTGTTTCTATTTTTATTTCCACTGAAAAGTTCTCTTTTAACCCGGCCGTGATGGTTTATATTTGGAATATTTCTTCATTTTCATATTTTGCCCAACCCACCGTTGAATGTTGTACCTGGAAATTGGTTTTTACCCCTGCCTCGTCCGTTAATTCCCCTGGGCCAAGTCTGAAACTGATAGGTGTCCAGTGGTCTAATCTCATGTGTTGGCAACCCTTTGATGTCGGTTGTCATGACGACATTAGCCGTCCGGGCATATGTTAACATGCAGATCCGAATCGCAGCTACTTGACCTTTGGAACTGGGATGGAATACCCCATAAAGCCGCCCGCCCCCTTAGGCGCGACACGGTGCTGTTTTTTATAGCATGGGGTACAATAGGGAGCGTGTCCTCATTGGTGCCGGGCCAAGCCTAAGTGGACGGATAGCTTATTACAGGTGGTCTTTTTCATCCCTTCAGCCTTAAGATATGGGAGATTTTCGTATGATGGTGCCACTCCAGTTGCGACTAGTGTCGAACTTTATAGGAAGCTTTTTTCCTATGATGTGACATTTAGTCCAATATAAAATGACTAGTTGTGTCTTCCGGCTATAACATCAGTGTTGCACCCTGCTCTGCCCTGCTCACGGGCTCTAAGCAGCCCAGAGCACGAACCCACATTAGCTGACAGTTTCGGAATCGGTGGAAATCCTCTTTTTTCTGGGAAAGCCATCGTCTACCTCATGGTGTGCTGACACATGAGTATCGACCCAATCTGAGGATTATTCCTCAGGAACGTAGTTCGTGTGCACTCGTGTCTTTCTTCGAGCAGTCAACTTTTATTGCTTGACTGCCTGCTGAGGATGTCTGCTTCCCTCTTTTATTGCCTTTCGTTGTCTCCAAAAATACTTTTCGAGTGTTGAAACACATTTCTTGGAATCATGTCCTCGTTTACGAAGGCAAATGACCTTAGTTTCTTGGATAGCAGCGCGTTACTTCACCCTACTAATTGCTGGAGAAGATGAGAAATATTGCCTCGGTGGCACAAATTAGAACCATTAAATGGAAAAATAACGAGCGTTTTCCTCCAAAGAATAGGGAGTAAAAAGAAAGTATAAGAATAACAATGTAAGTTGTAAAAGTTAGGTTTATTTCTTCCTTAACTTCTTGAAGGCAGCTTTGAAGTTGTCATAAGCCAATATCCGCCTTCCTCCACGCAGCTTAAGTCTGCCAAAGTTGCTCCTCTTGGTTCCTCTAAATTACCATGTCTACCAGCTCAAACTGTAACTTAGGATAAAGACGTGCAAGTAATGCGTCAGGTGGTGGCAGGTGTGTTCATTTCGTCATAATCTGGTGACCTCCCCATATATTGTTTTAGTTCCTTCTTCTTTTGAGTATGTTCCGACGTATCCCGCATATGACAGAACTGCAATATTTTCGTTCTGAACTCTTCCACAGGAACCTTGTTTTTTCAAGCTTTTTCTTAAACCTGGATTTTCTGCAGTTTCCACATTAAACATTGAACCTTGTGGAAATACTTACTTACTTCTGCGTTATCTGTTACTTACGTGAATTATCTTAGTGTGCGCTTACGAATAAAAAATAAACTTCAGAGAATTATTCTGTAATTTTGATTGATAATCAAAGTATTTCTTCTTCTTCAGCGTCCATTATTTACACAATAAAGTCGTAAAAGAAAAAAAAATTACCTTGTTGATTATGAACTGTGATGGTTGCCTCATTGTTTTTCCGGGAAAATGGGCGCCCATTAGCAGAATACAAGGATAAAAGTGAAAAGTTCCAGCCCAATTAACGTCTGACTTTCTCCGAATTTTTAAACTGATTGGAGCACTTTTTCCCAACTCATGATTCTCAAAGATGATAATAATTATATCTTCTGCGCTGGGCAATAATTTAATTACGGTAAAGATCTGGAGCGTGACTTTAATTAGAACTCTGCTTCTTTTTCACCTGATCCGAAAAGTTAAGTTTTTCAGTTATTACTCCTATCCAAAGTTTACCCAAATTCTTGCGTTAAAAGGAAAAGTTTAGCGCTCGTCTATGAATAGCAGGTAGAACACATTCATATACTGTCAGCTGAAAACTCCATTTATATAGACAGCTCATAGTAATCTCTGCAGTATGGAAAGTCAGACAAAATGAGTTAGGTCAGTTTCCCAGAGGCACTGATCACT
The DNA here is from genome assembly GCA_950004255.1 of Mesopsocus fuscifrons. Lineage (NCBI taxonomy): Eukaryota > Metazoa > Arthropoda > Insecta > Psocodea > Mesopsocidae > Mesopsocus > Mesopsocus fuscifrons. The sequence continues at coordinate 13,877,492 of OX465377.1, forward strand.
ACTGCGCTTACCTATTTAAGGCTGAATTTCACCACTTTCCGATAGTATCTATAACAAGAGGATTTAACGAACGGATTTACGTTATCGTATGTTTAGCTTACAAGTGCAAGCGCAAGGCATTTGTCGTAAGCTAAACATACGATAACGTAAATCCGTTCATTAAATCCTCTCGTTAAAAGACACTATCGGAAAATGGTGAAATTCAGCCTTAGTCTCTGACATTCCCGCGCAATTTTACCTCATTGCCCTTTATCATATCCTTCGAATTTCCTGTATTAACTTACGATATAAATATCCCACTCTCCACATATCGAAATGTATTAAAATTCACTGGAAGGATGAAGGTAAAAAAGTGTAAAGCTGTAAATACCTGTATACACGTTCGTGGAAAGGTGTAACGCAGTGTTTTCATATCCATGATGAATACTCTGAATCTCCTCGTAATTTGGGGTGTAGTCAGCGCGATGAAACAATTGTAAAACGATGAATATAACGGCAGTTAGCGGATGAGCAGCTGCATCGTGCTGACAGCAAAAAATGTGGGCTCGAACAAAGACACCTCCTCCTCCATTTTCCACATTTTTCAAATTGAAAAAATTCGAGTAATTTCCATTTTTCTCCATTTTGACTGAAAATGGAATAGTGGACCAGTGCTGAGTTCTACCCTGCCATTCTGGGCTGCTTTTTGTTGAGTTTGCCCTTGAGGGTTGTTTCAAAGGAGCCATGGATTTTAATAATTCTTCAATAAGTTTTTACCTCTGGGAAATAGCACAGAATACTGTCGAGTCAGTAATGAAATACATATAGGTGTGGAGGGGGATGTAAACTTGCGGTATTGATGTTTCTCTTCGTGCTTTTGGGTTTATCAACACCTGTTTGATACCTGCCTCACAAACTTTTACCCTCCACTCTCTCTGAATAGTGGTCCCTGGGAGCTAATAAATTGCAAATAAAAATTTCTAACTGTAACCTGGGAACTTTCTTCTCCATCTACGGTCATTTTTTATAGTTTTCAAAACCCAGGTCGGACACTTCTCGAATTCTAATACGACAACTACGGAACTTATATTTTCTTAGGATTCGAATTTTTTGCTCTAGGAGAATATATTTCCAAGTTTCTCTCTAGTAATTAATATAACTCCGCAAAGGTACAGGACTCGTTGAAGAATTAATGGAAAAACTCTGAACCTGGGGTCAAGGGAGCGAACTGAACCGGGATCTAGATCCCGGAGTCGGAATTATTCTGCGCTACAAAACCAGGGGAACGTGACTTCCATCGTGAAAACCAACCAACAACTTCGCAGACTCCATCATTCTTATCTTTTGTTTATCTTGCTGTGTGTCCTCTGGGAGTCTTTACTTGCATACTCAAGTAACGTCCCGTAATCCCTCGCGTAACATCTGCACCTATAAATGTTATACAAATGTTTTTACTTTCTCGCCCGTATGTAATACATGGGCTGAGAAAGTTATGTCTTCGTGCAAAATTTCGATTTTGAGATTTTGGGTTTCCTATGATCCTGGAGGTCCCCCGAGTCCAAAAAAGTGGTTTTTAAAAAATGTCCGTCCGACGTACGTACGTCAGTCTGTCGCGCAACTGGACGTCACACCGTTCGTCCGATTTTGCTCAAATTTGGTATTTAGGTACGTAATGTAAATAACTGGACATGTTTTTTGATAAATTTTGATAACTCAAAAATTGCGCCTGCTATGGTCAAAAAAAGGCAAAAAATCGTGTTTTTTGACAGTTAAGAAGGGCTGGAAGCTACGTATATCAAGTTGGTACCTTGAAAATTTGCGAAAGTGTTTTTGAATAGTTGCTTTTACGTCTTTTACAATCATTTGGGGGTGGGCCAATAACTTGGCCCAGTTTTGGCCCAAACGCGTTGGTCGTCACTCCGGTAGCACTATTCGATCGATTTCAATAAAAATTGATAGGGAGGTGTACTTTAACCTAGTTTGATGTTTTACCGAACGACATTTATCCAACATGGAAATCACGTTTTTGATTGGTTAAGACGGATTTGCAACAACCCTAATCGACAGATTTCCTTGAAATGGTCTCAGATAGATGCTTCAAGGTCGTTTTCAATAGATTTTCAATTACTTGAAAATTAAGGCCGTGACATGGAAAATAGTAAACACGTACTTTGCGCGTCGAACGACACTTCACCATTTGACGGATATGTTTGAAATCCGGTGAGTAGGTGCCTAAAATTATTGTCCAGTGTATGGCAAAATATTTTTAGAAAAAGTTAAAATTCTGGCCAAAAAAAATAATTCACGTAAAAAAAAATCAAAATTTTCGATTAAAATTGCGAGAAAGTCAAGTGCGACCATTGTCGGACCCTTTATTTGGCCAAATGATAATCATTGACTTGAATTCTAGAATCTGAAAATTGAGTCGTCCATTGTCTTTAACGGGTTGCGTCCGTGTTCCATTCCCTCTTTCTATTCACGGAATGCTGACCAGCTTTGGACAACCCTTCCTTTGCTTCCGGCCCACAGCTGTATGATGTACCCTGAAAGTCGTTGTATCTGTCATGTCTTTTAATCTAAAGTAAGTACTGCGAAAATTGACCTTCGTATATTTCGTATATTAACTATTATTTAAAGATCTTAATGGTAGTGTCTGACGGTACCTCTGTCACTTAATTGCCCTGACATCGCTGAAATTTATCCAGTAATCTCTGTAAAACACGAGTCCCCCCCCCCCCCCCCCAAGTATACGAGATATAATGTATAAAGCACCAGTCAGCACCTATTTTTACTGATATTTTTTATCTGTATAGTATGGTGAAATAAATTGGTGGAGACTAGTTTTGAAAAGTCAGTGGTAACAGAAACACCTAGGATCTTTTGTACATTTATTTTACTTTGTTGGTACGGAAATAAAAATCGGAAAAAATGCGACGAATTTTTGTGCCCGCGTTGACCCACGTTCGTAGCTGTTATTTACAGCTTTTATTGGACATTGGTTAAAAGAAGTGGAAGGGGAAGCGGACGTGGAACGAGAACGCTGTAGCTAAATTCATGTTTCCAACCGTGGAGGTGGGAACGCCGGAAAGAATTTATCAAAGTTCTTAGGAAGATAAATTTGTGGAAGAAAAGGTCCCGAATTATTCATGACTCTTGATTGGGCGCTTTGGTCAGGGTTCTTTAGGGTTAAATGGCGTGGGACCATAATAGTTCCACTTTTATTTTTTTCTGAAACCATAAATGGAACTGATACATTGAGAATTTTTTTAGGTAACTGAAAATATTGTTTTCCTCCTGGAGGTGATTTAAGAATGGACCATTGTGAGTGATTACTTTAATTACTTACTGCCTTTCATGAGCCCTTAAGTTTCACTGTCACTAACTGTGACGAGTGGCATGCATTTTCGTCCATAGTGTGTCATCTTTTAGTTGCGATATTTTAATAATTCTCAATGTTTTTTAATGTATCTACCGAGGGGTTAACCACTCGTTGGGAATCTCGTTGGGAATCATTGGAAATCTTTATGAAATCTCAGGGAATCTTGGAATTTTTTGGAGTGGTTACCCCTTCGGGTTTCATCTTTCTATGAATATCGTTGGGAATCTTTGGAAATCTCAGTGGAATCTCAAGGAATCTCTGGAGTGGTTACCCCCTCGGTATCTACTATATCAGATAACCTTAATGTTGTCATTAACACTTTCCTACACAATGATTTCACTTACTTCACTTACGCCAAATCAATGAGAGAAAAAAAAAAGGGTTCGACAATGGTCGCACTTGACTTTCTCGCAATTTGATTTTTTTTTCTACGTGAATAATTGTCAGAATTTTAACTTTTTCTAAAAAGTATTTTGCCTCACACTGGACGATACTTTTAGGCACCTGCATACCGAATTTCAAACATATCCGTCAAACAGTGAAGTGTCGTTCGACGCGCCAAGTATATGTTTTCTATTTTGCATGTCACCGTCTTAATTTTTAAGTAAATGAAAATCTATTGAAAATGCCCTTGAAGCATCTATCTGAGACCACATTCACCAATTTTGAAGGAAATCTGTCGATTAGGGTTGTTGCAAATCCGTCTTAACCAATCAAAAACGTGATTTCCATTTTTGGAAAATTTTTCCTACGGTAATGCCAATATTGGCCCAAATTTTTGGCCCATCTCAAAAAGAATAAAAATGATCCTGAAGCATCTATTTGGGAACACTATTGCGAAATTACAAGGATCTAACTTAATAACTGTAGTGCCAAATCCGTCTTGACCAATAAAAAACGAGATTCTAGTTTTTTTCCTATTTTTGACTTTATTTTGCCCATATTGGCCGCAATTTTGAATTGATTGAATATTTCTTCGACAAACCTTTAAGTAATGTTATTAAGCACAAGTTTATGGATTTTTGTGAAATTCCGGCTAATACTTTTCATGTGGCCAAGATTTTCACGTATGGGCCAATTTTGGCCCAAATTTTTGGCCCATCTCCAAAACAATAAAAATGATCCTGGAGCATCTATCTGGGAACACGACTGCAAAATTTGAAGGTTCTAACTTTATTACCGTACCGTGAAATGCGTCTTGAGTAGACAAAAACACGATTTTGAATTTTTTTTGACACTTTTTTGACAATAGTGGGCGCAATTTTTGAGTAATCAAAATTAAATTAAAAATGTATCTCGGAACTGATTTTAGACATCTATATTCCAAATTTGAGCAAAACGGTTGACTGGTGTGACCTCTAGCCGCGCTACAGACAAACGGACGGACGGACGGACGGACGTACGTACGTACGTACGTACGCACGTACGTCGGACGGACATGACCTAAAAACCATTTTTTTTGTATCTAGGACCTCTGAAACGCCTTTTGCAATGAAAATCTCAAAATCGAAATTTCGCACGATAACATAACTTTCTCAGCCCATGTATTACATACGGGCGAGAAAGTAACATGAACTAGGTAATGCGTAACCCATTTTCACTTTCATTTACCTGATTCCTCTCTTGTCTCAGACTCTTCTGTAGTTGAAATAAATGGTGTGACGATCTTTAGGGTGATGGTGCTGAATTTTTGATGATAAACACCCATTTGATTTTATCAGCGTCTCTAAGCTAAATCCACGAAGGACGTGCACGGAATGGGGGCGACTCATCGCCTGCTGGCAAATGTAGAATTGCATTTCATATTTTTATCTCCGTCTTGCAATCTATTTTAATCAAGCCAATGAAGTTAGAACTGTCGAAAGCTTCACATTTGAATCAATTTATTCTCAATTTATTTTGTACTGATCCAATATAGTAAACTGAAAGACACCTCTCTATCATATCGCTTACACGCGTTGGCCTACAAATGAGCACAGTGTTCACCATATAAAGGGGGTCTGTACCATTCCTGGAAAGCCTGAGTTTTACCATTTCTATAGACAAACGTTTTTTGTGCCTTATGATAAGCTGACCATAAATTTTGTTGCATTAGAGTGACCGTTGTAAAGCTTCGGTAAAGAGGAATTTGACGCCATATTGTACCGGTAGTTGATAGGAAGTTGTGATTTCCGGTTTTCCAGCTATCGGAAATTCGCGCAGGTCTAGATTTTCCACGGACTTGCCATCTCTTTGCACGCAACGTGATCCCAAATTAATTCAAACACGCTTCAATACCAATGCTCACGCTTTTCCTCTTCAACTTTCGAGATTTGTCGGTTCCTTTGTGAGCTTTGTCCGGTGTGGTCCTTCGTGAGCCTTTATTTTGTATGTAAATGCCCTTCATCTACGTATTTACGCGTGCCGAGTATTTTCCTCGCTCATTTCTACGGTATTTATGCCCCTCAGCATCTTTGCGATTATGCACTCAACTGTAAAATTGAAAAATGTATTTCTTTAGTCTATTAGCCATTTTCTTCTCAAAACCTTATTAACTCCCACAATGTTCATGAACCATCTTGTGTCTGACAGAAGATGTTTGAAATAACTGACAGCTTTCTTAGCCGAGTTCATTTGGTTGGAAAATGAAAACGTCGAGCATGGGGGTTGGAACTTATTTAACGGTCGGTTGCCTAACTGGAGCATGTTTGTCGACCGTCAAGGCAAGGCCTTACTCTGTGTAGGTGAATAGGGGATGCTCAGTAAGTCAGCTGCTAACGAAACAGTCGGAGCAGACCTGATGCAAAAACTAATTCATTTCATTTCCAAGCTTTTTCAATTTTATAAAGACCTGCTGGACATAAGACCAGTATGTTCCAGCACTTGACTGACAGGCTCAGCACACATGCACTGTGTTCGAGTCAGTGTGTTCTTCTCACTTCGGATGGACAACATTTGCGCGAGTGCTTTAGTTCGTAGATAATAGATTTTGGCAGTAAGAAAAACATATATGTGATGGTGAATAGTATAATCCACAGTGAGACTTATATTAGTGCCCCTGCAAAAATCATGATTATGTAGTGAGAAAGTGGGTGTACATATGTTTCACTGCGCCTGCGAAACCGTGATTATGTATTTTGAAAGTGGGTGTACACACTTTTCACTAAACTCGAAAATGTGTTTTCTGTAATATTTGACTATACTATGTGTACCTAGGTTCGCAGCCCACCTTAAACTGTAGGTAGGTACCCCCTCCCCAGACTCTCTATGAATACATACCAGAGATAATTGGGTTCCTCACGGGAGTATGATCATGGCCGTGAACGGCGTGGAAAAACTCTATTTTCTACTTAATCAACTACGTAAATGAATAAATAGCCACGCTAAAAATTTTTCCATTCGGGATGGAAAGCAAGAATGGCTGGTGTGCGCTCTCGTGTATCTACCGGTCAGTCGAGTGCGCACATCATGGTCATACATTTTCTGTAGTTTTGGTAGCCCTGCGGTTCCCATATAAACTGTATAAAACACATGCTGCTCATGAGCTGGTCACGTACAGACATACAGAAATTAAAAAATTTCGCATTCCAGACATCACAATGGAAAAAAGTGTAGGAATCCTTGCGATTTCTTCCTCGCTTTCTCCAAACCTAGACTATTGCCTCATGATTCATATGGAAGCGAAATTCCTTCTACTCCGTGTAATTTGTATTTTAATGAATTTTCTTGGAATCCTAATGTTAAAAAGCATGGAAGAACCTTTCAAGTTCCCTCGAGGCGACGGAATATTATTATGATGTAAATATGTAACGAATCAGTATCTGTCGCATATAATTGCTAATTTTGATGGATAATTTACCCAGTTTGTCGGCTACTTTCGGTTTAAAATAATCGTTTATAAGTGGTCCCAGATGATGGCCTTATTGTCTGAAGCTGTTTTTGTTGAGCAAGTAATTTAGAAAGAAGTGTGAATAATACGTTTCTTTTGTTCTTTGGCTGAAGCCTATAACTTCACACAGTGACAGTTACAGCTCTTAGTACCCCTCCTCCAACTAACTCTATTGTATCTATTATTTTCTTTATTCCAGGTAAGTTATAACATAGCAGCCTCCTATGATTCTTTGATGCATTAACTGCCTGTTAAGGTAAGAAGATTGTCATCCCCATAGTGAACATCAGAAAGTGTCAATTTGTAGGCTGGAAACTCATTAAAAGTCCTCAGTCCTACTCCTGGCTGCTGGCTGATGAGCTTTGTTGGTTTCCCTTCGAGGAATTCGCATTAATTGGTGCTTGCTGCTTATTTCTCGCAACTTGAAGGTTTTTCCCTCTCTAGCTTTTCCTCGTTAAAATATGCCCACAACTTCAACTGTACGACTTTGTGGTTTCCTAGCACGGAGTTAGAGACGAACCAGCGATAGCGAATCGCGGAAGTTCGAGGTATTGGTTGTGGGCTTACAGGATATCTCGTGAATGCTGATTCCTCCCTTAGTCAGCCAGACAGTGGAAAGCTGAGAGGGAGTTCATTTCTGAGCCCTGTTTTGACTCGAAAAATAGCGAGAGCCTAGTCTATTGTAATAGACGGAATTTCCCGAAATATTTTTGTGGACCGACTTTGTCTATCTTCTGGCGTAGTGTACAATTAAGGTTGACCAGGCTATGAGAGTTTAATCTAAACGAAATAATAGGAAACAATAGGTGGACACTTTGATACTATTGTGTTATATCTACTTCCTTTGCAAATTCCTCCGACGTAAGAAGTTCGCCAATAAAATGCCTCAATTACTATTATAGTCAATAGTCCTAAGTGATTGATGAGGTATGATGAGGCATTCTTATTTCATCTTATTTATCGTTTAATGAATATTGTCATACAGTGAGCTGTAATAACTCGGGGGAATAAAGGAGTAATGAATTGCAAACTCTCTTTATCCCTATGTAATTTGTCCCATTTTCTATCGATCATACCTCTGACATCCACGCAAAATTTTCAATAAGGAAAATATTTTTTTTGTTATTTTTTTTTTCAAAATTATTTGTTGCTGTCACAGGCAGTCTAATATTGTAGCAGCACAGGTCGGTGATTTATTATGTTATTTAGTGCAGTTCCACCTGGCTGTATCCAGTTTTCAATCAATCATAACAGGGTTCAGCCTATGCTGTTCTTAGTCGGTTGTAGTAATTATTATTGATAAGGCGCTCACGGACTGTGCGTGCCCGCTCTCTCCACAAATGAGCACGCCAACCAGTGTGGGAAATGGAATTGAGTGGATATAGGGGTGGGACAGCGGGGAGATCTGGGGGTGATAGTACTAGCGGTACCCTGTTGCTCCACGGCTCTGTATGCCAAGCCATTCCGAAATGGGGTCAAATTTCCCGAACTGTCAGCAGCAAATCAAATTCCCCTTGCAATAAGACTAGGTACAATAATTACTACTGACAAAATTCATTTTTATTCGTTTTTTACTTTTTTTTTGGTGAAATGGACAAAACTTTCTTTTCGCTTAAGTGCACATATTTATACCTATAGATAGTAGGAAAATTTGCATTTTTCTTCTACGTCATGGGGTGTACTTACTCTTCTTTTTAATGGATCTTAAATTTTTACTTTTATTCTTTTATCATTTTTTTTATCATTGTTACTGTTAACAGCGAGAAATTATTTTCAACAAAAAAAAAAATATATATAAATTTCGTTCTCTTTACTCACTCTGTGAGATGGAAAAACATTGGCAAATAGGAAACGGATCCATGCGTCTCCCAATTTCCTGCCTGATATTTCTGTCGTTCCTTCTCCTCTTTAATTGGATTAATTTGCCCTCATTCATTTCTAAATTGATACTGAAACTGCTATGAAAACCCCTGAAGGGGTTCATTGGTGTCGCTTTTGAGACTAATCAGTTCCTAGAAAATTTAGAACAAATCCTGTGAAACAGTCCTATTGCTTTCTAGTATAAATTGCTACAACTTTTAAAATCTTAGGCACGCTTGGGTTGAAAGTCTAAACTAATAACAAGCATTCAATTAGAATTATTGTGTAACATAATTAGGGATTTTTAGTATGAGAGAGAAATAAGCCAGAGTGATTAATTTGAATGTCTGCTGACTACTCAATTGCAAGAAACATGACTAACCTAATTAATTTAGTTATCTTGGGATTTCTTGAACATTTTCATCTTCCACTTCTGCACGTGGAGTGCATTTATGTAGCTATATAGCACGACTGAGAGTCTTGTCCTGACTCTAGGGAATATTTCGTTTAGGAAGCGGAGATATATTGCTCCTAATATTACGTTATACTCTCCTCCAAGTTTTACGGGCCTGATACGTTCATCGAGAGATTTACCGCGTGACTGCTGCTTATTTCACTGTTGTCACATCTTGAAAATAGCCCAGGATAGGAAACTGAATGCTGTGTTGGTAAACCATGGGGCTCTGTTTGCTCCATTGAGGATATTGGTATAGAAAGCATTTTCAGGGTCAGTTTTTCAATTTTTCTTGTCAACATGAGTGCTGGGATAAAATCAGGTGATTGGTTGTGGTGTTTTGTCGATCAGTGTGACACTTATTGACTGATCGCTCCATGTTTTTCGACATTTCGTCGTATGATTTCAGCTTGAACTCTCAAGGAATTGTAGTCTTTCTAACAGACTGTTCTGAGCCGGGTTTAAATTGCACCTTCATTCTTTCTATAGCTTGTATACCTATACTTGATGTTGATGGAGGAGCTACGTGTAGTTTCTCCGAAGCGGTTCAGAATTAGATGCCAACGTGTGTGCAATACCTGACCTATGTCGTTCCCCCCTGTTATATTTAATTGATGCTTGAAGCCCCAAACCGTTGGCCTTTGGAAACTTTTGGAGAGAGTGATGCTTCCGTGAATGGAGGGTTTATAATTGGTCGTATATGCGTATAACGAGCATTGACGGTGTGTGTGTCTCGGGTATGGCCCGGTACTTAGTAAGTAATAAATGGGTGGGAGTACGAACGGGCGTAGCGACTGGCGATGGCGAGTGGACCTCACTGAGCTAGCGGTCGATATCTGCTGCGCGGGTGGCGCGCGCGGGGCTGGGGCACGCTGCCCGCAGATGGGCCGGGACCTACCGCGCGCTCACTCCCCCTTCCCGCACCGAGGACCGCTGAACGTCCTGGGACTGAACCACTACCTGAACCGTGCGTAGGCCACCGTGCGCGACCGAACGGCCTACTGCCAGCCGTTCGAACGCCCTATACTGTTGATACGGTTGAGGAGTGCCACCGCGCGCGAACGTGGCCTGGCATGTTACCTCGTCTCGGTCGTAGAATCTGCCATGAACCGTGTTTAGTTGATAAGTGCGTGGCGTTGTTCCTTCACTAGTTCCTCATCTCTCGTCGGCTTCTTTTGGATAACTACTTGGACCATCGTTTTTCTGCTATCTGCTTTACAGTTCCTTCTTAGAGTATTACTTGTACGCTATGAGCCAGTTGGCACACAGTGGTGAAATATTTCAACCCTTTTCTGAGTTATTCGCCTTTATTTTTACATCAGTTACTAGGTATTCACCCCATTGATTGCATTTTTAACATAGAGCAGCGTGGAGTGTCAGACTATACTCATGTTTTTACGATTTGATTCATCATCGACCTTCCTCAGTGTTTCCACCGGTTCAGTCTCTTATGCTAAAAGTGGCAGTATAACCTTCAGTTAGAACTTAAGATCCCTGACTATTGAAATAAAAAAAAAACGAAGAAACAGCTGTTGGCATGACAGTAAAGTGTCTTAAGAGCAAACAGATTGTATGTTCATGGTATGTTCATAAGAAGATCCAGAAAACAGTTTACAGCTCCATGTAAATTGCGGATAACCAAGTTTTAAAAAAAATCCTCCGTTATAACTTTTAATAAACTCTGTCGGATAATATTGTTGAGGGAAGAAAATATTATATTGCAAAGACTACGAAAAATGTTTGGAGATTGTGGGGAATGCAGCTGTTTCATTTTCATAGAATTATTAAGGCTGGGAAGCTCCCGGAGGCCTCCGCTCGTGCTTTCCATAAGCATGAGAGTTTCTGCACCAAACTTGCAGCGTTTGTGGGTCGTGGTTAGCATCAGAAACCAAAGGAATGAGTGCTTGAATAAATCAGATGATAAACTTGTACTGATAAAAATAATATAGAGGAGGCGGAACAGGCCATTGACCTATTGCCTCCCTATTTCATAATATTTCTTCTCGCAAATACATAAAATATACTTACAGAGTATTGAATTCGTGGCAGTCTGTTTTCGACAAACCTCGACTTCGGGCGATAATTGTTACTCCCACTCCTTGCTGATTACGGAAATGCCTGCATTTTTATCTTTGATGAAAAATTTATGCGCTGTACCCTAATACAAGAGTCGCGTACCGGTTGTAGCTCTGTAGCTGTGGTTGTACCACCACGCTACCACCCACTGCCCCAAAAACTCCCCGGCCGTGACAAGGGGGGATTTTCGTCTATGACGAATCTATGACGTCCATGAAAATCGTCCCGCACGAATACGATACTTCACCTTACGTGTAATTACAGTAATTACAGTAATTAATGTACAGTAAAAGGTCACAAGAGCTGCTGTTAAGTCCAAACTCAGTGAAAAAGGTAGGCGATTTAGGGGGTGCTAGTTCGATTTTGAAGTCGTTTATGAATACAAAAAAGAGACTCTTAAGAGCAGCCTTACACCCCAAGGTGCTCAAAGGTTCGTTGAGGCTGAGGATGCTTCATGCCCTACAAACACCCCCAATCAATACACTTCTCACAGACCCCGCACGTGTTCTACCCAATATTTTCATCGCAAATAAAAGCGAAGTCGCAGTCTCTGCAGAAAACAGTTAGTATACAAATAGGAAGAGTATAGGTAATTTATAACGCTGTATACCCCAAATATCAAAATACTCCCATGTGTATTGCCCACGAGATAACTTCAAATTAAAAGTGACTAGTAGTGCTTCTATGATTCGCATATGGGTTTATACCTGTACCTGTGTTCTTATAGTATCTAATTCTGATGATGGAGTAAATCCAGATCCAGTTGCAAAGTTTATTTTTTTATTTATTTTTTTACGTAATGCTTTGCCCAAGACTTTCATCAAACATGGTCGATGATGTTTCAAATGGTTCCAAATATGCCTCCACAGTGGCTTGTCAAGGAGAAATCTCGAGCCCCCTTTTTGGGCCCCAAATGTTTAATTTTAATTTTACAGTTGAATGTTTTTCTAAAGAAAAGAAATTGTCGATAACACCTCGATCGTAAAATCACACCCCATTGAACTGATTTTTAACGTTAAAAAGCCATTATATTTCAGAACAAACAAAAAAGATCCTACCGTATTCTCAGAAATATGCCATTAAGAAAAAAAAGAGCGTTTTATCGACAGCATTCGCAATAAATGTGTTTGAGAAATGTCAAATGAGGGGGTTAGGACATTTTCTATTTTCTTTCAGTATTGTCATTCACTCATTCATTACTTATTTAAATTAAATGAATAGGATCTAAAAGTGTTAAAAATGTATGCGCTGCATTATCGAATAAAAGCGCTCGACGCCATAGTGTCTCTTTTAAAATCATGCTCATGTTTAAAAAAAATTTCGTAAAAAAACAAGGAATTCATAAAAGTGATGTTTTTGTCATTTAATTTTTGTCAGTTGATGAAAGTGGGAACTTTTAAAAATAAAGAAAAAAATGTCGTTGATTATAATACAATTTAGGGCTATTAGAGAACCCCTCACGCTGCGAAGGCGGCACTAAGAGGGAAGATGAAGAAGAAGAAGAAGAAGCTATTAGAGAAGTTTGCCCTCTGATATTTCTCACAATAAGAGCCAATTTTCTAATAATAACCCTTGTGCAAAAATTTCAAATTAGTTTTCTTTTCTAACTTTATTTTCGTGATTATGCAATGGAAAAGTCGTTTGCTTTTGTTCGATTTTAAAATAAGAGTTGCTGTATTTCCAGGCTTGTCTCTGTGTTACTTCGGTGTTGAGTGTTTTCGTCGCTTGGAAATACTACTAAAGGATTCGTCTACTGGGTATAGTATTAGCCTACTTCTGAACCTGATTTGGTGCCTATTGTGCTGGCAATACAAGACGAAGTGATCTCAGTTATTATGTAAACTCTACACTGCCTCATGCTGACATTCAGATTTAAATTTGTTTTTGGTTCAATTCGGCAGGTATAGTCGAGCTGTGGCTTCACTTCTACCTAACTCCACCCCCTCCATTTCCTAGTAACCTCTAAATACTCTCTGGACTGAAGAGGCTGCCTCTCGTTTAAGTGAAGATGGGTTTCGTGCCATGTATAAAGTCGAATCATGTTACCGGTCAGGCACCTTGACCGCTTAAAGGCCAAATGCTCTGAAATATTGAAACAGGACAGCCTCTAGAATTGATGGATGTTCCCTACCCCAAAATGTATTAATTTTTAAATTAATTTCTCTCTATAATTAATTAGATTGAGATCTAAGCAATTATATTGGAGAAAATTGAAATTAATTATTATCATTAGAGCATCTCGAAGTTCTAGTGAAAGAGGCTGAGAAATTTATGCCCTGGAAGATATCCGAAGTACAGTAAAACAAACTTATTGTGTTAGCAAGTTTTTATGACCGCTATTTTCATCCGGAATCCTCGAAATCTCGAAACCACGCCTTTGCGTGCGTTCAACTTTTCTCTAGGAATGAACTTCGCCGTGACCTCAGAAAACCATTCTAGTTCCCAGGAGAGTGCTCTTTTTGTGCATTTGGAGGTTTGAGGGTTTCAGCTTTTTACTTTACCTGTATACGGAGTATACGTAAGGTAAAGTATTGTATTCGTGCGGGCCAATTTTCGGCAAACGTCAACTTTGAACCGTCATTGCTCCCAGACCTCACAACCGATTGGAACTTGCATATACATTTCGGAAACGTCCATGCCTTCGGAATATGAAAACCAACTCACTTTTTTCATCCGATGAAAAGTTTGCCCCCAGGAATTTTTAGAAGAGGTCAGGTACGCCGTGTCAGTACGTATGTATGTATGTATGTGTGTAGCTAGCTAGCTAGCTAGCTCTGTATGTGGCATTGACCTGGACGGCACACTTTTCAACCGATTTTCTTCAAAATCGGTAGTGACCTTTCTAAAATTGGAAGAAATAAAAATCCAGAAGCCCAGTTTCCCCCCTTTAAAATTAAGGGGGGTTACCCCCCTAAAACACCCCCAAAAAGTAGAAAAAAAATATTTGCTCAAAATCGGCTCTAACGATTTCGATCAAATTTTAGACAATTATAGAACAAATAATTACGAATCCAATGATACCACCCACTACCCCCGCATAATTCCCTGGCCGCTAAAAAAGGGGGGGAAGTCCCCCCTGGACCTGTAAAAGGGCGAAATCAGTGGATTCAGTTTTTTGTGGTATATGAGTAGTTCTGGATATGACACGTGACAACGGCCATACTCGTCACAAATGGTATATGGCTTATTTCGAGCCTCCCCCCCCCCAGGGGGGGGGGGGGGCAATTTTGAGTGACTTTTAAAGTGCGGCTTATGGGGTCTCAAACTGTTCGGGCGAACGTTGTGAAGCAAGTTTTTGTATCAAAAAGTTTTTCTGAACGTATCCAAGCACCCCACCCCCTAAGGGGGGTAGATTTGAGTGGTTTGCGAAATATGGGTTGTGGGGGCTCAAAATGATCGGGAGATCGTTCTGAGGCAATTTATATGGTCAAAATGATTTTTCGCCGCACCCCCCCCCCCCTATGGGGGGAGTTTTGGATACTTTCCAAAGTACATTGTATGGGGTATCAAAATGCTCAGGGAAACGTTCTGAGACAATTTATTTTGTCGAAACGTTTTTCCGAGCTTCCCCATCCACCCCACCTCCTTTTAGGGGGTAGTTTTGTGTGGTTGCCGAAGTATGTCGTGTGGGGTCTCTAAGTACTCGGGAGAACATTCTGGGACCATTCCTTTCGTCAAAAAGTTTTTCCGTCTTTAATCATTTAACCAAGGGTTTATTTCTAGGAATCACGCAAATAAGCAGGTAAAGTTTTGTCCGACCGTGTCGTACCGCTTGTTATTATTACCTGTGTAAGAGAAGGAGAAAGCTGTAAAATGTGAGAAAGCTCAGAGAACTCCGTACAAAATCAATCGCGCGTCGAAATTAATGACAGAAACGATCGTTTTGACGAGAGTGGCACGAAAATCATCCATCACCTCGTTATTAATGATTGTGCTATAGTCAGGCTGCATAATAGGTTTTTGACGTAAAGTGACTTGTTTTCTGTAGGCAGCCTGCGTTAGGGTTGATCTACCAATTATGATACCCTACTAATTCGTCCCAAAAATTAAGTAGATTGGTTCATATTTGACAACTTACGACGAGGTATATTATTCGTCAATAAATTATTATTTCCATTGCTAAGGTTCTCTGTAACACAGTGGTATGTGTGGTTTTGTCGTCCATATCAATTTTGAGAAATTCATTTAAGCCATCAAAAATCTTTAGAATAAGTAGGCTTTTAGAAATTTTTTAAGTGTTGCTAAAAACAATTTCAGACTTATCAAGTATAAGACACCTAGGGTGTGTTTTCTTAACTGTTGTGTTCCTTTTTACTCTTTTTATTTCTCGTTCTTTTTTTTCTTTTTACCCCCCCCCCCCCTTCCCCCCTCGAACGATGCCTCTCCATGAGAGGAAATTTTCCACACGGGATACGAAACATTCTGCGGCTTATAATTACCTGAGTGGGTGGGTCCTGTATCTCCAGCCCTAGGGCATATCACTGAAACTCTTTAATCATCCTGATTGCTCATACTACCTCAGGCATACACAATGTACCTGCATTTCTGTTTCATGCTCATTTTAACGTTCCCTCACCTACAGGAAATTTTATAGAGCGGGAAGGTATTATTCAGGTAACAGACGTTCTTCTTTTACGCTAGTGAAGTCTCCTACTGTTGTGGGCAAAGAAATATATGTCCCTTGTCTGCTAGAGTTGTCGAGCCCGTGACACCCCCGACAGAAAAATTGTTAACCCCTTTCAAGCAGGCGTCGGAATAACCCACCATTGAGCGAACGCTGAGTGGTGAGCTGTCCACCCTTCTAACAGTCGTGCTGGAATCAACTGCAATTAAAGAGCCTGACATGACACGCAATAGGGGGCCGTCCGGTTCACATTTACCCACAACAGGCGGGAAATCAATAGGCCAACGTCTCCTTTCTAACTGCCAGCTCGCCTCACCCCCCCCCCCCCCCCCCCCCACCAGTAATAAAACCTAATCAAATATCCATGGTCTTTTCTTCTTCACGCCCCTCTCAGACAACCAGCGGGTTGATGATTGATTACAAAGTGCGATGTTCACTTTGCCTATTAATATTCTAGTACAGACCGATTTAGCACTATAACTAGGCTACGTGTATAAGTCAACTGGGGAAACCATTACCGCTTCTCGAAAAATGGGCCTCGGCTCTTTCAGGTGGGTTTTGTTACCAATTAAATGACGATGACAGTACTTCTTGGAGAAGCTATCCTTTGGGGTTCCTTTCCACATTGTATCGCTACAAGCATGACTGGTATCCAGCCCAGGTCTTTGGTTTGCTCTGTGATCCTGAGATCTTCTGGGAGTATATCCCCCAGGTTTCAGTCACTCCCAAGATGCTGATCTTTGAGCAGAATTAGTCAAACAGAATGTGTGCGCCTGCCTGTCTGTTCCCCTTCTTGTCTTAGAACAGTCGATTGTCTGTGTCTCCTATGTGCGAAAATACGTGTAGCACTAGTTTTTTCCCCCACTTCTGGGTAGTGTAAACAGCTATCCTGTGGCGGAATGTCGTGTTATTTGAATTATTTCCATTTTAGTGTCCACATCCCATCAAATTTTGAGTTAGAATGTAGAACCAAAAGCGTTCTCCGTTTTAATATTTAACTACCATAACTTTTTAATGCCTGAAAACAGCCCAATTTCGTACCGAACGAAAGTATACTCTAATCTTTTTCTCATTATATGGAGGCTATAAAAAGGACAATGATTCGAAGTGTGCCTTGACTTTTCAAGAATTCGTTGAAGTAAAACCGATTGCCTGGTAGACATTTACTATCCTGGCTTTTGAAAATTTTATAGTTGCACACATCGCTATCGCCTTGGGGTCGTTAAGATTTAACGTCGTGCTGACGTGATTCGCGATCAGCAATATGCTGGCATGTCATTGCTCACACCCTGTTTATGACCTATTCAGCATTTCCCTCAAATACGCCTTTAGGATTTTACAAGTTAATTTTGAGACATCAGATATCTTTTTAGCACCAACCAGAATCCCGAATGGTAATGAAGCGGAAAAGGCGATTAAACAAACATTTTGAGTTCAGTAAGGGATGACACTGGCTATAGGGGCTGTATACGCAATGATTCAATTGTGGGCCAAATACGTGTCATATAAGTGCTGGAAAAGCTGCAGTTCTGTTTTCCATTTTGTACAGACCAGCTGGAAGCCTCTTAAGCTACGAGCGACACTAAACACATGAAGATGTGACAATATAGATCAGTTTTTCTGACCAATGTGGAAGTTATGGTTCGGTGTCCTATAGCTCGAAAAGAAAAACTAGTGATATCATCACATCACTTTTTTTAGGGACAGATTCCCCGTACATTGGCACCCCTAGGACTTGCTTAGGGCGATTCGAAGGATCGACTGACAAGTTACAAGTTAATTTTTTATCCCATTAAAAATGTGAACTTCACTTGTTCAACCAGCTCGGAATAATTTAGTGCATACATTGCACATTCCTTTTGATGAAGTCTCCTACTTTAGTACTTTGCTGAATTCATTATTTTTGTACTTTTAAGATACTTACTTCTTTTTCTAAGGTGGACGAAACTTTAAATAAATAAATGGTGAAGTATTAATAAGACAAAGTGAATTTAAATCGATACCGTTAACTTGGTTCTAAATTGAGTTGTTGAGCCCTGAAGGAAGACGAAGTAAGCTTCTTAAGAGAAGTGCTTTGACAAAAGCGTTGGATTTTGGGCCAGAGAGAGGAGTGTGGGAGGAGTAGCACGGTATGTTTCCCTCAATTTGGTACACCATACCTTCCCCTGCTATAGTAAATCTACATATTATGTGTATAAATTTCTCCAGTGCGTTGTTTCCATTGCTGTTCCAATAGCCAGTAAACAGTTTGGGGAAGTTGAGAAAATTTGGGTTAGTTTGGAAGATTTAGAGTGGCTTTCATCATTCCAAGTTAACAAATTTTAGCTCATCACAAGTGTTATCGCAAGACTTAGAGGATGGTTATGGTTTTGCCTCTTTCCTTAAGCTAAACATATGCTTTGGACAGTTGTACAATTTATTTTATTTATCAAGATAGGGAAGTTATTCTTTTGCCGATGTTCTCACAGCCAAAGCAGAAATGAAAAGTTTTCACTGTAAAATTAGTTGTCTATTCACTTTGCTCTTCCGAGGCTTGAAGATAATTTAAGAAATTGCAGACGACTGATAATAGTCGGTGGATGTTCCAGGAGATATCCATCCTCAGTTTGCTGTTTTCTATAAACTGAATAGGTTGTAAACAAATCTCTCAGAGCGAAGATTTAAGTTTTGTTTCGGCATTGTTAGCACGGCAAAAGAGAATGTTCACGCAGTAGGTTCGAACTGAATACGGCCACTTCCCATCATTTGTTCGCAAACTCATGTACAGAACTGCTAACAAACTAGGTTTTGAAGTATTTTTCGATGTTCCGTCCGAAATAGAAATTCAGGCTGAATTCGTGAAGCACGAAAGTTTGTGTAGCTTGGAGTGAGTGTAATAGTGGGTGAGTGAGGACTCGTGGCAAGTCACTCCCCTTCTACCTAAAAACCGTAATTCTATCCTGCGGAAATAAATGTTCCCAAAATAATCATGGAAAACACCTATGACATGATATAAAAAATATAGTCCTCACAACTTGATCGCTCAGAAATAAATATACGAATATTTCGGCAGTCATACGTGGTGTGACAGTAATAGAGATATTTTACTTTGGATATTTTCTATACTGATGGATGTATTCGAATTGGAAGGGGCTCGATAAAATGACGTTTATCGAGGTGGAAGCTTTTTTTTTACCTGTACAATTCCAGCCAGTCAGACTTCTATATTGCTATTCCTATCGTTATTCCGTTAACCAGTTCTACCAATCTATAGCTTAAGATCTGCTCCCTCTGCCTGTTACTTTCCCCTTGAGTGAAGCTTCTAAGTTTTTGCAATCAGTCGACTGATAACATTAGGTAGAGATATCCAGGAAAAAGTGCAGCTAAGGGAACATGATATTGATCATGTCTCCCAGGGGGAAAAAATTTCCGAAACCGATATCGCTCGCTCTACAAGTTCCCCGGTAATTTCTTTGCCTCTCTGTTTATCCTTCTGGAGCCCGAGATTTGAGTTGCTGCTGGCCCTGCCAGCCTGGAGCCGCTTCCATTTTCATTCTTGTACCCGCTTCTTCTCAAAAGTCTTTGTGTTTTTCTCAAATTCGCAATTGCTCCCTACAAAATGAATTCCAAATTTTTTATTTTCAATTCCTTATTGGTCCTTTTCTCTGGGGACCTTTTTAGATCCATACAATTTTTGGAATGTAATCTTTAGCACCCCAGGGCCAAATAATAAAGTAATGGGTACACAGAAGTTAGTTCAAGTTTTGAGTTTGAAATCATAAAATAGTATTTTTTTTTTTGTTGGGGCTACATCTGTGAAAACAAGTTGAAGGGTTGAAAATTGGGGCGGTTTCCAGCTGAGATGACATTCAAAACGTTGAAACTTTAATGCAGTTGTTGGTCGTGGGTCATAAATGTTGCAGGCACACTCGCGCACAGCACGTGTGTGCGAAGCCATTCACCACTTCCACATGCAAATCCCCATCTCTGCCGACATACAGCCTACTGGCAATCCATCCACACTGTTGCGGGGTTTCCGTTTGTACTTAATGCTTATCAATTTCAAATCCATTGTATACTCATTGTACACTGTCCATACATCGTTTCCCAGGCACGTGTCCAGAGAATCGTAGGATTGGGCATTTTTAACAGTAGATGTCTAATTGAAATGACAGTTTTCATCTACATGGTAGTAAGGTTAGGTTTTAAGGTTTTTTTTCCTCCGAGTAAAGGGTGGGAGAAGAAACTGAGGTAAAAACCGAGAATCTTTTGTCTTTCTCGTCAGGAAATTACTTTGACTTTTCGGGTTATCTCGTAAAAACGATTTCCAGAAAATTTACTTACTTCAAGAAGTACACAAAATACATTGTCTTATTTTTAATGTAGCTGAAATAGCACTCTTGAACTCACCCTCAAGTCATTTTGATTGTGAAAAACAGGAAAAGCGCACTTTCATTGTTCGCCACTTGTAACACATAATTAAACTTTGGAGAGGATGGGGCCTAGGCCACTGCTGAGACCCAGTACATGTGCTGTCAGCTATAGTCATAACTCTATATATTTTAGAGTGAAGATAGACCATCCAGGCGTACCATAAACCGACGTTAACCGAACTAGGGTAGTAATTTTAATTAAACTGGAATAAGGGGTTATGGGGAGAACGGCGACATAGCAACAGGCATGGTGGCCGCCATCCAAAACCCCTCGATGGTCCTACTCCCACTCCCACTCCCACCCTCACACTCCCACTGACTCCTTGTCTTACCCCGACTCCACTTCTCCCTTTTGGGGTTCAACAGCCTGTTGTGACCTTCCCATACCCACTTCCTTCCTTGTATCATATATCCTCATCTCGGGAAAAGATTTCAAATAGGTAATAGCATTTCTTTTCATGTTCGATTTTGTGTAAATTAAACGAATTTTTCGCCCCCATAGTAAGCCTCCCCCCATAGTAAGCCTCCCCCCATAGTAAGCCTCCCCCTTTCTTCACATGTTTGTCAGTTCCTGTCTCTATATCCGCTCACTCGGAGTTCAACAACCCAAGATTATAAATCTCATGTCTTGGTTTTTCTCGTCAGAACTGAATGTGGTGCCTTTCCTTGGAATTGTTTCTCTAGTACGACTACGACTTGTTTTCCTCTTTATTACTCTCAGAAGTTTTCTTGAGAGACATTTATGAATAGAATTACTCTGAACTCGGGAAGTAGTCTGGGGCTTAACTTACAGTTCAACTTATCTGACAGTTTTGGCTCGAATTAGGTCAACATTTGACTTCTTTCAAACTCTGAAGATTGAGCTCTGAGGAAGACGAGAAACAAGTTAATAATCGTGCTTACACGTATCCATACGTTTAATTTGCTTTTTTTTACTCTTTATTTTTATTACCAGAAATGCCTAAATGGCAAGTAATATAAGAACGACTCAGCAGACCGGTCTCACAAACCTGATCCTTCTAAATTTGCTCATGCACTGAAAGAGAAACTTGAGTTGTATGAACTTACATTTTTTGCTACAGTCCTAGCAGAAAGACGTGTAAAACGGAGTCTCCTGGGTGCTAAGCGTTTGTTTTCTTTGTTTATACAGCTTTCCTGCCTGACAAAAGCTGTCTGAAAATTTCCCTAGTGCCTTGTTTCACATTCTTGAGCAAGTCAGCATTTCGAAACGGTATAGCTTCAAACCACCTTCTATGCACTTCTACGATTTCCAGTAGTCCTGTATATAAACAAGCTTGCACAATAATTACGTTAGTGTGTTTTCTTACGGCTTGTTTGTTTACTACCACTAATAGCGAAAATTATTAAAGTTAAAATGCCATTGGAGGCCTTTTATGAACTTTTCTATTTGGGACTCATTATTATTCAGTGACCGCTTTCCCAACCTACGCTCGTCAGTGCTCTTTACTTTGAATTTACATGTAGGTGTAGGTATATAGGTACTAAGTATCAAGGTTGGAAGATAAGCGAAACTAATGTGTAAAAATGAGAACAGCTAACACGATTCAATGTTATAGCACGCCACATGTTGCGAACTTCGCTAAAACTTTTCTCATTAGCGCCTCGTTCCAGCAGAAATGATTTACTATAATCATGTACTTGCCAAAGTAACCGGGACTCACATTAACGCATTTGTAGTTTAATAGTGATAAATAACATGGACATGGTCACACCCCCTAATCAAGAGCTATGAAAGAGGCATCCGAGTCGCCAAGCTTGACCGCACTCTCGACCGCATTCAGGTATTCGCGACACGGTCCCCAGCTGAGGCGGCTTCAATTATACCTGCTAATTTACTCCTATATCCAAATCACGGTGTAAATAGAAGGGCCAACAATGCAATTCCCATTCTGTGAGGTTTAGCTTTATTAAAGATTAAAAGTGACGGACATATTTGCCTGTGGCATTATATTTTTGATTGAATATTCACAAATTCCGCGGGAGCAAATTGTACTGTATTTTGTGGGGTTTTTTTTAGCGTGTACGAAATAAAGATTAACTATTGTCAGTGCATATTATATAGAAAACTACGCCGGTTGAACAATCAAGTTGTTTGACGTTGCCTGCATGCTACCCTAGTAGCATGCTATTTTTATTCACGTCTCTGCACCTTTCGTTTACAGTTTATGACAACTTCGCTAGTTTTTGACCTATGAAAGATACATTCTGCTTTAGGACAAATAAATTCCAACAGTTTCCTCATTGTTGCGCCGAAAGATACATGATGAGGGTGCAGTGCACCCATACAACCTAAAGTTGTTTTTGACAGTCCCTCTTTTGTCCTGTCAGACTCCGACAATCCCACATGTTAAAAGTTGCCAATTCAAAATTGACTCTTGCGAGAAAGGTCATTTGACCCATTTTAACGGTAGCAAACGACACTGGTAGAAGGGGCGCCTTGCCCATATCAATGCTCAGGGTCGTTAATAGGGTCTTTGCGTGCGGTTTAAATTTTAATTACTTCATTGTATGCAAATTGCTATACACGCCCGGGCCTTTCCAGTCCATTGTAATGTGAGGGATTGCGTCGCTATTGTAAAAGCTCGCCCTTTGTTTAAAAAATCTTTACTCTAGGAAAGTGATGAGTTGCGAAAAATCGAAACTGCGAAACTGTTGGTACTGCAGTTCTAGAATTAACTCCTGGTCCTTGAGAATCTAAATAGGTATGTTAAAAACTTAATGAACTAGAAGAAAACATTAGCGCAAAATATTTAATTCACAACTTCATGAAATTATATTATATTTGTGTTTTGCTGACAGGGAATAAACAGAGATCTACTCCTCTTTCACTCCGCCTGAATCTTTCTAATATACCTGAATTCTTAGCCCCTACAATGAAATTCTAAAAGAGACGATATAATTACATTCCCATAATACTGGAGTATTAGTCCATAATATGCAAAATTTCCACATCTTGCCTACATCCACACATGATAAAATTTTCCGTTATAATTTGAACAAGAATGCCTTATGTGTGACGTATAGGCATGTAGGCGCGGTCAGGAAGTACTGCCTTCAGCGTAGCGGAAATGCATTAGTAGACGGGAGAAAGAAAGGGGTGGGGAGCCATTTCTATCTCATTTATGCACTGTGCTGTAGTTGGTCTACGAAATACGATTGTTTCGTTTTCCACTTTCCCATAAATTGGTGCAGTGTGTAGGTATATTAAAGTACCTACTGTGGTCTTTTGAAAATTCTTTATTGAGTTGTTTATAGCATACCCCAAACTAGAAGTCCTAGACCCTCCCTAAAACAAGAAATTAAATTAGTTTTTTTTTAAATATGTGTGCGTCTGTTCGTATACGTGGGCACTAAAGGGACGTACATACTTATGAACAGCAGCCAGGTTGAGTATTACCTTGTGATTGGACCACTCATAGGACCACTCAAAGTTATACAATACAAGTTTCTAACTAGCTGGTGGTGGGGCAGTTTCGCTTCAAAGTTTCCTGAATACCTGTCGCAAAACCCTGTCCACGATTATAACCTGCTTATGGTCTGAAATGTTCTCTACCACCGCCTGTAACGTAACATTTACGTAAACCTACTATCTATCAATCTATTGTACTCATCTGTAGTATATTTTGCAAGGTATTATTTTTTTGAGAATGATTAGACAATGTGCAAGAAATCTGCAAAGTCGTCTAGTTCACGGAAAACCCTCTGGAGGTAGTTTTGTTTGTTTTTGAGGGATATAAACTTTGGTGGCGACTGAAAGTCCAGCCGCACTGGCCACCAAGAATGCTGACTATGAGGTGAAGAATTTATATTTTGACTTCAAAGAAGCCTCAACCGCTAGCATTCTTCCCCAGTTTTCCATCTTCAGATTCCAACCGCTTTTGTGTACACCAGACGCTCAACTTAGGATTCCACTCACACATATTTTTACTCCCTTAGGGCCTTGTGAGAAGGTATTGTACCTGCTGTGAAAGAAGGATCCTGGTCGAGGGGTTAACCACTACCACTCGTTGGGAATCTCGTTGGGAATCATTAGAAATCTTTATGAAATCTCAGGGAATCTTGGAATTTTTGGAGTGGTTATCCCTTCGGGGTTCATCTTTCTATGAATATCTTTGGGAATCTTTAAAAATCTTTACTGGAATCTCAGGGAATCTCAAGGAATCTCTGGAGTGGTTACCCCCTCGATCCTGGTACTTGGAGATCCCCGAAGTCGTTGTGGTTTCAGGTGAAATTGATGACTCAAGGTTTCAACACTAGGGCCCTTTGCGGTAATAGCGTGTTTTCGATGCCAGAATCCTTCCACTTCGAGCGGATCCATTTTTTGAGTTTCAACTGTCAACTTGATATATTGCTCCATTAAGTCGTATATTTTTACGTTTACCATTTACACAGCATGGTTATGGAAAAGGGTATTTTAATTTTGTTTATCTCCATCTCTTGTACTCAGGAAAGTATGGAAAAGCCTTCTGAACATGCGAAATATTCCTACTTTAAAATGCTGAGACTTTCTAGGAGAGGCAGTGCCTGTCAAGTTCTCGCTAAGCTCCATATTAATATTTAGCAAGACTTTTTGAAAGTTTCTTAGAAGTTAGGTCGAAACGCAATTGAAAAATTAATATTACAACATCTTTGTTATGCAATTTTCAAGAAACCCAACTGTTTTTATCAGAACTTTACTATTTCCATCGAGTTAGCCTTGTCGGGCTGTCAAATACTTCGTATTTCTATTTTAATCCAGCTTTTCGAAAAAGTTAAATGGATTTTTTTTTGTTGAACCACAGGTTGAACTTACCAAGCTGTAGTGACAAGAACAGGTCTCTTGATGTAATGGATCCGACAAGTTTGTAAGGGTTTCTGAAAAAATATGTTGGATCTACCTAAATTGTGTTCATACGAAATGATATAAAAAATAACTATTAATATCACCGAATCCATCCGGAACGCTTCATCAACCGAAATGGTATTCAGAAAAATAAAAATCGATATTTTTTGCAATAATTAAAAATTGATACCTCTGTGAACACATGCTTTGTTATAAAAGTGTGACTTTACTACAGCCATGTCAGCCATGTCCTGAGTATATCACCGCCTGACATAAAGGCTCATATTTCACATGGGCCTCCCTTTTGGTTGGGAATAGCGATGTGGCTGAGATCGATGGATCGCCTTATTGGGTATCCGGGTCACCGCCTTTCAAGCTTCGGTGTCGTTTTGTGACTTTCAAATCGGCATGCCATTTTTACTGACAATCTTTATCCTCAAGCCATTTCAATTTCTTGCATTTCCTTTTGTTTTCTCCATTCCGGCACTCAGCGGAAGACAAGGCACCGAGAAGTCAGATAGTTTCATTATTGCTATTTATCTCTGAATTTATTTGCATAACAGGGCGTGACACAAAAACAAAACAAGTGATCAATATAAATAATGTACCTTTGTTCTATACCGTCGCGAGTCGTACAGTTGACGCTGGCTGGAGCCGGTGTTTGCTACTGATTACTGGATAATTCTCAAAATTGTAACTTGACAGAAACTAAAGATTTTTTTTATCTTTAAACATGTATGGTGATATGGCCTTCAGAAATGTGAAGCCGTTTTTAGAGGAGTGTGAACTAATTAAGGATTCATTAGCAGGCCATTTGTGCATGTAATGTCTTACCCCTTCCGGATATTCATGCATGAGATATATGAATACTCATTAGCGACTTGCTGACTTGTGATATTTTGTCACAGATGATGGTACGGATACTGAAATTCATGAAATCATATCGCTTGTGATGGAATTCACAATAGCCTGGGTGTTCCCTCGGCTGCGGGTGCGGAAGCTGCCGCTAAGTTGCTTTGTGGTTTCATGTATTAACCACAAGATATACGGGCTACGTCATGTCTGTCGTATCCTTGTATTCAGTCTCCATGTTCTACATGAAGATGAGATGTATTATTTAGGTGGTCAGCATTGTAGCTTGACAGGTGAAACCCTTTCAACGCTGTCATGTCTCTCGAAGTGCCCAAAGGTGAACATGGCTGAATTTGAGTTTCTCTGTGTACTTTTCAGTTAATGGGTGGCCAGATATATCCACTAGTTATTTAGGTATCCTCTCATTAGGCAGCTCCGCATCCATTCAAACATCTTCCAAACTCCTTTCTATAATAATTCTTCTTCAAAATTTAAATCGTTCAGCCAGGATGGTTTTGTCGCAGTTTACTGAACCTGTGAGACCTTTCATCGCGACACACTCATATGCTTAAACTTTTCCTCTGTGCATGCGGATAGCCATGCATCATCGTCCGTATACTTGCACAGTTCACTTTTTCATTGTCTATATTTTATACTTTGATTTTCACAAAAGAGAACCGTTTTTTCCGAGGAGTGCGCCCTGAGAATTTGTGCACTAACAAGGAATAAACTTGAAACCAATATAGAAACGGATCTTCTCCGTATTTTCCTTAGTAATTTGGAGGAAAAGTGACAGTTTGGGCATGGCTGCGTGACCTGGTTTTCCTCATGGGGCTGTGGGGCTCAGGAGAGGTGTGGGGTTAGAGAGTTCTCGGGTTCTACCCATTCCCGTTATTTTCCCCGAGTGATCTCTGGGGGAGGTGAATGGGGTTGTGCATCAATTCTGCCACTTGAGAACTTGTGTGTGCTTTTGAACCTTAAGGGAGCAGGGAGGGAGTGGACAATTTTTTATTTTTATCCAAAATTTTGCTTTTTGGCGTTTTCCGGGGTTTCTGCAGTGAATAGGGTAGCTAATGGTTATTCTGAGTCTTTCGTATTTCTTTCATTAGCAGTGGTCGCCTTTGGGAGTAAAAGCTGAGTTATACGAGGTTATAAGTGTTAGATAGAAAATTACACCTCTTGGTGTTATCAAGGCTTTGTTGGGTGGAAAATTACATAGCAATTTAAGGATGAGCCTTTTTCAGTGAAAACTGAAAGGAGGCATTGGTAAACGCTGAATTTCTGATATTTACCAGATTTTCGTAAGTATAGGGGAGGAGAGAGATAATTTTAGTTTCTAAGCTACGTTCCTTTCGTCGGCCTTCCTAAATTTTACCGCTTTGTCTCACAATTTTATTTTAATAACTTTACCTATCCCACCTAGACTTGTTTAACAATGCTGCAGTGGCATTCCCTTTCTCGAACGCCAGCAAACCCACTCAACTAACACCTTCAAAATTTATTGTAAGAAGTTAAGACACGCCATGATGCAATATACGGAAAACAGTTCTTCTTACAATAAATTTTGAAGGTGTTAGTTGAGTGGGTTTGCTGGCGTTCGAGAAAGGGAATACACCTGCTGAGGTGGGTACAGATGAGTCGGACACCTTAGCTTCGCTTGAGTTACCATGTTTTTTGGCAGTTTGTTTTCCTGATTTTATGCTGTTGTCCTGCTGTAAGCATCGTCATCGTGAATTTAGGCATTCCTCAGTGTAATTTAAATAAACGGCGGGGATGACTGTAACGTTGGTGGAGAAGGAATATGAAAATGTGGGACATGAGGTGCACGAGAGCCCTCCAGCTTCTCACTCTACCCTCGCTGCCCAAGCCCTGCCAAATATTGATCTCCCGCACGCTGCTGGCTTGTTGCTTCGCGCCCTCCACACCGATTTTACGTCCTCTTATCGAAAATTCTCTTTTATGTAGTTCTCTACTATCTCCTGATACTACTGTCCGCAGTGTCAACCTTCGTGAAGGCCGAAAACGTTTCCTTCTCGGTTATTGCACTGGTTTTGTGTTTAGATACTTCTTACACCCTTTCCCGGTGCAGTTTCCTTGGCTGAAGCAAAAAAATAGTTGTTCAAAGCCTCAATGACAGGTGTATTAACAAAATTGAGGGTCTCCACACTAACTTTGTGATACTTTGACATAATTATGAATAAAAATGACTTAGCACTTGTATCACGAAATGATTTTGTATATTTGTGGTTTCCTTTCTGGTGTTGGCTAATTACAGCCTTAGTGTCTTTTAACTTGATGATGTCGCAAGACGAAACCGGTTGTTGAAATATACAAAATCATTTCGTGATACAAGTGCTAAGCCATTTTTATTCATAATTAAGACAGGTGTATTTTCTGCTGCATCAGGGATTCGATCTTCCTACCTACTCAGTTACCTCATAGTCACCTGTTTTGTCCCAGAGACTGTACATTCACCCCAGGTGGAACCTTTAGGTCCTGCACCTACTCCTTCCGTACTTCCATTTTTTCCCCTCTAATTCTTTTCCATTTCCCGTATGAGAAACGTAAGAAAATGGATGACTTTTCCAGAATTGACGCAGGACGCTCGTCGTATTTTATTAAATTACATGAGTCATAATTTATGACTCATTGTGGTTAACTAATGATGGATTCATCCACACTTAGATTGGATCAGTATATTTACTTATCCATTGCCTTCGCCCCGCTTTTGCGTGATGAGTTAATTTATAATTCATGTCGTGCTCATTACGTCAATTGTCAACTCCGTATAGCTCTTGCAATATTGCTGGAATCTAGTACGTTATTGCCATTCTCAGATTGTAGTTCTCGTATTTTAGCGAGCGCTCAGTTATTGGGCAAGTCAAAAATGAAATAGCTTGGGTTATTATTAAGACTTATTCAATATGGTTTTTGTTGGCAAGCTTTTTTGAGTTTGAGTCATGCATTAGCTATCAGATTTCAGTATTTTCTGTTTAACTGCAAAGGAGCTCATTCGTACACCTATAAATATGCTGCATTTGGAATTAGAGTTAATTAAAAAAAAGTCTAGAACTTGAAGGTGCTCTTGTCGACATGAAATAGGAATTTGTGGGAAGCTTTTCTCCGAAATGGGCCGCAATATGCGATTAAAGACCATGTTGTCTGTTTTTATCGGTGCTTTGTGCCCTTTTATGCTACTTATGAGAAAAATTTAATCTGTTATCTCCTATCGTCAAAAATTTCCAACATCAAAAAAGACAATAGGGTTTTGAAGGTAAAGAAGAAAACTGGGATATCTTGGGAGTCAAAATTAAAATGTAATATCTCTCTCTCTCTCCGCTATTTTCGAAAAAATCCATATCGGTCCTGTCTTGTATTTTCAAGGTAAACTATTTTATTCTGCGGTACAATATTGTCATCAATCACAAGGTGACTATGCGCAGGCCCCATTAACATCGAATTGCCTGGCCTTCCCTTGGGTCCCACGCCCCCCGTTACGTTAGGGGGCTTCATCCTCGTTTACATTCTCCTATACCCCCCTGTTATGGCGCATTAAGCTTCTTGTCTGAGGGATCAAAACAAAAGCCTTTCTGTGACATTTCTGTTTGGTCCACTCTAGCTTTTACAGTGCTTTTTCCTCTGTTCTCGCGCATTCCGTTACTAGGGTAACCCAGTTTCAGAGTACCCCAATTTCATGGTTTTACTCGTTCCATAGCGAGGGGGTAACCACTCCAGAGAGTCCTTGAGATTCCCTGAGATTAACCACTTCAGAGATTCCCTGAGATTCCATAAAGATTTCCAAAGATTCCCAACGATATTCATAGAAAGATGAACCCCAAAAGGGTAACCACTCCAAAAAAAATTCCAAGATTCCCTGAGATTCCCAACGTGTGGTAACCACTCGTTGGGAATCTCGTTGGGAATCATTGGAAATCTTTATGAAATCTCAGGGAATCTTTGAATTTTTTGAGAAAGACTGATTTAACTTGACAATCATCACTCTTTTTTTGCGAAAGTTTGCCAGTTCTTTACTTGTCATTCCAGTGGTGAGAAGAAAACGAAAAAAGAAGGGACCTGAAAGGTGAACAACCACTTTGTTCGAATAAGAAAAGAGTCTTTTAAGATAAAATGTACAGACTTAGCTCTTGTATTAAAATATTGGCAAAGGACGGCGCTTGGGGCTTTCAACCTCAGATTGAATTCAATTAAGTTGCCGTCTCGTGTGGTATAATGAAAATAAGTTTCTTTTTGAAATCCTTCGTTTGAGCAGCCAACTGGTTAAGCTTCTGTGGGAAAAGGAATATTATTTTCCATTTACAGAGAGGGAAAACCGTTGATTGCCAGTTTCGAAGTACTTTTGTCACCGCGACTTGAAAGGGAAAAGGCTACGGTAAATGAATACTATGTGCCAATGCTATTTTAAATGCTTCCTTCATCCCAGAAAATTAAAATTTTCATTGTTCTCAGTCATCCCTCATACATTTGCAAATATTTTATGCAAATGACTCTGCGAGTTGTTGCTCTTGAGAGAATTTTAAGTGGGTACCTACAGTACTTGTGAGCTTCGCTGTGTGTAATATGGTGGTAACGTGGTAACTTGGCATTTGAATACCAATATTTTGTTTCAGACTCCATTACCACATGTCTCTTCTGTTGTTTCTGAAAGAGAATGAAACGCGGAATGGAAGGAAAAAAGAAATACCACGTATGTAGGTAGTGCGCTCATAACTGTAAAACTCGATTTTTCTTTCTTCAAGTCCCTGAAGCAATGTTCTGACCGGGAACAGTCGAAAAAGTGCTTTTGAGTTTTAGGGCAGTTAAGATAGTTATTATTTCAAAAAGGATGCCTCTAGCGACTCGACGGTGGCCAGTGAAAGGGGGATAGGAGTACTGGAAAAGGCACGGAGAGGGGGGGTCCCCGGTGGCGCTTTGCCAGAGAAAGGTTGCAATCATTCATCTTGTTATTTTTGCCGGATGAAGCTCAGCATCTGGTGCTGCCCGTTGGGAGGACATCTGTCCCCCTAATGGTTCCTTCGGTCGGTTGCGCCTATGTCAACCTTGATCTTATGCTATTTGTCGAGATGGGGTGTGACCATCGATGTATTGACCAGTTTGTTTGGATATTGCCTTTGATATATTGGCGCTATCTCCCCCAACGATACTGGTCATTGTGTAGTTTGCATTATTTATGAGCTTTTACTTTTTTTCTGAAAAACGAGCGGGGGGATCGATTTATTTTTATTGTGTTACGCTACTCGTTCTTCCGCTTAGAGCTTTACTCAACTTGTTTATCATTTCCGCAAAGTCTTGAATTTCCTTGGGAAAATCTTTGCAACGTCTTTTGCCTTTTCCTTTGATGTTTTTTCAGATTTTATCTTTGGTGGAATTCCGCCTGTCGGCTACGACAATTCATTTTCTTCTTGGAATAAAGTCGGTATGGAATGAAGTCTGTGGCAAGGGGTCTGTCGTAACGTATGCTTGGTGATCCTAAATTAAACCTTGTAATATTTACACCTCGGCCGAATAAAATAGCCTTAAAAATAGGATAATTTTACAAAAACCTCTCTTGATTTTACAATAGATTATCATGACGAATGACCTCATTTAACAGTGAGACACTTGGCGGGTTTAGAGATTAAATTAGCTTTTAACTGTTATAGAGTGTGACCGTTGCCTAGGGGTTTCGGGTTTCCCACGATCCTGGAGCCTACAAATATGCATATTGAGTTCAGTATTCATGAGGACAGACCCTTTTTTCCTGTTTTCAACTTTGTTCTGTCTTAGCTGTCGGAGAGGTGGAAGCTAAATGCTGGCAGATGTAGGGAAAAGACTTGTGAGGATTTGGCCCCGTGAGAAATAATGGACTTGCCCCGTGCCATCTGCTTCCCCTCATTCCCCTTTTTTCCCCTCCCCAGTTTCCTCTGGAGAAATGTCCGTTATTTTTCATCTTCTAGACGGAGGGATAGAAACTTCAACTCTGTCTGACAAGTCTAGAGCGCACTTTCTCCTGGTTCTTTGTGAATCAGTGGGTGTTTCCCCAGTTTGGCAGAAAAAAAATCCATACGATGTCTACATGTATATAGGTGGGCATAACGGCCCATATACTGGGGGGGATTTCCTCTAAAAAAGGAGGAAAGTAGGAAAAGGAAGGGAGCAGCTCTGTTGAAAAACTTCGGGCCACTGCCCTTAGAACACTCAATGAAAACGGTAGTTGCCGAAGGCTTGGTCTGATAAATTATTTGTTGAGACCTTCCATTTGATAATTTACAAATTGGAGCTAGGTTTCAAAGCCAGAGGTCCATTTTCTCTGTATTTACCTACTTCACCATCTTATAAAACGGTTTAATTATCCAGTTAACACGCTATCCCAGTTTAGGAGGTATTATCCTTTTGTTTGAATGGCTGAAGTTCTAGTGTGCCATAGTTAAAGTTTTACTCTATACCCAAGGGTTGGTTATAGTCAGTATTATTTCCACTTCCTTTCCAGCCTGATATTAATAGTAAATTTGTTTTCGCAAAAAGTAAATAGTTTAAATATTCTAGTTGGAAATTAACTTGTTATTGTTCACTTTGTAATGCCGGTCTGGCAGACGATGCTGTTGTTTTTCCTTTTATTTTATATTGTTTTATTTTGAAAGGCCTCATTTGCTAAGACTATGGCCCATTTTGTTCAACTTAACTTAGATCAAAAAGTCCTCCCCACGACATATAGACACTTTTTTTATGCAAAATTTGAAACACCGTGCGCATGCAGCCTGCCCAAGACATTCTCTTATATCTAAGTGCAAATTGCAGACTGGTTGAGATCCACCCTGTCCCAAGTTGTACCACTGAGTTGCCGTTGTCAAGGAGAGTAACCTGAGAGTAACCTGTGGAGAGTACCCGAAAATACCCGTAAAACTGATTTATATAGGTATTTTTAATTTTTTGAAAAATATTCGTTTGCAACCCAATTTCCGCTGGCTTGTCGAATAAAAAAGACGCTGCTGATGTAAAGCCTGTAATTTCCAGCACCCGCCATCCCTCGCAGCGTCTATGCAGAAAAGGCTCATCAAAATCCCTTTCAATCTCTTTTGGTTGGTTTCGCGCTCGAAGGCTCTGACACGTCGTTAGGCGATCAACGTGGTGACCTGTTTGTTTTATCTGGAGCTTTGCACATAAAACTACGTGAAGAAAATGTTGAATCAATAAAACGTATAGCCAACCGCAGTCTGCATCGCAACAAGTCTCTTCCTCAGCTATTTTCCTTTTACTTTCTCGCCATTAAAATAAAATATATCGTTTTCATGGAAGAATTTTATTTTGAGATTTAGTGTTTCCACTGATCTTGGGGTCCTTAAGCCTTGAGTACTTTCAGTCGAAAAAATTGGTTTTGGGAAGCCTGTTTTTTCATCCGTTCGGAGCTCTATATAGGACCTGCACTAGTGGACTGACACATGAAAAAATAATATGTAAGTTAGTATTTTTCTAAAATAATTTGAATCTATCCACTAAAAGTTTTGACTTTCGGTAGTTGTATATTTTGTTCCCTTTGAGAATAGAGAATCGGGAGAGTGGACAACTGTCTAGTCTTTTGTGGGGAGTAGCCCCCCCCCCCCCCCCCCCCCCCCGCCCCCAATTATATTTGCCGCAAAACAAGGATCCCAGTACCGTTCCGGCGCTCAAGGCGAGAACGTTTGAGGTTTGGGTGGACTCAACTCAATACTACAAAGTGTTTGATAATATCGGTGGCCTGCGGTAGAATACCAACGTATGGAAAATTGTGGTTTGATCTCGTTTTGAAAAACATCAATGCCGTGTCTGTCTGTTCTCTCAGAAATTAAACAGCAACCCTTTGAAAGTGAGAGCCCGTTTCCCTGCTAGATATCACATCCAACTTTCTCTATCTCCCGGAATAGCCTCATCACCTTTGTCCTTTTTGTTCCTTTGTTTCCGTCGTATTCTTTCAATCCTTTTTTCTAGGGTAGGTAGATGGGATTTATTGCGAGAAGCTGGCGCTTTGCCAATTTGTACCTACAGGTTTATGAAAATGGAAATATTGCCACCCTTAAATACCCTAAAAAGTCGTGTAATATCACAGAAAATTTCGTTATTCTATTCTCATCATATGAAGTGTCAGCGAAAAGCTGGTTCTCTGTTGGTGTTGAAAAATTCATTAGTTAATTGAAAGGGTTAACGACAGGAGTTTCGCCCTCCCTAGAGACCTGCCAATTTGATGGATGACTTGAGATTTACTATTCAGATAAAGAAAATGTACAGTGTCGGGCCCTATTCCTGTTCAATTTGGTTTCTTATACTCTGACAATAAGTGCACAACGAATCTCTAGAAAAACTTAAAAACTGCACAGCACTGCCCCTAATTATTAATATTGTTCCCCTGTGTGGCTGTTGCGGAGCTATGTGGTCAAAATTCCTTTTAGAACCTCCACAACAGGATTTAATTGAATAAAAATACCAACAGGACCCATAATAGAGAACCTAACAAAATCTTAAAGGCATTCTTGGAGGGGAGGAAGGAAATCAAACTTGAAGTCCAAGGTGGATCCTTCCGTGGCAGAAAGTTACCTGTGAGTAACTTGAGTCTTTGTTGTTTTCTGGTCATTACCATGGTCTGCTTAACTCACGAAATTTGCTCAAACTTTGGGGAACCTTCTCCCTCTTCCTATACCTCGCTGGCTTTGGTTACCTCAAAAGCTTCCGTGGTCACTTTGTTCTTCCTTCCGCCTGTTACCCCTATCATTCACTCCCCAAAAAAGATAAAAAATTTACTTCTGTACGCCAAGCTAGTGACTCATTTATTAATTAATATAGGCATTTCTAAAAATTTGTTAATTACCAATTACCTACTTAGTACATAGTTAAAAAAATATAAATTTTGTGAGATTGTCATCTAAGATAAATCTCTGAAGTAGTTTTTCGTAAGTCACAATGTATTTTTTTGAAATAGATTGAAAAGTTACTTTGCATATCAATATATATCGTAAAATTGCGAACCCAATTTTTTTCGTAATCTTGTTGGCGCACTAAAACGACTGACTGTTTTAATCTTTCTGTAGTGTGAGATGGTTTTTATCATCGAGATCCATCCTTCCGTGTGGCCCTTAAATTTTATGAGGAAAAACTCATGTCAGCTTTTTTATTTTTTGAAAAGGGACCGCCAAAGAACCCTTTTTCCCGTGAGTTATACAATTCATTTTTCCTAATGAATTTTGTCATAAAGGTATCGTTAGTAGGTATAAGTTGCGTAAAAAATTATCATTCTTATTATGTTCTCGGTCTGAACAATTGCCAGAGAAGAGTCGAGGCAGGAAATAGAGAAAATAGGGAAAGCCGTGTTCGACGCTTTATCTGCAAAAATTTGTAACGTCCACCAACTTTCTTGAGTATTGTTTTTCGATATTTTCCTTGTCACCGTCTGTCATCATCTCACTGATAACTTCTCTCGTTCATTTGATTCTTTTGAATCAACTGACACTGTAGAATTTCTGTTGCTTCTGTGAAGCCCCCAGATATATTTGTTGGTTTGCTACAAAATGTTCTGGTTCTTCCTCATGTGGGAGGTACATACTCGTAAGTGCAATAGAATTTTTTGTTCAAATTTACATTTTCTCCCATTGCGGTAATTTGAGTAAAATAGAAAAAATGAAACTTGATTTTCACCTCTGCCAGAGTCAAGAACAAGGTCGACATAACCTCATCTTTTGTTAAAACGAAAAAAAAGAAGAAAGAAATTTTTTGCGAGGAAATTACAAACCGTGTCTTATTTCTCGCAATTAATGTTTTGCAAGCAGAGGTGTCTCTGCGAAAAGGAAAGGTACCCCGGGGAGGGATTGGGAAGTCATGGGGGTCGCGAGGAGAGACTTACGACTCCGCCCTTGGAAACCGAAAATCAACCTCTTCACCCTCCCACTCACATTGATCCTTCCACGCACCCTGTTCCCTCTGCCTTTTGTATGTTTATTTAATTTTTATTCATAGCACAGTATTTTATTTACCTCCCCTTTTTCGGTGTGGGGCAAAGGTAATACATCTCTTTTATACTACTTTTTTTTTTTTTGGTTTATGAAAAATAATTGTCCACCCTGTTTCACAAACTTCTTTTATGACTTTGCTTTATTCTCTCTCCAGTTTTTATTTCTTTCGGTTTTGTAGAAACTTATTATATCATTCGTGACTATGTCTTAGTCGACTCGAGGTCTACTGAGGTGAAATATTGGCTATATGTCGTAATTGCAACGAACCGCTGAAGTGGTCTTTGTAAAAGTCAGTTGAAATAATTATTAGACACTATTAATGAGGTTGAAAAGTCACAGTTAGGAAGCAACTCTTTTGCCATTCTTCTCAAAACTACATTATCATCACTGACACTTACATCGACATTAGACGTCTTGTATTGCCAGTTCTTTCGTTTACAGTGCCATGTCTGGCACAATAACACTTGAGTGATTGTTTGCTATTGTAGATGTGATTCTTTCAGAGACTTGAAATGTTAAATATTTATCTGAATATTCGAGACAACT
Source organism: Mesopsocus fuscifrons (assembly GCA_950004255.1). Lineage (NCBI taxonomy): Eukaryota > Metazoa > Arthropoda > Insecta > Psocodea > Mesopsocidae > Mesopsocus > Mesopsocus fuscifrons. The sequence continues at coordinate 13,914,359 of OX465377.1, forward strand.
GAGAACAGTGAACAGTGACACAATGGATGTGAATTACCGGCTTCAGTGTGTTCGTCCTCCCGACTTACTACGGCCGACAGTCTCAGAAAAGGGTCGTCAAAGCAGCCCCGCAACCACCAGAAACTTGACCTGTTGACCATGTTCTCCGTAGGCAGTGAAAATAGTTTCGAGAAGGGCTGAAGACTGGTAGCCATGGAGTCCGCAGATGGTCCTCCCGTTGACAGGAACCTAAACCCACCGAGTGGTGGTTCAGACGCAGCTAGCGATGCGTTCGCACCTTCTGAAATCGTCATCGGGGACTACATGGAACGCTTGGGAACCCGCCTTGGTATTCTCGAGACTGAGCTGAAATATGCTTGGAGAGCCCTGGATCTTTTGAGTCAAGAGTACGTAAAAATGTGGGAGCGGCTAGAAAAGTTGGAAGTCCTACTCTGCGAACAACAGACAGTAATCTCTCAGCTCCTAGACTTCTACAGTACAGTGGACGGCCAACCTACGCAGCCCCTAGAGGGTGGCGCAGTAGAGAACGCTGGTGCCGGCACCAGCGAACTAGATGCTCTACAGCAGGTTTTGAATTTAGCGGAGGGTGGTGCCTGTGGCCTATCGGAGGAAGCGACTGAAATAATAAAGGAACTGCAACTTGAAGATATGCTTCATTTGCCCGATGAAGCGTTCTACAGAAGTCTTAACAAAGCATATAGAGAAGATTTAGTTGGTTACGAAGTAACCGTTCCCGTTGCATCTTCGGCGTCGTCTCAGTTGGGAATGATCTGGGAAGAGGCTGAAGAAGGCGAGGAAAATGGTCTGAATGGTAGTAAAAAAGAATCTGCCTCCGCTGACATATCGTCTAGTTCTGCGAAAGAAGAAGAAACTGTATTCAGCTCTTTGGATTATAAAGACTATAGGAACAATGTGTCGTGCGTCAGCGAAGACGATATTGAGCAGTTGTCAAGACTCAGTGCCATGGATCAAGTAGCGTTAGAAAAGCTTCACGAGTTAGACCGGCTTACGAACAAACTGCAGAAGGATTCCATTGATTTGCGCGAACTTCAAAACAGATTACTGGAGCCTACGCAAACGTCAGCCGTTGTGGACACTGAATATTCATCTAAAGACACAAGTTTGATTGATGAGCAACTGAGACAGATTTACACTGACGCTGAGCTCGAAAATTGGAGCTTTAGCAGTTCCCCACGCGGTTTGGCTGAGATGTTACTTCTGGCTGGTTTAACAAGTAGCTCCGGATTTCAATCGGATTTATTGACCACTGAACATGAAGACTTAGTTGCTACCGCATCCCCGAGGCCCAGATTATCTGAGCAGGCAATTCCTAGTTCCTTTTCTAACTTAACAAACTCACCAAAGAGAGTTGAGAGCGACTACACCCAGTATACTAATATTTCTGGTTCACCTAAACGTGTAGAGCACAGTTCGTATTCATATTCAACATCGCCCAAACATAACACTGATATGCAGTCTTACAGTCCTGCACCCTACTCATCAGTTGCTTGTACGTCACCGAGTATGTACTCCGTTTCAAGCGGAAAATTGAGTAGTTCTCCAGTTTCTGTTGTCAGCGTCAGACTGCGGCAGGACCCTTATATAGCTGGGGCTACGAAAGTAGACATTGGAGATACAAGTCCTAGTCCACCAAGCCCTCCACCACCCGCACCTCATGATAAGGATGACTACTCCATTAAAAGCTCATTAGAGCCTTGCACAAGTCCTTATTATGGAGGCAGTTCTTCATTGGTTAACATATCAATGGATCAAAAACAAGGAAGACTGACCCCTTATACACCGCATTCACCAAAATCACCGAGAACATCTCCAAAACGGATTATAAAATCTTCTTCGTCGAGTATGGCTCCAGCAAAATCCGATTCCGGGCTTTCGTCTATGAGTGGCGGCTGGTCTAGCTTGGAAAAGAGCCCAGGCTCCCCGAAAGCATCAAAAGCATACACGTCGCCGGACACGGGCATTCTTCTTGGCCGGGTGCAATGCCATACACACTCTCGCTCGCACTCCACGTCCCAACTTAGTACATCCCCAAAAAGTGGAGCGAAGTCTCCTTACAGACAAGAATCGGATCCTTACTCCTACACGCATACCCACCTCCCGGTCCCTGGTGCCAGTGGTTCCCTTCTTCCTGGAGGCCATTCAACCTCTGCGTTCACCAGTGTTAAGACCCCTACAGGACCGGATAGTTCGTCCCCTTCCGTTAACAATGACAGTTTTGGGACGTTTGTGCCGTCCCCAGCTCCAAGTTCCGACGTCAGTAGCAGCCCCAGTCGTCGCTCCCACCACGCAGAGGCCCCTGACTACTCCTATCACTCCGCCATTTACTCAGTGGCAGGTGCTCACAGGCAGCCTTACACATCCGTCTACACCAATGGTTCTTCCAACTATGGACCGACTGTGGCCTCTTCAGTTTTCCCAGACGTTGTAGGACCGTATCCTGTCAGTGACACTTCATCATCCTCTTCTCAGTACTTGGCTGGGTCTGAACAAGGAACTTCTCGAAGTCACTCAACGTCTACAAGTGTATACCCTACTCCTACAACTACTCCAACCCAGTATCCTGCTAGTCGCACGAGAACCCCGAATGTTGGTCAACTGGATTGTTATAAGACTGCCATGTATCGGACTATGTTCCCAACTGGGCAAATCACCGACGCCTTGTCCTATTACCCTTCTTCTGGGCAGTCTTCGCAGTGGATGAGTCAATCGATGGATGGATCATATCCGGAAAGCTGCGACGTATCAAGATATCCTCCACCTGAGTATCAAAAACCAAGTATTTTGGACCCGGCTGCTCAGTATAAAGCCGAAGAGGGTTATCCAATTCCCGATAGAAGATGGAATAGGCGGGATTGGAATTCTGAACTGGATATTAGGAACCAGAACCTTGAGAGTGATCAAGCTAGTCAGTATTGCGATACCTCGGGGGTCATTGTCTCTCAGTCTGGATACATATCTTTTGCATCAGATCTGAATATTGGCACTAGTGCAGGTGCCTATCCTAAATCAAACACCAGAAAAGTTAGAAGAGGTGGAAGTCTAAAATCTTCAGTTTCTTCTGCTATGTCTTCAGTTAGTAATTGGTTGCCCGATCTACATCTTACCAAGAGGCACCGTTCTAATTCATTGCCAGGTAGTGAATTTCCCGATGAAGTCGGCGCAAAACCGAGGACTTCTTTGAAGGGGAAATTACAGAAGCAACTGACGAATGCGAAAAGAAAAGGGCAAAAAATTGCTATTGTAACTACAGTGACTGGAATGCTCCATAAAGCTAAAAAGAAAGGTAGTCAGTCTTCTCAGTCCTTGTCTGACCCAGAGCCATCAGATGTTGAGTGGGGCATTGGCAGTAGGTCAAGCACAATTTCCGCTGGAAGCGAAGACAGTGTTTTTGCTGACGCTCCAGCCGATATTTTTGCCAAGATGCCCATCTCGAAGACAGTGGATGGAAGCCCTGATGAAGACATTAATGTTGGAGCAGAAAAATTGCCTGAGTTGGATCTGCCTTTAGACGATTTTGATGAAGCACATACTCCTCAAATACAATCCAGTATTTCGACTCTGTTCCCTACAGTTGGAGAAGTAAAACAGACCGCCGCAAAAAGTACAACAGGCAGTAGTGACGAGTCGGTTACGAGTGACGCAACTATGAAATTCCCTCAAGTTAGTATTGGCAGCGCTTCTAGGGAGTTTGCAGTTTCGAGAGCTTTAGGTAAATATCGCCAAAGGCAGAACTCGACGGTGTCTGACGATCAAGGCGGCCAGGAGGAAAGTAATAACAGTGCCAATAGCTGCAGTGGAAAGGAGAGTACAGTACGAACTCCAGACGAAGTGGATGAGATAGCCGTTTCACCACTCGAGAAGGGAAAGTCGGCTGAAGCTGAGGTTGAGGACAAAATGGAATTAGAAAGTGTTGTGGTTACTTCATCGGCACCTTTAATTATTCCACCCGTACCCTACCCACCGCAGCTTCCCCCTGCCTCTGTTGTGGTTGAAGGCAGCACACCTGCTATACCGACAAGTCCGTCATTACAAAGTGTGAGAAGTCAACGGCCCATACCAGGAAGGCACCAGCAAAGCCTTGACGTACCGTGGGCTATGCGTTCGTCAGCAGAAGGTGATGATGACACCCGAAGTACTTACTCATGGAGAAGCACCTCACGTGTCTCTTCAAGGAGGCAAAGTACTGAAGATAGTATAGACAGCGAAGACGAGTGGTATTGCTATGAGCTGAGGAAATTGGAAGAATTGGAACGTCAAACACAATTAGATAACTTTGATCCTATGGAGCGATACAAACCTGATGAAAAAGCTAAGGAACAAATGGGTTTTGTGCTGAAGGAATTACAATTGAAAGCGAGTCAAGTGAATTTATTAGATGATCCTCCAATCAGCAGTGTAGTTTATGGTACTATGAGCGAAGATGATGAGAGCAGAGGTGTCAATAGAAGAAGACCTTCAATGGAGCGCAGGCCATCATTAGAGCGCCGAAAACTTCCAGAAATGCCAGAGTTCAGACCTCCAGAAAGGCGAATGTCCCGAGAGCTGCCAGCCCGACCTAACGAGATTATTCAGCCCAAAGAAACAGTTAAAATAGAATCAGATGAAGATAAGGATGCGTCTTCTGGTGACACTAGTGGGCCTGATAGTCCCCACCAAAGTAACGACGATATGGATTTCGAAGAGACTGACGTTGAACCCAGAGAGTCAAGGGTTAGTTCCGTGGACTTTCCTAAGGTACCTAACTCGAGATCGCAAAGTCGGGAGGGCAGTGTTAGTGTCGCGCCCAGCGAGTTCTCTTCTCAGGGAGATGTCTGTGGTGAAGATGGGGCTGCACCAAGAAGTAGTGAAAGTGATGCGCGTGAAGGTGATAGTGCTTCAACTGGGACGGTGCGGACTGATCGGCAAGTACAGATAGAAGACAAGAAAGATGATGGGAAAGAAGGGGGACCCGGTAGTAAATGGAAACTTCTGAAAGCTCTCAAAGAAAGGAAAGCAGAGGAAAAGGAAGCGAAAGCGGAAGCTGCAGCTAAAGCTGAAGAAACTACCCCAGTGGTAAGTTCAAACTTACTTTCATTTCCGACTCGTATGAGCGATAAAATGTTCTAAAGAGATGTCATTACTTCAGTTTCTAAAACTTGCATTTCAGTAATGTCTTTAGAATTACAGAGATTTCATTGTAGTCAACAAATTAACATGCAATGATACTTTTGAGGTTTACTCGTAGTGAATCAAATCAATAATAAAATGTACGGGAAAAATATTAGGACTTAGTTAAATTAAGTAAGTTAAATTTCACGTTAAGGAGTCGATATGAAGTTACAAAATATTTGGTACCTACCTGAAGTACCTACCTGAAAATGTAATCTACTCGTACTTATCTCGTACATACCTGCAATAAAAGTTGTGCTTGAAAGCGAACGACTTTACGGTTCGCTAGGTTTTGTCATTGTGAAATAATTTGGTTTCTCCTTTTATTGCGAGGTCTTTATGACTCCATCAAGATTAGAAATAAAAATAAGTGTCTTAAATTTAATGATATAATCAACATGGCAGCAACTAACTGTCCTTATTAATTAGTTTTATCTCTTTCAAATTCTGGGCTTCTCTCTGTTGGAAGCCCTTATTCTTTAAACTTGCTTCGAAATTCCGTTTGGTACATGTGTCACGGTACAAAATACTGTAGGAGTACCTATCTACTAAGGTTGGAAAGCTCCCAGGAGCCTCCCGCATTTGGAGTCGTATAGGTCATTTGAGTCTAAGTTCCATGCTATCCTCGTAGTGATGACATTGTTTTGTATTTTTAAGAACAGAAACCAGTTTTTGTCAAAGAATTTTACCTAATTGGCGCTGATTGGTAAATTTCGTGTTAAGAAACTGACGAGAACAAATTTGTAGGATGTACCTTCTAACCCCGAGAAAGTGGCAAAACGCTTGTCTGGGATTTTCTCGGCAGCGAAGCATCTTAGAGGAAAAGTATAAAAGCACTTTCCCTGACATCGTACGTTGCTTCCAGCAGTCCTAGTTTCGTGTCAATAACACTTCGCAAAAAAAGCCGATTCAAGGTGGCGGAGGTACAAGCCTTCTATGAAATTGCGCGCGTGTGGGATTCAAGATTAGGCTGAAGACGAATCAGAGGGCGCAATTTTCTTTTCTAAACATTTTAAATAAAAATTTTGTATATTTTTATAGACTCGTGGAAATTCCAAAACCCAAAAATTGTAAATGGAAATTTTGTTCGTGATTTGATTTTCTTAGTCTGGCGCGAAAGTAGAAAAATCCAATAATTTTCTTGAAGGAGATATCGTTAAGAAATGTAAACAAGTTGTTTGAATAGTCACTTCATCCCGACGGACGGACTGAATCATGAGAGCTGCGAGCTGCGCCAGTAACTAGGAACCGTGCCTCTCCTCCAACAAAAGGAGCTGTCCCTGGCAAACAGGATATTTCGTTTCGCTGAGAAACATCCCAGCGCAAAGCAGTATTATAGCACAACTACTATGGTTTTGTGGTTATGATTCTGACAAGCTGAAAGGCTCTGAGGGTGGAAGATGGCTCCCTGAAATGTTGGCGATCCCCAGGGCCCAGGATAGTTGGGTGGGAATGGTAAATGAGTCAGTATCACTCGTTCCGCAGTCCGTGGTTTCCATAAAATTGCCGTATAAATGCCACCTGCTCTGTATGGTTAAATTTCAGCAGCCCCGAAATTTAAGGGCTTTCTCCTGGCTGAAAATATACATATTCTACATATATACGTATAGGTATAAATATATTCTGCACTAATAACGTTCTCGAAAGTTGTCCTGAACTTATTTCGCTTAATCTGCTAGAACTAAAAAAAAAATCGTGAATCTTTCATTCATTATTTCGAGTACCGACAAAGTGGATTATTTTGCACGTAACAGTCCAGTATTGACACTTTTTTCCGCTGCGGTTTACCTAAGCCATTTCTGCTTATGTCAACTAATTTCCCATTGCATCTCGGGGTCTACGGTTTTAAAATACTAATACCTACATACTGATACACCATAATAGAAACAATAATAAGCGCTTCACTTTCTCGGTGGTATTAGGAGAACTACTTGTATAATCCTTTGAATTAGTGGCAAAAGTGGTCCATATGGTCAGTCAAAACATTTTTTGGAGTCTCAGTGTCTTTTTGTTTAAATTTTTCAGAGGTTTTTAGATAGATAAATAAATAAATAAACGGCTGAGAGTAAATAGTGTACCTGCCTTCCTTCAACTGTTCGAAATCGCAATTTTACATCGATAGTCCATGAGAAAACTAGGAAAGTGCGACAGCGGGCACTCGGTGACTGTCAGACTGAAGCCGCCTTAACAATCGCCATGTCTGGCGGATTTAGTGAGAAAAGCCGACTATAGGGCTGTGGATGGGTGACCTCTGTCTGCTCATCCGTCTGTGTCTGGAATGGGGAACGGCGGATCCAGCGGAACACCAAATGGCTGCTAATTCGGCCTTGCTGCCCTGAATCCCAATGCCTTTGTTTTAGTTCAAATCCGTCGATCCGCTATTTTTAGGAAAGACATCTTTTATTTTCAGACCTTTGTCGGAATGGTAGAGGCTAATGAATAAAATTATTTCATGCCCAAGATTATTAGGACTTACTGGTACCTATTTCTATATAATAACACGATTCCGGTAAAATAAATAGAACATAGTTTAGACCTGAGGTTTTGGTAATGCTGATGCTCTTTTGGTGTTTGCCTCTCCTGCGGGTCTATTACGGATCTATTAACGACTTTAATATAACGACGAAGGGGTGTAGTTTCACCTATGTTTTAGCATTACGAGCTTAACGCCCGATAAAACGACCAAGATCCATAATAGAGCTGCTGGACACGTTGAAAACACTCAAGCTAATCAAATATAGGGACATAATTCAATTCCTGAGTGATGTAAAATTAGTCGCATGTGTTTTTCATTGAAGGAAATTCTATAATTATTCCTAATTCTAATGTACCTAAGTTAGGTAGAACTGGTTACTATCAAGCTGAAGGTAAAGAGCCGTTCGCCTTCGAACGACAAAAAACATACAGTAGTCAGCTATAAAATTTGAAACGTTCATTTGTGACCCTTATTAAAGCTATAGAACTTTTACAATTTACGTGTTAAAAATATAGCCAGTACCATTGTATTATTTATTTTAACGTTACTGAAAAGATACCCAGGTGCTTTGTGAATTGACTATAGCAAAGGAGGGTTCAGTCATTGCGCTGAAAATGTTGGTTTTGGTGAAGGAAAGGAACAACGCTCATGAGAATAACAAAGAGAAGGGAAAAACAAAGCGAATCCATGACTGTTGGTTTTTTACGAAGACCTTATTTTGCATGAGGTGTGTATGGTGCGAAGACTCTTTCTGCAAGACCCTTGACTAATTGCTGTTTCTCCGTTTTCAGAGCGGTGGCGGCATTGGAAGTGACTCAAGTGGGAGAGCTAATGGGTAAGTGGTCTTTTCATTCCTCTGGGGACTGGGGACAGTGGGAGAATCGGAGAAAGACGATCTTGAATGGGAGGAGAGGTTTCGTTTAGTGATGGGAATGACAGGTAGCTGTGTTGACCTGGCAACAATCCGGCTGAGACTCTGAGCTCGACGCCGTCAAAGACGTCACACCCAGATTGCCTTTTTTTTGGAAACTCAATAACCCTCTATAGGGTGAGCCAGCATTGTGGTCCTGTTCGTCACCTTGTTTGCTCACTACATTATTTGAAACTTCGGTTGTTTCTTGAGACCTAACCGAATACTCTTCCCGAACAGAAGGTGTAGAATACCGTTTAGGTTTTAAACTGCTATACAAAGTATTGATGGTGTAGATACATTCGGCCGAGGGGTTAACCACTCGTTTGGAATATCGTTATGGGAATCATTGGAAATCTTTATGAAATCTCAGGGAATCTTGGAATTTTTTGAAGTGGTTACCCCTTTGGGGTTCATCTTTCTATGAATATCGTTGGGAATCTTTGGAAATCTTTATGGAATCACTGGGAATCTCTGTAGTGGTTACCCGGTTCGGCCCTTATGTCGAGTGGTCTATCTGGTAGATAGAGTAGGTGGTGTTTTGGGTGATGTCCCTCTGGGGGGGAGCTGGTATTTGATAGTGGTAAAGTGCAGTGGGATGGCCCGAATGGGCATGTACCGTCCCCCATGCTACAATAATATAAGTATCTACAGAAAATAAAGAGTCGAAGCATCGTCCCGAGTGGCTTGGAGACCCTGTATACTATGGAGGAATGAATGGGAGCAAAGGAGCTTTTCTGTGCTGAGTGAGCGAATCTGTCGGGGATCAAAGCCTTTCGCGTAGAGAAAACATTTCCGATGACCCCCGGAACCCTTGACAATACTTTGTGACTGTCAGCTCACATGGAATTCATCCTTTCTCCCAACTGCCTTTCTTTCCCTAATTCAAGATCAACATAAATTAGATTTTATCCTCCTAGACTTCTCTCAGCCATTTTCATTCCTGCTCGAAAGAAAGTGCCAAGTTTTCATCAATTTACATTAGATACTTTGACCCAGTTGCCCTGTTACTGTAGTATACAAAATATTATCGTATAGCTCAAAGTGGTTTGAATACGATGGTTAGAAACCTCTTTTCTTGCTAAAGCGAAAAACTTATTTGAAAATATAACGAGAGGAAAAGTTTTGAATTTGGAGCATGTTCTTTCAGCGAGGAGAAAGAACTGAGATTTTTTTGACTGGTGCCACTACCTAATATTACTAATCTCGCCATATTACTAATTTGGCTGTTTTCTATAAAAAATTACGAGATCATGAATAGTCTACTGAGCAGGTAATCTAGAAGGCGAAGAACAAGAGCGATGGCATGTTCAGGTCCTATAGTAGCTTGTAGTCATACCTGATTCCTTCTTGTATCCAAAACTCTGATTAGGTCATCAATTATTCGGGGCCTTGTGGCATTTGAAGTGGATGCATGAAAAGGACGCAGCACGCCAGAGTGGTTTTCATCGTGATCGCAATGTTGATCCGGGGGAGAGTTCTAGGCTTCGAGGCCTTCGCCTGATGCATTATTGAGAACGCCTTCCCCGAACTGTCACCAAAAAAGATCAGCCCCCCAATTTTACGAAATAAATCACGCCACCAGAATTTTCATTCTCTTTCTCGAAATTTCCTCGACATGCAATAATTGTTCCAATGCGTGATTTCCATAGCTTTTCAAAATGTTTACATGCCCCTCCGCAATTCTAATTGAAAGTGGATGATTTTCGCACTGAAATAACATCGTTCTCTGATTGTTTTGACAATTTTGTTCGAAGTCCGACCATGGCAGTTAAACTCCGCAATCGGCTTTTCATTTTAACACACTCAGGCTCCATTCTAATATGGGTCAACCAAAACTGAAGATGTAGCCGTACAGCGGCTTGTCCAGGTACTTCGTGGCTGGCGAAGGGCAGGGTTAGATTAGATATGATGTATGGCTGGTAAGGGGAGGAGTTTGGAGCTTCATGTACTAGTAAAATAGGAAGTTGGAGCTGGGGGTAAGGGATGAGCCACAAATTGGACTCTCACGCGATGCCAGTTGCTGACACATGCTTCTGTCACGCTCGGGGTATCTGCTCACCCATCATCATTCTGCTGAGCAGTCACATGCTTGTTATTTTACCGTAGCCACCACAGTCTTAGTGGTTCTGAGATTTTAGTTGTCTGCTCGGGAGTTAGGTAACTGAACGCGCTTCTTAAGTGGGGTGGAAGGGAAAGTATTTACATTTTGCTTCGGGCCATGAACATTGCTTCCCTGCCTAGTGACTTTCCAACCCTTAGATACTGGTTCAAGATACAAGATCGGCCCATATACCGAGGCCACCACTCACACGTCAACATGAGTTAACAAGTAACGTGAGGTTAGCCTTAAGTAATGGGTCTCCATTTGCCGGTGGGGTATCAATATCCACCGACTCCTTTGCATTACAACGCGTCCCCCCCACCCGTAGGAACCAATTAACTGCTCGGCCTTCACTCATTTCTCCGTTTGATCCTCGTGTTTCATATTGGATCGAACGGCACAAAGAAAAATTGCTGATATTGTGACCCAAGGTGAAATGCAAGGGGAAAATTGTCGGGCAGTTAATCTTCATTTTTCACTGAAACAACCGTGCCAATATTTTCTCCCTTTTATTATTTTTCTTCGCAAAAGCGGTATTTTAGGACTTTTTGATTAAATATCTAGGTTCTAGGTGAACCTTCAAATTTGGTATATTGAGGGCGCATAAGAAATTCGAGCATGGTTACCGTCTGTTCACTTGGAGGCCACAGCTACCCAAAAAAAACTTAAATAATTTATATTTCGAAATTCGCTCAAACGATTTTATAGTAGCCTGGAAGTTAACTGTCATATTGGTGATTAAAAAATAATCTGTTAACGGTATGTCTGGGAAAACTCAGGGGAATTTTTAATATCCGTTGTTGCAATGCGATTTTTCTCAAATTTTCTCTAAAGATGTGAGCCAGCATTAAAAATGTACCTTGGGATCGTGGCGTAATCTGTCGTGGTTCGGACGGCGGGGGATGGGAACTAATTTTACCTTCTCTACAAATTTTTGATTATTCGGCATATTTACTGGGGTTCTGAAGGGCAAGTCTTCTAGATGGGCAGATGCATCATCCAATTTTGTGTGGGAGGGAGGTAGGATGAGGGCCAAAATTGTAGCTCATTTGGAAAAGTATTTGCGACTACTCTCTTACCCTTAGTTTGCATATGGTACTCTCGTTCAGCTGTTGTTCAGCTGGAGACTTTTCATATAGTGGCAAAGGCATCTTGAAAAGGATCCATTTGATATTTATCTTTGTCTTTTGACTTTCTTCTCACCTCCTCCTAATTCCTCCTCCTCCTGTTTCCTCCTATTTAGTCTGAGGTCCCAAGCACTTCACCTTTCATCACTCTCAACCGGCTTCATTTAAATGCAAATGCCATGGGATGCGAATAGCAATGATAACAGAACCACCGGGGATTATACCTACCTGATGAATGGCAAATGTTGCCAAGATGATGGATTATTTTGATTACAAATATAAATTATTCCCCTCTAAACCAAAGACGCAAAGCGTCGATCGATCTCACGGGGAGAATAGGGTTACTCAAGTTTAACCTATCAAGAGGTATACGAGTCTCCTCCGTCGTGCACTGATAAAGACTTTTACTGGAAAGAAAATGAATGATCGTATACTTGAAGTACCTATAGGAACCCAAAATGGATTCCTCATTCTCTAACCAGAGAAAATGCTGAAACACAGGTGTCACATTTAAGTAAGACAACCTACTGAATATGTAGACCGTAGCCTGACCACTCGGGCACTTTGTCGCTTAACTTTATAATGGAATTCTGCTTGCACTTTTTATTTTAAAATCTTTCCTCGCTTTTGTTGATGTTATAAACCATGATTAGCATTTGATTGAATGGGGAAGGGTTCTTATGGCGTCGAGTGTTTGCACAGGTTCAAAAGTAGATAACACCCCAAACTCTTCACTACCCTCTGAATAAACTTCCTCATAATTCTCCAGATGCCTTCAAGCAATTTTAAGTCTTTTGTGTGAATTGTACCTATATTTATTGGGGGTTCAGTTCCTTGTTCCTACTTGTACCTATTTAGAATTTACTGAATCAGAGTTGAAATAAAATCTGTTTTGTAATGCAGTGTTATTTACAATAATTTTCGTTTATCCTACACACTACATTAAGGCGGCAATACTGGATAATAATAATAATAATAGCGGAGGGTTGGGGGGGGACAAGCCCAGCAACTAGACCATTTTCAAGAACTATCCATTGTGCTGAGCTGGCAGGACTACCAAATACCAGCTCCCCAGCCATCGAGTAAACGATGGGGACCTACAGTTTTAGGTGGGTTCCGAACCACCACAGCCTCGATATACATTTCACTTGACATGCTGAACATATCAGAGATGAATGCCGAGCAGAAAACATTTTGGTAGGATCGGGATCGAACCGGTGTGACCCGGCTCTCACTGCTCCTCAAAAGTCGACCATTTAATCCACTCGGCTATCGAGGCCGTGGCGATACTGGATACACTCAAACTATATCTCTATATTATAAGATTGAAGTGTACTGACACACTCACTCACTCACTCACTCACTGACTGATTTATCATAATTCATTTTCTTCGCTCCTAATTGCCCGATCGCAATGAAACTTTTTGCAGGTTGTAGGGGGTCCCAAACGGAGTTGAACGGGGGGTAAGCGATCCCCGTCAGCAATTTCTGAGTCAGCAAAAAATCGAAATCAAAATTTTGAGCCGTCCTATTTATTGAGCCAGCGCGACGGTACTTGCAGGGTAGAGTGCCCCAATGGCCCCCATGACGATTGTGATGCGAATTCGCGAAAATTGTAATTAGCCAGGGTCGTAGCCAGGGTCATCCGAAGGTCATGACACTTTTCATTTATTGAGCCACGCGGACGGCAGTCGCAGGTTACAGAGGCCTGGTGGCCCCAGTGACGAATATAGTGCGAAATGGGGGAAATTCGAATTAGCCAGGGCCGTAGGCAGGATTAACCGAGTTCGATGACCGCGTGTTGTTTATGGACAGATCGTTACGATGGTCACAGGGTGGTCTCTACTGTTGGTACCAGTGACGAATATGGAGAAACTACCGGAATGGACGCATTATTCAGGGGCGTAGCCAGGATGAAAAAAGTTCGGACTTTTCATTTATTGAGCCACGCGGACGGCAGTCGCAGGGTACAGAGGCCTGGTGACCCCAGTGACGAATATAGTGCGAAATGGGGGAAATTCGAATTAGCCAGGGCCGTAGGCAGGATTAACCGAGTTCGATGACCGCGTGTTGTTTATGGACAGATCGTTACGATGGTCACAGGGTGGTCTCTACTGTTGGTACCAGTGACGAATATGGAGAAACCACCGGAATGGACGCATTATTCAGGGGCGTAGCCAGGATGAAAAAAGTTCGGACTTTTCATTTATTGAGCCACGCGGACGGCAGTCGCAGGGTACAGAGGCCTGGTGGCCCCAGTGACGAATATAGTGCGAAATGGGGGAAATTCGAATTAGCCAGGGCCGTAGGCAGGATTAACCGAGTTCGATGACCGCCTGTTGTTTATGGACGGATCGTTACGATGGTCACAGGGTGGTCTCTACTGTTGGTACCAGTGACGAATATGGAGAAACCACCGGAATGGACGCATTATTCAGGGGCGTAGCCAGGATGAAAAAAGTTCGGACTTTTCATTTATTGAGCCACGCGGACGGCAGTCGCATGGTATATTGCCCTACTGACCCTCATGAGGAATATGTTTAGAAGTGGTGGAAATTCCAATTAGCCAGGGCCGTAGCCAGGGCACCCCAGATTGTGCACATTCTGTTCATCAACCGATCGTCATGATATTCACTAGGTGTAATATACTGGTGGGAATATGTTTAGAAGTGGTGGAAATTCCAATTAGCCAGGGCCGTAGCCAGGGCACCCCAGATTTTGCACATTCACGCGGACAGCAGTCGCAGGGTACAGAGGCCTGGTGGCCCCAGTGACGAATATAGTGCGAAATGGGGGAAATTCGAATTAGCCAGGGCCGTAGGCAGGATTAACCGAGTTCGATGACCGCCTGTTGTTTATGGACGGATCGTTACGATGGTCACAGGGTGGTCTCTACTGTTGGTACCAGTGACGAATATGGAGAAACCACCGGAATGGACGCATTATTCAGGGGCGTAGTCTGGATGAAAAAAGTTCGGACTTTTCATTTATTGAGCCACGCGGACGGCAGTCGCATGGTATATTGCCCTACTGACCCTCATGAGGAATATGTTTAGAAGTGGTGGAAATTCCAATTAACCAGGGCCGTAGCCAGGGCACCCCAGATTGTGCACATTCTGTTCATCAACCGATCGTCATGATATTCACTAGGTGTAATATACTGGTGGTACTAATGAAGAATATGTGACGAAATAACAGGAAGTGCGCATTAATCAGGGGCGTCACCAGGATTGGTAAATTATTTATGGACGTAGCAGGACGGGAGTCGGAGGGTGTAGTGCCGGAGTGACCCCGAGGAAGAATATGTTGCGGAAAGTGGCGCAAATTCAAGGAAGCCAGGGCAGCATCCAGGATTACGAAACATTGTGCGATACATGATGTTGATGCACCGGACGTTGTCACTGTAACGAGGTGCTCTCTACTGGTGGTACTAACGTGGAATACGTTAAAGCAGAACCGTGTACGAGTTTAACTGAGGCGTAGCCAGGTTGGGAAAGTTCTGACTTCTCATTTTTCAACCTAGCTGGACGGAAGTAGGAGCATGTAGTGCCCCAATGGTCCTAATGAAGAAAAGGCGGAAATTTTATGGAAATACGTGGTAGGCGGATAAGGCGGATCATAATTTATTAAAAAAAACATGTCCACATATTTACATTAGGTACTTACCTACATATCGAATTTGAGCAAAATCGGATGAACGGCGACAGACTGTCGTACGTATGTACGTCGGATGGACATTTTTTAAAAACCACTTTTTTGGACTCGTGGGACCTCCAGGATCATGGGAAACCCAAAATCTTAAAATCAAAATTTTGCACCACGACATAACTTTTTCAGCCCATGTATTACATACGGGCGAGAAAGTAAGAAGACAGGAAGGTCGCTATGTATATTTCTCATGGTATGGTGACAATTCTCAGAGTGAAAAATCTAACTATAGGAAAAAGCAAACGCAACAACTGAACAGTCAGGAATTACTATAAAAAAACGTAGAGATCTCGGCCAAACAACCATTCCAGTGACACCTTCACAGTGCCAAACTCCTAAAAAGCGCGGTCGTCCTAAGTTGTCTAATCTAACCCGAGAGCAACAGCTAACCGAAGCAAGCAAACGTTACGCTAAACAAAATCCAGAGGTACACAAAAAAGCGGCAGCTAAATATACAAAAACCAAACCGGAAATTCACAGACAAGCAGCAGCTAAGTAAGTATGAGAAACAAAACCAACAGGTCAATAGGCAAGCAGTAGCTAAGTATGAGAAACAAAACCCACAGGTCAATAGGCAAGCAGTAGCTAAGTATGTGAAACAAAACCCACGGGTCAATAGGCAAGCAGTAGCTAAGTATGTGAAACAAAACCCACAGGTCAATAGGCAAGCAGTAGCTAAGTATGTGAAACAAAACCCACAGGTCAATAGGCAAGCAGTAGCTAAGTATGTGAAACAAAACCCACAGGTCAATAGGCAAGCAGTAGCTAAGTATGTGAAACAAAACCCACAGGTCAATAGGCAAGCAGTAGCTAAGTATGTGAAACAAAACCCACAGGTCAATAGGCAAGCAGTAGCTAAGTATGTGAAACAAAACCCACAGGTCAATAGGCAAGCAGTAGCTAAGTATGTGAAACAAAACCCACAGGTCAATAGGCAAGCAGTAGCTAAGTATGTGAAACAAAACCCACAGGTCCATCGCCAAGCTGCAGCTAAGTATCAGAAAGAGAAGTCAGAGGCTCATAGGAAAGCAGTCGCTAAGTACCCCAAAACGAAAACAGACGAGACGCGTAACCGAAGGAAGGTGAAGACACTTTCCGTGACTAAGGGTGCAGGTTTTGACTACGATCCTTTATGTAATTACTCCAGTAATAAATCTATGGAAATTGGGGAAATGAGCGAGGTAAGACAGGGTCGTACCCAGGATTCAAATTTGTCGAGACGTCTCACTATTTATTTAGCCAGGCGGAAGGTAGGCATAGGGTATATTTCTACAATGCCCCCATGACGAATATTTGATAATACGGTGGCAAATCCAATTCGCAATGGATCCTGTACCCAGGATAACTCATATTGTGCAAAAACTGACGCCGCTGAACAGTGGCACCGATAATTTCAGGAACGGCGGTGCCGCTGGGGCGGCGGCGGACCAATACAAGACGCCGAGCGGCGCGAAGCGCCGCGAGGCGGCTTGTACCTATATAAAAATTAAAAATCTCTTTCCCACGTATTTTTGCGCAATACTCATTTACGTGGGACGTATTGTCACTTCCTTTTTCACGACAGAATTGCTGATTCAGGCGTGAAGTGTTAAAAATTGGATTCGGCGAAAATTGAATGAATTGAAGCCATCGTGGGTAATTGAAAAAAACCTGAATTGAAGTCCATCAATTAAGGGACAGTTGGGGTTTTAAAAGACTTCCAGTCAGTCAGTCAGCTTGTCCTGTTTCCACATTTAGTACATCCTTTGTTGAGGGGCAGAGAGCTACTACAGTAGTCATGCTTTTGGGAGGTTTTGTTGACAGGGAACCTTAGTGCTCGACTAATTTTTTTTCTTTATTGATTTTTTAGTTTAAAAAAAATTGAATGATTGCAAGTAGGTAGGTACTTACCTAATGCCTGGTTGTTAAAAAAATGGAGTACCTAGTTATTCGTTAATTACACTTGGAAGGGTTTTTGTGGAAAGTGGTGGTGCTTACTTCTATACCGTGCTTACTAGGTAGATTTGTGTCCTAAACCCTACCCTTGGGTTGGCAGCGTTGGAATTAAAATATAAAAACGCGAAATATATTGGTGGGATTGGGTCGGGGTCTCTTGGTTATAAAATACTGAACAATCGCTACAGCTTAGTGCGGGCGAAAATATATTTCAAAATCTACTTGCACCTTCCTCCGTGCGGTTAATATCCTTAACACCCGAAGTGTACTGCATCTTTTGCCCCAAGGAAAAGGAGTTTTCACGAGTGTTTATAGGAATATTCCTAATCAGTGTTTCATCTGTCATCTTACTTTTCTTCTTTTACGTTTTTCAGACATCCGGGTGACAATCCATTCTACAGCAATATCGACAGTATGCCGGATATTCGACCCAGGAGGAAGTCAATACCATTGGTCTCGGAATTGGTAAGTTTGTTCTTCTTTATCATTCAGACTTTACACCCTTTTCAGTAATAATAATAAGGAGTTCACTGACATAACAGAGGTTTCAAATTTCAGATTTATAGTAGTTGTAATCCTAAAATCTTCGTCTATTAATTGAAAAATATCCGTACGGAACTAAAATAGACTTTTAGCAATCAGTTATACAAATTCAGTTAGGGAGCTTTTTTTAACTAATTAATTTGAGGACCTGTAACTATATACTGTATCTGTTATGACAACCCTAATATCGTGAAATTTATTAACAAACTGTATACCTAGGGATGATAATGATACAATTGAATTTGGATGCCACAGCTAGCCTAAAGATGGTGATGATTTCAGGGATGAAATGAGTTCAAGAAAAAAAGGTGATATAGGTGTCCTAAATAAAGAATAAAGTTTGTACAGGCGCCACCACAGTTTTCTTAAGGGGGAAAACAGGGAAAAGCCATCAAAAGGATAATTTAGAACTTAGCTGCCGAGATGAAAAATTTTGGAAGATTGAAGATTTTGCCACAGGGAATTTAGGGTTAAAAACAGGATCGTGGTTACAGGGTCATATTGATCAGCCGGTCCGAGTAGGTAGGTTCTTCCTCATTATATTTCTACTCCATCGTCCGCATTTAATCAGAAAATATTAAATAAATCGGCACGGACAAAGTATAATACATTTGTTTTATCTTTATTTATTTACCCCGGAACACAAGAATTTTGAGTAAGTATAAGTGGCCAAGTACACGTTACAACTTCGGTATAGTTAACAAAAACAAAAGAAAATAATGAAAAAGAAAAAAAAAAATGAACTTAAACCCACGCTCCTCTCCTGAAGTGTGTGTTTAACTGAAATGAACAATAACCACCAACAACAAAATAGACAAACAATAAAAAAAATGAATGAACAGTTAACAACTAACAACGTAACCTACCTATTTAGTCAACATAGGGCTTTAGGTTCTCTGCCGCCCACTTCCCTATGTACTTTCCCTTAACATCCTCCAAGATAAACTGATTTTCTGATAACTTTTTGACAATTCTCGCTGGCCCAAGGTATTTTGGTGCTAATGTCTTTGAAAAACTAGCCGCTTTATCTGACAATTGAAAGGACTTTCTCCAAACTAGCTGGCCCTCCTGAAACCTAAGATCGCTTCTTGTTACGTTGTACCTCTTTGCATTATTCTCCTTAGCTCTTGTCATACTATCTTTGGCCATCAGTTGACATTTCTCTAGCTTTTTCTTTAACCTATTAGCATACCCATCCGGGTTACTAGGTGCTACATTCCCTGCTTTTGCTTCCTCTTGCAAATCAAAAGTCGTTCTTGGGCTCCTCCCAAATACCAACGTTACAGGTGCGAACCCAGTAGCGTCATGCACCGCAGTATTGTAACAGAAAACAACATGATCTAGATGCTCATCCCACACCTTCTGCTCCCCTTTAATGAAAATACTAATCTGTGCTTTGATTGTCCTGTGTACCCTTTCTACTAAATTTCCCCTCGGATAGTATACTGGGATGGTTGTATGCTTTATGTTAAATGCTTGACAGAACTGTTCAAAATTTTGGCTTGTAAATTGAGACCCGGAATCAGATAAAATTATTTCAGGTACCCCATGCACAAAGATTAGCTGACTCTTTAGTATCTTTAACACATTTTCAGTAGTAGCACTTCGCATAGGTTTCGCAATTAAATACCTACTGTGATGATCTAAAATGGTTAAACAGAATTTGTTCTGGTTCTTTGACCTTACCAACGGCCCCACAATGTCCATTGACACAATTTGAAAAGGTAACAGCTCTTTGTCCTTCACAGTAATCTGTCCAGCTGGTTTAACTCCAGGTACCTTATGCTGTTGACATTCTTTACAGGACCTTACAAACTTTTTGACCAAAAGATACATTTTAGGAAAATAGAACCTTTTTGATAACGCTTTGTAAGTCTTGTTCACCCCACCGTGCCCTCCAAAGTAACTCTCATGAAATTTTTGACACAGCATGGTCCTTAGATCTGTAGGTACAACAATTCGATAACAATCCTCCTTAGTTTCTGGGTCACGAAGTCGTTTGTACAAGTACTGACCTTCCACTTTAAAACTTGGATACTTATTAGGCTCTTTCTCAACACTGTCCTTCAGATCTAGCAACCACTGATCCCGAGATGTGGAAAAATCCGGAACATCCAAATTATGTAACTCTACTTTCATCTCACCAACATCTACCTCATCAATTTCTTCCGTCAAATAGTAATTTTCCTCAGGATTTTCCCCTACAGCACGACTAAGAGCATCAGGAACTGTATGGTTCTTACCGGCTTTATGAACCACCTTTAATGGGTACTGATTCAGTTTCACACAGTATCTAAAAATCCTCCCCTTTGGGTTGGGTATTGAAAACAGCCATGGTATTGCTGAATGGTCTGTCACGATAGTTGTAGGATAAGGACTGCCTAGCACAAGGTGCCCCCAGACTTCCAAACTATACAAACAACCCAAAATCTCTTTTTCAGTTGTGGTCAAATTTTTCTCTCGTTTGCTGAGACTTCTGGAACAGAACCCTACTACATTTGCTTTCGACTTATCTCCTGTATCTTGATAACATACACCCCCCACCCCTTCATCTGAGGCGTCCACTTCAATCCTAAATTTCCCTTGTGTGTCAGGTATAACAAGAATCTCAGGACTCACAAGACAATCTTTTAGATACTGAAAAGACCCTTCCTGAGGTTCGTCCCAATTGAATGGTTCATCTTTCTGCAGAAGCTTGTTTAGAGGAGCTGCATGAGTGGACAAATTTTTTATAAATTTCCTATACCAACCCACAAGCCCCAAAAACCTTCTCACATCCTTCACTTTCTTTGGCCGTTTGTAATTGATTATCCCTCCCACTTTCGACTCAGTCACTTTTATTTCACCTGAACCAACTCGGTATCCCAGGAAGACAATAGAATCAAGACAAAACTCAGACTTTTTAAAATTGACTCTCATGTCCGCTTCTCTAATCAACCTTAACACCTCATTCAGGTCTTCCTTGTGCTGTTCGTAGGTTTTGCTGTAGATACAGATGTCATCAATGTAAACAAACGCGCACTTTAGCAACACCGGCCGCAAGATCTTTTCCATGGTCTGTTGGAAAATTGAGCTTGAGATCTTTAGTCCCTGAGGTAACCTTTTATAGCGATAAAAACCCCCTCCTGACACGTTAAATCCAGTAAGGTCACGTGACTCACTATCTAAAGGGATCTGATGGAACCCATGAACTAAATCTAGCTTAGACATGTATGAACATCCGTGCAGAAGAGACAACACATCATCTGTCTTTGGTATGGGCCCTGCCACATTTTTACAAACCTTGTTTAATTTAGTGAAGTCCACCACAAACCTCCGAGCATTTGAGTCTCCAGGTTTTTTGACGGTAAAAGCTGGACTACACCACTCCCCATCTGCATGCTCAATTATGTCTTCTGCCAACATCTTCTGAATTTCCTCTTGCGCTAATTTTTGCTCAAAAACAGGCAACGGAATGACTCTTTCCTTAGCTGGAGGCGTATCTGGCTCAACATAGATCTTGGCTACAGCTTTGTTACATTTCCCCGGACTGGTCTCAAACTCCTTTTGCCACCTGTCTATCAGCTCACTGATTTCTCTCTTCTGATCTTCCTTAATTTTAGGATGACTAACCTCCAACTCATCTATCTGCAACATATGATCTGAATCCCACCAATGTGGATGCGCATGATCGAACATTTCCTCTTCCCACTGATCTAGTTCTTCTTTCAATCCTACCATCTCTCCATCTGGTAACTCAATTGCATTCAAATCGAAGATCGGTTGAATGTTCTTCACAGGAACTCGGTGCAAATTCACAAATTCTGAACCATACTCGTCTTCGATTTCTAGTGAACAGTTCTTAAAATCTAGCTTGGACCCCAAAGCCTTTAAAGTATTAGTTCCTACAATCATACTGTGGCTTAGATTTTTGACAAGATAAACATCACCTTCCCATTCCTTTGATCCAATTTCGATTTTCAACTTTACTACCCCAGTTATTTCTACCTTGGTTTTGTTTGCAGCATTACCTGACATAGTAATAGGCCTAAGCACATGTCCCATAGTCTGCAAGATATCAAACATACAACTGTCAACAACAGTATGGCTGCACCCACTATCCAACAGTGACATAACTGGCATACTCTTAATACTAGCATATACATACAATCGTTCGTCAGCTTTCTTTTTTGGATACATGGTTGAAATAACGATCTCTTCTTTCAGAACTTCTCCAGGGAGCTCTTCTATTCCTGCTGGATCCCCTGGTTTTTCCATCAGGCCTTCTCGTTTCCCTGTTGTGACCGTTGATTTTCAAGAATTATCTTCGCTGTCATTTTAGCAATGGTCTCCATCACTTCTGGTGTGATCTGGCTTGCCACTCCACATGGGCAATTGTTTTCGTTAAAACCCTGCTTTCCACATTTCTTGCAAAAAACAGTCTTTGCCTTTCTACAATCTCTCCAGTAGTGTCCAACCTGATCGCAGTTGTGGCACTTTGGTGCGACACCTGTTCTCAATCGATTTTCCTTTCCAAAGGCCTCCACCTCGACATTTTCAGTTTCTTCCTCTGACTCTGGTATATCCTCGATCGCGTTTACTTTTGGTGTCCTTTTCATGTCTAAAAATGTTTTTGACCTTGCGTTGTATGCCTGCTCCTCATCCAGGATCTCATTCGCATGTTTACCAGCTTCCTCCAATTCTTCAATGTCTCGGAACTTCCTAGCACCGATCAGACCTTTGTATTTGAAATTCATATTCAAAACAAGACATTTCAGTACTTCACCCTCCTCCATAGGTTCTTCCAACTCCACATTCATTGCTAAAATATCTGCTATGAAGTCACACAATCTCTCCCCTATCTTTTGTTTCCTGGTTTGGATCCGACACCTGACCCTGAAATCATGGTCCTCTGGTAGGTACCATGCCTTTAAACCAGCCTTTAAAGATTCCCATTCTTTGAATTTTGCTTTTTTCCCGGTGAGCCAGTTTGCCGCTCTACCACTTAGTAGATTCCCTACTGCAGTGATCGCATCTCTGTCCGATAGGTTATACATCTCAATCAGTTCCTCACATTGTCTAATAAAACTGCTGAGGTTGCTGCCTGACTCCCCTGAGAACACCATTTTCCTGTTCTCACAAGTTTTGATAAAGTCACCTACCGCCCTATGAGAGGTTGAACGTTCGCTTGATCTTTGATTACTACTGAGAATCTTACCTGTTTCCTCAATAGCTACTCTCAACAGTGACTCAACATCCACCTTACCTTCTTCTCTCAGATTCGAATTCAGCAAAGTACTGTCATTGTTTACAATCAGTTCTTCGTTATTGTTTACATTTAAATTTTCGTCAACATTCGGGTTCTCATGGGGAGGAGTAGCTACAAGTACCTCACCCCCATTGTCATTGATCTGTCTATCTCTGGTAATAGGTGTGAGCTGTTCACCACCACTACCATGACCTTGGTCAGCGTTGCTGAGAGTCCCCAGGGATTGCTCCTTGGTTCCCTCCTCAACCTGATCCTGATTCTTTGCATTTTTAACTTTTTTATTTTTCTTCGCACTTCCCTGTGCGCCTCCTCGCGTCTGAACCATTTTATATAATTTCACCAACACATTGAGTAGGACCTACCTACTCTATGATGACCTGACTGACCTGTAAGATGTTATGTTGATAATAAATAAAAGCATTTCTGGCAAAATCGGCCTCGGTAAACAGTGCATCAGAAGTATGCCTTTTCTGTTCCACTCAAAAACCTATTCCTGACTAACCTGCAAAATATTTTTCAATAATAATAAAAGTACCCTAGCTAAACAGTGCATCAGAAGTATGCCTTACCTGTTCAACTCAGCAACTTATACCTGACTGATCAAATAAAAATAAGAATAACCATCTAAGAGTAAAGATGAAACCAAACAGTCGCATCAGAAAATATGCCTTTCTGCATTGGAGACAACCCCAACCCTACTAGGTTCTAATAAAAATTGGAAATAATAAAAACAAAGATAAATAAATGACCCGATACCCGATACATATAACGATAAGATAACAATAGATAAATATGATAAGACAATAGAGCAAAGACATTGAACACAGAAGAAAGTCCAAATTAGCCTTGCACAACCGCCCCCATTGACTAACAAAACTACGTTAACACTACACCCCCCAGAATGAACGGTAACGTGGCATTAACTAGCTTGCGTCAAACGGACAAAAAGAAAAGTGTTCCCTTTGGCAAATCCCATTACAATTTCTTTTTTTAAGTCTAACCTATATCGTGCCTCGAGTTGGGCGTCAAATTACTATCGTGAAATTTATTAACAAACTGTATACCTAGGGATGATAATGATACAATTGAATTTGGATGCCACAGCTAGCCTAAAGATGGTGATGATTTCAGGGATGAAATGAGTTCAAGAAAAAAAGGTGATATAGGTGTCCTAAATAAAGAATAAAGTTTGTACAGGCGCCACCACAGTTTTCTTAAGGGGGAAAACAGGGAAAAGCCATCAAAAGGATAATTTAGAACTTAGCTGCCGAGATGAAAAATTTTGGAAGATTGAAGATTTTGCCACAGGGAATTTAGGGTTAAAAACAGGATCGTGGTTACAGGGTCATATTGATCAGCCGGTCCGAGTAGGTAGGTTCTTCCTCATTATATTTCTACTCCATCGTCCGCATTTAATCAGAAAATATTAAATAAATCGGCACGGACAAAGTATAATACATTTGTTTTATCTTTATTTATTTACCCCGGAACACAAGAATTTTGAGTAAGTATAAGTGGCCAAGTACACGTTACACTAACCGAACCTAGAAAATATTTTTACTCAGTTACTCAGGATTGTTTGAGTTGGAAGTGGCCTGACAATCAAACCTGAGATGGTAAACAACGAGGGATTTTCCCTCAAGCCTGAAACATCTCGTATATAAACGCAGGCTTATATTTTCTTTATCAAAAGAAGCCAAGCCTGAGACAGCAGTTTCATTATTTATCTCTTCAAGGCTGGTTTCTCTCATGGCTCCTATCTCCCGAACATGGGTCGTAGCGTTGTATGTCATCACACGCTGACACTTTTCTATTCCCATTATTATTTTATTAACTTTATTAATTTTTCTTTCGAGACCGTATTTCAAGTTTCGAAGCAGCGAGAAGTTTTAGGGCTAATACTGTTCATTCCCCTTGCAAATTTTTTAACATTTCCTTGAACATACATTTTAACTGAAAATAAAATAGGACTGTTGGAAAAGCTTTTGTTTTGTTGTTGTATAATTTTTTGCGCGAGTTTTTCTTTATTTTTCTTTAAGACCTTCCGAGTGGTTGCCCACTAATCTTTGACCTAGTCAAATATTGTTTTTTGTCATACCTTCCTGTAATATCCAGGTTGTTGCTGACAAAATGAGAAAAGTTTAGAGTTTAGATATTTGTTTCCTGTGTTGGCGTCTTTTTTCTTCTAAAGTCCAATAAAATTATTATTTAGCACAACCGTCCTCAGATTTTTCAAATATAGGAATTCTTCTTGTTTTTCTTCTAAGGAAAAAAGTAATAAATAAAATGAGTTGCTGATACGAATTATGAGTAAAATACCTAATCGTTATTTGATTTGGGGTTAACGGAGCGAGAAAGCCACCGAGGTAGAGGAGCCGCTATTTTACCGTTCCTCTGTTTACGGAAGCAGAAGCTTATTTTTTAGTTCTCCATCGGAGATTTGAAAGTAGTATATAGGCAAATACGGACCAAATACGGATAACTGAAGGAAGACGGTACTTCTCCATTTGAAGCTGTTAGATGTATACCTGTTGTTCGGTACTTTGATAAATAATTTAGACAACTCTGAAGGAGAACTGAATAATAAAAAATTGTCACAGTGCATATTTTCAGTTTCTGCGTTGAAAGGGAGAGGAGCGTCAGACGAGTGTCTTTGCTGTCTCAGTTTCTTTACAACCCCATTAACATTGGCCTCGAAATACTGAAATCCAGATCCAGAAAAGTCAGATTGAGACAAAATACGAGATGCGCTTGCTCAATTTCCAATTTTCCCTTTCATTTCCCAGGGGATTTCTATACCAGCTTGTTTAAATATATGAGGTCGGAAAATTGTCTGAGATTCTCGACAATGTTCTGGCAACTTTGGGACACGTCACTTTTGAAAGTTCAGAAATATTCACGAGAATAACTAAACTTGAGCTATAAATAAATATTTCGATATTTCATCTAAAACTTGGCTCCCGACGAATTTCTATTAAGGTAACCGTAGAAACAACAAACTCCGCAACCTTTTCGATTATTGGAGGCCTTCGAAGTAAAGCACTGTTTCTTGGTCTAAAACTCTCCTATGCAGGAACTCTTCCCTCCGTTTGATATAATAGTCAGAATTTTTGGAATAGGGGAAATATTATAAATTGAACGACTTCCTATAGGTCACAGTTATAACTATTAGGTACAGTATAATAGGTACATTTAAGACCTATGTTACTTCTTATATCTAATAATTATATGTTATATTATGTATAATAATTTATAGATAATATATAATAATTATTAATGACTTTGTCAGATTGGCATGTTTTGGTGTGAACCAACTGTGACCTGTGCCCAGGCCCACCTGCTGTAACCTGACCTGAGTAAACCTACTGTTGCCTCCCCTTTGGTGTCAGATCAACTACCTAAACATAAAATGTCGATTTGTGTAATAAAAGACCCATTCTGATTGATGTGCCCTCAACTACATGAATGTCTGACTCGATGGTGACTAATGTTTGTTTTCTGTGTTTCTTGCTTACCCTCAGGTGCTCAAGGTATATATAGCCTCTTCTAGCTCTCGCATGCTTCCTTCTCATTTCTATTCCTAACTTAGTGCTTGTTGCAATCGTTAAGAAAAACCTTTGAATTCTTTTGATTCCCTGTATGTGAATATACTGATAGTTGGCGAGCGCAACAGGAATTATTAAAAATACTTCCTTGCTCTTGCCAGCTGTTCCTCGATGCCTTTCTTTCCATTACCTATTTATTAACGAATTCTAGTTCACTGTACCTAAATTTGCCTTGCTTGAAACGCTTATTGCAGAACGGAGAATTAAATATGTCTATACGGATGCTGTTGCTGTTTCACCAGCATTTATTTCACTGTTTGTCGTTCTTTTGTTTTTTTAATCACTTTTTATTTCCTTATGTAGTTTTAAAAAAATCACAGACAACTATTGGAAGAGTAGAGATTCCTTTTTCCTTTTGGCAGAACCGGCCGGCATGGCAGGTCTTTATGCAGTCCTTCTAAGCCCAAGGTTCTCATCGGATGAGTCACTCTATGCTTTCCCAAGTTCTAATTAAAAGTCGGAACAAACCTCTTTTGCGGTTGTTGAAACTTTTCACTGTTTTAACGGCGCTCTGGCTCACTTTTTTCTCTATGTATAGTTATTCGACTTTTGTTTTTGATGCGGTAAAATGCAACTTCTATGGAATTTAACTGCTTTCCCTCTATACTAAACATTGTTATGAAATCACTCAGGAACTTCACATTAATTCCTTTTTGCCATCCAAATT
Source organism: Mesopsocus fuscifrons (assembly GCA_950004255.1). Classification (NCBI taxonomy): domain Eukaryota; kingdom Metazoa; phylum Arthropoda; class Insecta; order Psocodea; family Mesopsocidae; genus Mesopsocus; species Mesopsocus fuscifrons. The sequence goes on from OX465377.1 coordinate 13,941,851, forward strand.
ATCTGATTTCCGTTGTGAAAGGACCCATTACTGCTGTTTCGGTGTAAAAAACAAACTTCGCCGTTTGTCAAAAATTCTAATTTGCCGCAATGGAAAATGAAGGGTATTTTCATTGGAAGTTGTCATGCTCTTGACGCGTATTAGAAAAGTTTCGCGAAGCCAACTGATTACTTCTGCCTCACCCCCTGTTTCATTTTAGGTATACAAGTCACTAAACAAGCAACCGTCCTTTATAATTAACTTTTCTACACAGCTACGGCTACCACTACGGTTTCATGCTTTTCTGAAGACATACCATTTACCATTTATTCTTTTTAAAGGACTTACTGAAAAAATTAAAATAATTTCTCTTTTTTTTTCTAATGATAACGTCCGCACCTTTATATAGTGTTTCTTATAATAGCAGGGCTCACTAATCAATTTTCTAGGTTCTTGTATACATATTTTTTACTCGTTTTTACCTCTCTGCCCTATGCGAAGGAGAGGAATAGTTTCCCCGTTAGCTCGGTATGACTTATGGCAAAAAGAGCGAGAGGTGCAGAGCCTGCAGCACTAAATACTCTTTCTGACGTGTCAATCGCTAATTTATTCCTTTTGAACGACAGGGTTTTGAATTAGCTGAACTCGTATTTCCTTATTTTCCGTAAGAAGACGGAAAGTTCCCTAATGAATTAGTACCTACGTGGATGGCAAAAGGGACGATTGTGGGAGGTTGTAGGTGAGGGAACATTGGGTCTGGCTGATTTCCCAGGGCGGGTGTCCCAAACCCTGCCGCGTCCTTTGTCCTTTCCTCACACGCGCTCTGCCAATCCTCCCCTGCCATCCTTCTCCTTCACTCCTTTGTCCCCGATTGTTTCCTTTGTGGAAACATGCCACCTGTTGGCCGCCGTGGTTTCAACTTTGTGACCTTCCTCAGTTGCTCTTAAAAACATGATAGTCTCATTTTTCAAAAGAATTCTCTTTTGATTTTTTTTTTTTTTAGCCCTTTGAAATGACCTTCCGTCGGGTGAATTACTTATCCTGCTTCTACTGCTGAGGATGAATTCGGTTGCTTAATGTACCGAAAGTAGGTGTCCTGTTATTATTTGTGGCTATGATTTCTGAGATTTAGGATGGAAAATATTTTGAAAACTTTTCATAGAAAAAATACACTATGTATTTCGGTCAGCGGGAGCTGATTATCCAGGCAAACCTTTCCGTTATAATTCGTACACAGCTCGTTCACAGCTGACTATAATGTTGAGACTTTAACAGTTCAGTCATGCAGGTCGTTTCATTGTTCAAATTCCATCAGTGGTTAAACACTAATAATCTTTGATGAAAATAAGATTTATTTTAGGACAAATAATTCCCTATAATAGTTCTGAGACTTACTCAGAATAAAACGGCATTTCTATTGTTTTGAATTTTCTCTCTCTTCTCTTCCTTTGTTTCTGGTTTAAAATGGGTATTTTGGGAAACAGCCTTAAAAATTAAATGCATCGCTTTTAGCCATTACAGATTTTGTGCACCACGTCTGCATCCATTTCTCTCATGTGTAGGCAGCATGCGTAGAAAATAGTAGAAACTTTCACTTTCACCCTCACCTTTTTGATAAAATTTTTTTGCTTAACAAAAAATAACGATTTTTAAACATTTTTACAGACCATGGCTGCCACGAAACGCAATGCTGGACTGACGTCAGCCGTACCGCGAGCCACTCTGAATGACGAAGAACTGGTATGTATTTTGGTGTGATTGGTATGTGCTAAAGTTTGATCTGTTTCACTTCGGCTAGCTGAGAAGGAAGCAAATCAGGTGCAAATTACCCCTATTGCCAGTTCTCTAAACTGGGATGAAGATGCTGCGGGATACAGCTTTGAATCGTTCGTTAGCTCGTACTAATCAGATCTGGGACCGAGTCTTGATCCTGTTGTAGGTGAACTGGGCGCCGTATTAGAAAACCACTGTGAATGAGGGAAAGGAGCGTTTGATTAAGTGCGGGGGCTTTAATCTCATGTATATGGAAATGGATATTGCTCTTGACCCTTTGGCCTTATTAAGGACCCTTAATCCCTTTGTGCGCTTACCCGTTTATAGGCATTAGGGTTAGGATCATCTATTAGGATCAAAATTTCAGTCATGGCTTTTAATCACTGATTTAGGTGAAATGCTCATTAGCAGCATCAGTTCATACGCTGTTTATAGTGTATCCGGTGAATTATTCAAGTATTTTATTTTTCATGTACTCTTTTCGAGGAAACTGGAATACATAGTCCATGTTTTGTTTGCCTCTGGGGTGCACTGATAAGCACATCAGAAGGAAAGTTGATTTTGCTAGTTAAAGCAATATTTTGCTTGTATTAAAATTCGCTGGGAAACTTCACAATTGCCTGGAAGGCAAATAGGTAGCTGTAGTTAGCTTATTGTATGTTCGATTTGATGAAACGAGTGAAGAGGTTTTTCTGGGTGAGGGCTGTATTCCGGATGAGCAGAGTAGGCACTGAGGCACTGTAGAGTGGAGACCCCTTGTTAGGAATTTCAATGAGCTCAATTGATTCATTGTGCCTTGGGGCATTAGAGTCGATCAGCTTCCCGACTCCCTCTCGCCCATTCTTTCTTGTTGCTATTTAGTCCCCAAGCCAGTTCCACAAAATGAGACTCGTATAAATCTTTACTGTCTAACTTCTCTTCCCATAACATTTTATGGGGTCTACTCCTCTTAATAATGCCACTCTGCTGCTCCAAAACATAGATATGTTCGTGGCTATAGGTATGTCGTAGGTGCTAACATTAACTAAGGCTGGATTTAGCTAATTTCGGAATGGAATTTACCTGATTTTTTTTCTGTAAGTTAAACAAGGTTGCCATGCGTAAAAGGTAAGGTAAATAAAGTCGAAATTTTGTTTCCCTAGCGACCGATGGCAACCTTGTTTAACTTACAGAAAAAAATTCGGGTAAATTCCATTCCGAAATTAGCTAAATGCAGCCTAAGCGCTAACTCTAACAAGCGTTGTTTATTTTGGCCGAACGGAATCTATTAGGCACCGAATAAGTTAAGTGTGACCATTCTTCATCACTTGTGATGGTTTCAACAGAAAATGCACGTGTACAAAAAGACGCTGCAAGCACTGATCTACCCTATTTCCTCCACGACACCGCACAACTTCATAACGTGGACGGCGACCTCACCAACGTACTGCTACGAGTGCGAAGGGCTGCTGTGGGGTATCGCACGACAGGGCGTTCGGTGCACGGAATGCGGGGTCAAGTGCCACGAAAAGTGCAAGGACCTGCTCAACGCTGACTGCCTGCAAAGTAAGTTTCCCTTTCCTTTCTCAGTATGGTTAGATTTCAGTTAATTTGCAAATTATGCTCTCCAGGCTAAAAGGATTTCCTATATGCCTATATCTGCGAATTGCGTTTGAATCCGACGCGATAGTTTTGTAATTTCTACTGTAGTCTTAGAACACAGCATCACTTGTCGAATCACCATTATTAGGGCATATGTTAGGGTTATTCCAATATCTTCCCACTAAAAAGGTGGGTCGGTGAAAAAAATTCTTCTAAATACAACTCCAGGAAAAATCGTATCAAAAAAGATGACCGTGAGCCCAAATGTGTGGGACTTAAATCCAACTGAGAGTCTTTAATGCCTCCCATAGTAGATTTTCCTGCAATTACTCGAAACACTTTTTGTTTTGTGACCCATTAAGCGTAGAATGTGCCTAAGCGATTCATTTAACAAGGGCAATTCTTTCTCTCGGTCTGACTCAAAATTGTACCCATCCTCCTATAGCCTCAATGGGTTAAAAATTCCAAAATCCAAAATCCGCTGGGAGGGGGCTGAGTCAGGTCTCAAAACGTGGCAGTTTTTGTGGAGTTTTCTACGTCCTGGCGAGGAGCGAAGCGATAAGTTGGGGAGATAAGCACCTAAGGCTTCCCACAAGTTGTCCCCCCTCTTACCACCACGTGTCCCTTTACCTTACCTGACACGATATTGTGTCGCATAGGTGATAAAGGTGGTCTCCAGTCGCACCTAAGGTATAGCGTATTGTTGTCCGATAACGTTGAATCTTTCTTTATTCGATTTAACTGGAAAAGTTACTTTGGATTAACCGTATGGTCTGTGACCTCAGTTATTTTCACAACAACAGAGCATCGTGCTAGCAGCTTATCCCGCGACCCACGAGGGGATTACCTAGCGTGGATTATTGAGAGAGTGACGATCTACATTTTACGACCATTTCATGGACAACTATGCTAATTGTTTAAGCTGGTGGCTTCTCTGTTTTACATAGGGTGCGTCCCACCATGCCCAGTTAAAATTAAACTGGAGATTTACCATGTTAAATTTAACTTACTTCACCTAAAAGTTAAATTTAACATGGTAAACATAGGACAAAATCTCCAGTTTAATTTTAACTGGGCATGGTGGGACGCACCCTTAATGAACGAAGGGCTGGAGTAATCGAAGAATTCGTTATTTCATAAGTTTATTTTCATTTCTAAAACTGACATTGTAAGCAAACCAGCTTACAGAGAAAGGCGTATTGGAATTTGTGGTAAATTATCGTTCGATAAATCCGTTCTATATCCTTTCAAGGCACAAGTGGCCTACATAGGTTTTCGATAATTAGAGTGTGGTAGTAATAGAATAATGGTACCTACCTCCACTCTCTTATGCCTTTCCTCTCCTCTCTTAGTCCCCTGTAGTGTCACTGCTCTTGAATCACCCAAATTTATGGTATTTTTTACATCCCTGATTTAATGCCGTGATAGGGTCACTGGGTTATGTATGAGTTCAACATAATTCATCATCTGGGCCATTGATGATATGGTTATGGTGCCTCCATTAGACTAACGCTCGAGCGATGATGACCCTCATATTCTACGTGTAAGTACGTTCAGTATACTTACATATTATCAGGGTGATTCACTGAGGGCTAACCTGAAACTTTTATCGGAAACTGTGACAAAATTAATTTTTTCTTTTAAATTTGAGTTTTGAACTTATTGCTGTAGCCAGCGAGAGCTTTATGGAAAATTAATTGCAAAAGTGACTTCGGATTTTACCCCAAATTTATTTCTGTACCTACCGAAGTATATTCTTCAGAGACAGTTTATAGAATAAGTAATTCTAACGGAAGAAGAGACATAGAAATAGGAGAATAAGCTAGAAATTGCTTGTTTCCCTAAGGATGTGTGCGCCGGCTATCAAATTTTCATGGATTACGGGACCGTCTGGAATTGGTGTGAAATCAATAAACTGCATTTAGGTCGCGAATGTAATTCTGTCGCACCCAGCACTTAAGGTCTGTGAATTCTAGAGGTTGCCTCGATTTGCACCTTGAATTAAGGTCTGAAAATGATGTCGAGTTATTAGAAGCTGTCAAAATGTTTGAGGTGAGGGTGAGGCCTCTGAATGTTCGTAGTCGTTTTACGTCATCAAGTAACACCACTTAATATACAAACGAGGCAACTTCTGTAATTTGCAAACCTTGTCCATCCTCACGTCAAGTGCCGTGCCGTGGAGAGCTTTCCTTTCGCCTCAGTCGATGCCATATACCTCTTGACTGGTGCATCCCCGTCCCCACCCCCCAGTGCGACTAATTAATCTCCAGATTTCCATTTCTAATTAAATCCACTATACCTGAACACACACAGGTTGTGTGGAATCCAATATATGTTAAGATGCCGGTAAGGTTTACCTTTGGGTTGGGGGAAACAGCAAACTGACCTAGAAACTGGTTGATGATGTAGTCCCACAGGGAAGTTATTTTGCTTGTTATATATTCCGAGACGAGTTTACTATGATTTTATCAGGGAAATTCTTTTTATTTCCCGCAGTTAATATTATTTATTAACGTAATACTTAATATTGCGATTGCATACAACTTGGGCTCTTGTGTAAACTGATTCTAGAAAACATTTTTTGTTGCTCCAGAATGAACGTTATCCAAAACGATTTTAGACACATCACGTGGTAACCGAAACTGAAATGGGTCTAGCTAGACTATTTTTGAAAAGTACAAATCGTCGAAATTAGTCGAAGTCACAGAAATCATAAAAAAATGATGAAACATGGCTACTGTAAGACGTTGTAATTATTATTGTTATGGTTGACATTCATAATCGTTAATAATAGCTCCACTGGAAAATAAAGCTGCTGCTTTTATGTTTGAGAGTGCGCATTGTCAATATTTAAATCACTCGTTGATTGCAAAACACTAATGCTCAATAGCGAGCATGGAGCAATGCAGAGACTGTCATCCTTTTGTTTGCATTCCCAATATACATAGACTTCATTTTGTGTCGAGTGTTGTCCCATATTCATTCATCTCGGTGCTACGCGAGATCTCTGAATTCTAGAGGTGGTATCGTTTAATTTTAAGCGGAAAACAAGAAAAAATGTAATGTGAAAGTTGGTTAGAAGTTAGCGACAGCTTTCCTGATAGCTGACTCTGACTGCAGTGCGGGAAACAGGAGGATTCAGGTTCTGGAGTTGCCGCTTTCAAACTTTCCTGAAGGACCAGAAAAGTAATAAAGGTTATATTTAAAAATGTGTTCGAGACTTTGAGAGCTCAACATTCCTTCGAATTCTTGCTCAAAAAATGGTTATATAATTCTGATTAAAATGGGTTCCTTGGTTTTGTGTTCAGAGACGTTGAGAAACGTATCCTCACTGTTATGGTTCTAATCCACACCAGCAGCTAGGTGTATTCCCTTTCTCGAACGCCAGCAAACCCACCCAACTAACACCTTCAAAATTTATTGTAAGAAGATAAGGCACACCATGATGCAATACACGGAGAACAGTTCTTCTTACTATAAATTTTGAAGGTGTTAGTTGGGTGGGTTTACTGGCGTTCGAGAAAGGGAATACACCTGCAGAAGCTGTAGGAATCAGAGGGAGTGTTAAATTTGTTAGTGCAGTCAACTGAGCAGTGAATAATTCTGGAATTGATCCAGTGATTCTGTTCACCCAGTCCCTTTCCCGCCCCTCTCTAACATATACGGGGTATTTTTGGTTACAGGGGCCGCAGAAAAGAGCTCGAAGCACGGGGCCGAGGACAAGGCTAATAGCATCATAACCGCTATGAAGGAAAGGATGAAACAGCGGGAGAGGGAAAAACCTGAAATTTTCGAGCTGATCAGGTAAGTTTTTGTATGCTTCTTATATGGCAAGTTAATTGAAAACCATTGTTCTTAGTTCCAGGTGTGAAGTAAAGACACAGCCGACTCAGAAAGCTTTTAGAGTAAAAATGTGTTTATACCGTATATTTTTCAGCTCGGATAAAAAATGCAACGCAATTTCAGTTGTTAATTAGTTGTGGAGAAGTTTGGAGCTGACAGTCATCAGTTATTTCGTCCCTCCTATTTTGCCTGAAATTACCCCTTTGTTTCTCACCTACTCCCAGAGGAGTGCTTGCGCTAGCGGAGTAGCTGCGCGCCGAACTGGGTCATGCGGAGGAAAAATCTTGCTCATTTTTAGAACTGGAAGCGGCAGTGATGCAATGTGGAGTAGATTAAGGGCGATAGAATTCTTTATTTTGTCACAGGTCATTACCTCCAGTTGGACTTGTATGAGAGCAACATCCCATAGCGATAATGCTGAGGAACCGAGAACGTTTTTACCTATATGGATATTTAGTCTGCATGGACTGCGTAAGGATTACTTTCGTTCAGCGTCTGATGAAGTGCTTTATTCGGGTTAGATTCACTTTATTCTTTTTTACACTACGCAGTGCGTGCAGGATATTTTTAAAACCATTAATTCTGGGGAAACCATGATAGTGAAAAGTATATTCAACATAATACCACCTGCTGCCATAAATATACGAGATAAAACAGGGAAGATATAGGTAGCGAGAGTTGTGGAACCATAAAACGGAAAATGATGATTACTGCTGACTGCTGACTTCTCCTCATAGCTTTTGGTCTTCCGACTTCCGCTGTAGCTGCTTTACGATATCCGATCATCCGTTTGTAATCTCGAGCTTTTCTTTCTAACGCCTTTCTTTTGAATCTTTTTCTTTAGCTTTTCTTAAGGGCTCAAGTCACAGTGAATCCTATCAGCTTGGTGACGACTGACGAGTACACTTTTTTGTGTGTGAAGTTATTGGGAGAAATCGTCTTTTTCAGTCGAGCTTTTTATAGCTGTGGGTAGATGTTTAGATATTCTAACGGGATTGCAAATCGTTTCATTTCCAGAAAATTCTGGTATTCCTGACAAAAATAATAATTGTGTTATATTTGGTAGAATCGGTCAAGAACTTGCCCGCATTTAGTTCAAGCAGAGCCAAGTGCTGTTTGGCAAAATTATACTGAATTAAAGTCTTCCTATCGGCCTATGGGAAACCAATTCTGAAAATAGTGGTGGTGAGAGCTTTCAGTGATGCGATGGAATGAAAATCTTATTTTCTCGAAACAAACCTTCGGAGAAGAAGGAGGGGAGAAGAGCGATAATTTTGAGAAAACAAGACATAAAAGAATTCGGCAGGCTCTTATCTGAAGACTTCGGGGGTGTTATTACTTTGCTGGGAGGGGAGGGGGTGGAATTAAAGCACCGACTCTCTCACGCTCGCTTCGCAGAGTCCTTCATTAAGAACGCCCAGAGGAAAGGGGGTGTTCTCCATGTGGTTCAGCTGCGGTTACGCATTTGGGCTGTCTTACTTTTTATTTGGTTCTTTACGTTGTCGCAGTGAGACAGGGGAGTATCGAAATTACGATATTGATCGTTGCTGTAAACTGATTTAAAATCACAATTTAGAACCTTTGAGAAGACTTTCAGGAGATTTGTTTTGAGCAGCAAGGGGCGATGATGAAATGAGCATATTCTATTCTTTGTAACTTGTGCATAGCCTTCAAGGAGGGAGTGCACGATTTTCTTCGAGAAAACCTATTTTTTAAGTCTATCTCTAGGATTTGCGAGAAATACAACAGATTTATTTTCTAAAAATACCCCAAGTGAAATTCAGTTTTATGGTTCTTCAAACCATGTTTCATCTAACTCCGCCTTCTTCAAGTACGGTTGCCGGGATGACATAAAAGACTTTTGCATAGGTTGGTCAGTAAATCGGAAAATTCATCCTATACTGGATCATGTTACTGTCTTGCTTATTTTAGTTTATAACCCCGTTTACATAAAGCCTGGACTCCCCGCTGTTTGACGATGGCTTGACATATAATGCTTGTCTGCAACCCTCTATGGTGCTCGCTAGATGGAGCGCAATGTCTCTTTTATATATATAAAATTGCTAAGTCAGTTAAACAATAACTTCAATAGTCAGTGACGCTAAGTTACCAGTTGCACTCACATCTCTTTGTCTCCCGCGCATCTCGGTGCCTTCTTTGCGGTGTTCCACCGTGCTCAACCTCATCAACTCATACTTCTCTTCTCATTTCTGGATCGGATATACATCGCCTCATTCCAAAACTGTATGTTTTATGTCCATCCCTCACTATTATCGTTAATTTACCTATTTTTAATCCTTTAACCTCCTCCTTTCCGAGGCTCTGTTTTCGAGTTTACGCCTCCTAAACGTCAACGGTAAGTTAACTTCTTTCTCACGTGATCAGTGAGTGGTCCTTCGAACGTATCCCCCACATTTGGTCACTTCGAACCGCGATTGAATCAGTAATTTTTGTAATTTTTTGTATGGAATCTCGGCCCATCTTGTGTTGTATGGCAAGCGCGTTATTGTATGGCAAGCCATCAGGATCGTGGCTGTCTCACGCTTATCTCTGTTATTGGCGAGGTGCCAATACCTACCATCATCATTTCTGTCTATTGTCAGTGCATGCCTAGTGCAAGTGCATGTATTTTATTCATACCTACTTAGTTTTACTTGGGGTAATTACTAAGCTCGTTCATTAATTAATTAAAAGTAATTAATTAATGCTCCTTATCTTTAATCATTATTTTCTTAAGCATGTTATTTTAAGTAACTAATCACTAATCATGTCATCGGAAAGCCGTTGTCTTGTAGAACAAAGACAAAATCTCTTGCAGAAAACTACTAAACTGCATGATCGTGTATTCAGACCTGAAATCGAGGCTTCTGAAGTCAAAGCTGCTATTGTATCAGCTAAAAAACTCCAGGATAGATATGAGCAACTGGAGATTCAAATCATCAAATGTAATGTTTCTTTACCTAAGAAGGCTTGTCAAGTTGACCTCGAACCTATCGCATCTCAGTTCGATGCTCTGATCAATGATATTTTAAAACTCGAATTTGAAAATTCAAATAGTGTGAATGTAAATACGCCTACTCATTATGTCCCTCAGGTAAGTGTTCCGCCTCTGGAATTACCTGTTCTCACTGATAAGAACCATGTGTTGTTCTTCGATCTGTTCGATTCGTTAATTGACTCGAACCCAAGCCTCTCAAGTTCAGTAAAATATCAGTACCTACTTAGGAGTCTTGATCCTTCTGTTGCACATTTAGTTGCTAATTTTCGGCCAATCAATAGCGATAACTATGCTTTGGCTCTTAGTGCTTTGATAGCACATTTCACTAACACTCGCGCTACTGCTAGCGAATCTGTTACTCAGTTTCTGGGTACCTCATCTCTTCCTGCTAAATGGAATTCCGGGAATCTACAAGAATTGTTGAAAGGTTTCACGGAAGGGATTTCCAAATCTCGTCGCATTTTTAAAGAAAATGATAAGGATTTCTTGGACTTCCTACTCTTTCAGTTGTTGTACAGCAAACTCGACTCAAGTTTGAGGAAATCGTTTGATTTGTCTAGGGATAATACTAAGGATATAGTTAGGTATTCTGATCTTGTAAAATTCCTTCAAGAGCGTATTACGGCTAGTCAGCTTACTAAGTTCGCGGAGTCATGTGATTCCAATCGTTCGCCTGCTGTTAAGGTTTCTGTGTCTACCTCGGTCTGCAAGGCTTCTGGTAACCATTTTCAGAAGTCAAGTAGGCCTATCTCTCTTCTGTCTGAGGACAAGGTGTCATGTCTCTTGTGTTCATCCTCGTCTCATGTATTGTGTAAATGCCCTGACTTTATCAAGTTGTCAATTGATAAAAGATGGGATTTTGTGAAGCAAAATCACTTGTGCTTTCTGGATTTTGCAAAGCATAGTCGTAAGGATTGTTTTTCGAAACATGTCTGTCGTAAGTGCAATACTACTGCACACAATGTTCTCCTTCATCGTGATAAGCCCGAGAGTGCTTCGTATGCATCGTCTCCGTCTAGTTCGCAGGGCCAGAAGTTTTCTGAAGGTTCTCCCCCTTCTTCTTCTGGTGGTTTTTCTCCTTTACTTGTGAATGAGGTCAAGGCTTTATCTTGCATGGCTGGATCTCCCAACCATTCTCTATTGGCTACTGCTGTAGTCAATGTCAAGGACGCTTCTGGTGCCGTCTGCTCTCTTCGATGTGTGATCGATAGTGGATCTCATGTCAACTTTGTTTCTGAAAATGCTGCTCAATGTCTGGGTCTCAAACGTCACCATGATAAGACCATCGTTCAAGGTCTTGGTGGTACTCTCTCTTCTAAGGGTAAAGTGTGTTTGGAAGTGTCTTCTAGGCTTGACCCTAACTTCGTTCGATCTCTCAGTGCCGTAGTAATTCCTAGAATTTGCGGTAGTCTCCCTGCCTCGCCACTACCTAGTAGTGTAAGCTTGGCTTCTGAAGGCCTGCGCTTGGCAGACCCCTCGTTCTCTCAGCCTGGTGAAATTCATATTTTGCTTGGTGCCTCTGTGATCTCAGAGATTCTGTCTGACAGCCTCCCCTTAATTCGTATTGGTGGTCTGGTTGCTCAGTACTCTCATCTTGGGTACCTGGTTAGTGGCTCCCTTGGGGGTGCGGCCTCGAATCCCACCTCGTTGCTCTCTGTTGATGATTCGCTCACTCAGCTTGTTAATAAATTCTTTGAAGTTGAAAGTGAGAATCACGTCGTTGTTCCTGATCCTGACGATCTGTATTGTGAACACTTTTTCAATGAAACGACCACTCGTCTTTCTGATGGTCGTTATGTTGTTCGTCTCCCCTTTCGGGAAAGCCCTGTTGATTTGGGACCTAATAAGTTTTGCCCTGTCGCAAACTTTCTGAAAACGGAATCCCGTTTGTATCGTAAACCTGAGGTTCATGCTCAGTATGTCAAGTTCTTCGATGATTACATTTCTGAAGAAAAAATGTATCCTGCTCAAAATAGGGCGCAGTACATTTTGCCTCATCATCCTGTCTTCAAGGAATCTAATGGAACTATGAAAGTTCGTGGTGTTTTCAATGCTAGTTCTCTTGATGTCAAGGGTTCCTCTTTAAACAAGAAACTTCATATTGGACCTAAATTACAGTCTGATATCTCTGACGTTCTCGTTCGTTTTCGCCTGCATGAGATAGGTTTGATTTGTGATGTTAAAGGCATGTACAATGCCATCCTTCTGCATCCTGAGGATCGCATCTACCAGCATATTCTCTGGCGTGATGATCGTGACTCTGAACTCATTGAGTACGAAATGTCTCGTGTCACATTCGGACTCGCTCCATCGGGTTATTTAGCCCAAAGGGTCATTTCGGACCTAGTCGATGTGGAAAAGGAAAATTTCCCTTTAGCCGCAAAATCTCTCAAGACATGTACCTATGTTGACGATGTCTGTCTCAGTGCTCCTTCCGTCGAAGAAGCCATTGAAATCAAATCTCAAATGGTCAACCTCCTGGAAAAGGGTGGTTTCGAACTCAGAAAATTCGCATCGTCCAAACAAGAAGTTTTGGAAGATTTACCTCCTGATTTTCGGCAAATCAGTTTCAGTAATGATGAAGAATTCATCAAAGTTCTTGGCTTGAGTTGGTCTCCTGATAATGATTGTTTCTTTTACAATGTCAATGCCTTCTCTGGTCCGCTATCCAAAAGGAATGTGTTGAGTTTTTTAGCTCGCATATTCGATGTTTTGGGGTTTTTGTGTCCCCTTGTCTTGAAAATCAAGTTGTTTCTTCGCAAACTCTGGTTGTCTTCTCTCGATTGGGATGAACCTTTCGATGACTCACTTGCCCAAGAGTGGACAAGTTTCTGTGCTGTTCTAAATCTTGATGATTTGCGCATTCCTCGTTGTATTCCAACTGACTCGGCTGTGTCCATTCAAGTTGTTGGTTTCTGTGACGGTAGCAAAGATGGTTATGGTGCCGCTTTGTATCTTCGTTGTGTGTTCTCTACGCATGCTCGTATGTATCTTCTCAAGGCAAAGTCAAAGCCTTCTCCATCGAAACCTCTTACTATTCCTCGTACTGAGCTTCAAGCTGCAAAGATGCTAGCTTCTCTTTATGATGGTGTTCGTAAATCTCTCGAAGAGCTCAGTATTTCAGCTACTTATTTCCTGTCGGATTCTAGTATCGTTCTAGCATGGCTGCGGACTGCCCCGCATCGCCTCAAAACGTATGTCAGCAACAGAGTGGTTGCTATTTTGGAAAAAACATCTCTCGAAAATTGGAGATACATTCCTTCTGAGCTAAACTGTGCTGATATCGCATCTCGTGGTGCTTCTGCTCCTCAACTCGTCTCTTGTGATCTTTGGTGGTCAGGTCCTGAATTCTTGCAGGAAGTCTACCCTGTCTGGCCTGATCGCTCTCCACTGTCGGTCGAGCTGCCCGACGTCGTTGTGGAAAAACCCACATCTCTCCTCGCTCCTCTCGCAGAGTTTGACATTGAGGACGCTCTCATTTCTCGTTTTAGTGACTTACGAAGACTCATTCGTGTCACATCGTACTGCTTGCGTTTCATCGCTAATTGCAATCTCAAAAAGTCACAAAAGGAACTCAGTACTGGTTATCTCAGTATTTCGGAGCTCCGTCACTCGTTGGATGTTCTACTTCTTGGGGTACAAGGAAAGTACTTCTCTGACATTCTCAAGGGCAAACCTCTCAGTCGTGAGCTCTTACCTCTGTCTCCTACCGAGTCCAGCAGTGGGCTCATCAGGGTTGGAGGGCGCCTTGATAAGGCTCCTCTAAGTTTCTCTGCTAGGCATCCCTGCCTTCTTCCTCATCAGTCGGTCCTATCTCAGCTGATAGTCCGCGATGCTCATCTCAACACGCTTCATGGTGGTAATGCAGTCACCAAAGCCTATGTGGCCCAGAAATTTTGGATTCTTGGTGGTAATCGTCTTATCAAGAAGTCAATCTATCAATGTCTCCCCTGTTTTCGACTTCGTGCTCATCCCTCTGAGCCCATGATGGCTGATCTGCCAGCCTCTAGGTTTGAGCAAGTTCGTCCTTTTCTCCACGTGTCCTCTGATTTTGCTGGACCTTTCTATGTCCACGCTGGTATTCACAGTCGTGCTAAAATTGATAAGGTTTATGTTTGTGTATTTTCTTGTCTCTCAACCCGTGCTACTCATCTGGAAGTAGTCACAAGTCTCAGTGCCGAAAGTTTTCTGGCTGCTCTCGATGCTTTCACTGCGCGTCGAGGCAAATGTATCAGTATCGTTTCTGATAACGGTACAAACTATGCTTCAAGAAGCAAGATGCTTGATGAAGTAAAGTCGTTCCTCTCTCTGCATGGTTCGGATGTTGAAAAGCTGCTTGCACAAAATCAGGTCAAGTTTTCTTTCGTAAGTCCTGCCTCTCCTTGGAAAAATGGTGTTTCCGAGTCTTTGGTTTCTGTTATGAAGAAACTTTTCGTGCGTTCCGTCGCCGATCGTCGTCTCACTCTCCCTGAATTCATCACTTTGGTTACCCGTATTGAGGGCGTGATGAACTCTCGTCCTCTTATTCCTTTGTCGTCTGTAGAACCAGGCGTTTTCTTGTGCCCTGGTCACTTCCTCATCGGAAGCCCTATGTTCTCCGTCCCTGAGGAGGACCTGACTCAGAGCAAACTCAGTCATCTAGGTCGATGGCAAGTTATGCGCGTCACCCTTCAGCTGTTTTGGAAGGCATGGCGTCAGCATTATCTAAATACGTTGATCTCTCGCTGCAAGTGGAACAAGTCCACTCCCAATCTCGAAAAGGGTGCCATTGTTCTCATCAAGTCTGAGAACACTCCCCCTCAGTCCTACCCTCTCGGTGTCGTGGAAGAAGTCCTTCCTCACTCTGACGGTGTTGTTCGTGTCGTTCGCGTTCGCACTGCTTCCGGATATTTGATTCGTCCGGTCAACAAACTTCTTGTTTATCATGTAGACTAACGCTTTATGCATGTCTTCTCTTAGCTTAAGGTTCATATTCATGTATTCTCGGGTTTCATTGTATTTTATTGGGTATATTCTTTATGTTTGTGCTTGCTTGTACAGGTTCAAGCAAGGTCGGCCGAGAATGTCTGCAACCCTCTATGGTGCTCGCTAGATGGAGCGCAATGTCTCTTTTATATATATAAAATTGCTAAGTCAGTTAAACAATAACTTCAATAGTCAGTGACGCTAAGTTACCAGTTGCACTCACATCTCTTTGTCTCCCGCGCATCTCGGTGCCTTCTTTGCGGTGTTCCACCGTGCTCAACCTCATCAACTCATACTTCTCTTCTCATTTCTGGATCGGATATACATCGCCTCATTCCAAAACTGTATGTTTTATGTCCATCCCTCACTATTATCGTTAATTTACCTATTTTTAATCCTTTAACCTCCTCCTTTCCGAGGCTCTGTTTTCGAGTTTACGCCTCCTAAACGTCAACGGTAAGTTAACTTCTTTCTCACGTGATCAGTGAGTGGTCCTTCGAACGTATCCCCCACAATGCTTGAGCAGCATTCTTGAAAATGGAGTATGACTTATTGATCTTGTCGGAATGTTTTTGTCTCAGGAAGATGTTGTAGTACCCAAAACTTCGTTCAATTCATTATTTAGGCACCTAAAATTAAATTGGAGAATTCCTGGAACTGTGGCAGTAATTAACAAAACGCCATTGCTAGAGCAAAGACGATACCCTCTAAACACGATTCCAATACAATTGATTTATTTTATGAGAACTGAGTGTCGTGTTTTGATAACAACAACAGCAAAACCAGAAGTGGTTATCTTGTGGTGTGGCAGCTGTGACCATTACCATGTCAATTAGAGGCGAGGCGCTTTTATTTGCTGGCTATGTCATTGAAGTATCCATGCCTCATAGCTAGACCCTATTAAAGTGACTGTTGCAAAGTGAAAGTGGACATAATCCTTTTTTTCTGAAACTTATTGCAATGGTTTGTCCTCTCTTTAGAGGTTTTCGGGTATTATAATCAGGTTAATAGTTCAGCAGCTGTATTGCGGATGTTCGTCGTTATCTCGGGTCTCGGGCGTTATCAAAGTCGTTAACTTGGCGTTAACAGATCCGTAATAGACCTGCAGCATTGTTTCTTCTGCCCTCTCACTCTAATTGCACAGTCCTTTGTTACCTTTTTTAAAGTCGTTCCAATTGTGTGCGTATAGTCAACCGATTTAACGAGCAGATTTGTGCAATCGCACTATAGTAAGGTATACTATAGTATTGTATCAGATAAGAAGTGGTGAAATCCACGCTTAGCCTATCAGCCTTTTAGTTTTCGCCTCTGTTCAATATAAATTCTTTGCTACTGTTGGTGAGCTCCGATGGGCTTCAGTAAACAAAGGACTTGAAAGATTTGAGGTTTATTTATTTATTTATTCATGCGGTTCTGTACAGCTGGTGAAAGGCTGTCAAAGGATTTCAAAATTTGCTTTAAAATGGAATTCGGTGAATGTGGCTTTCAAAGAGGCCCAATCATTCTACTGGAGGGAAACTCACTCGAATAATCTGAACCCTTATAATGCTGAATATGATGAGCACACATATCCACAATATGTACCTACCTACCTCCATGCTCTGATTTTGAATCTTATTATTTTGGTAAAAATATAGGCGATGAGAATTTCGTAAAAATTTATAAGTTAGTTGTTTAGTTTGTAGAAATGTTTGGGGGAGTTGTTGTTTATTGAGGAAACACTAAAGGAATTGTGCCTGAGGTTGGTAGTGCCTGGCGTTCGCGCGAGCGAAATTTCCTACGTTAACTGTTCTAAATTCGTCTTCCAGCGATTAACCTTCACAGTGGTCTGTAGACCACTGATTTATAAGTTCAGAACGATGGCACAAAAGGGGTCGGAGAGCCTGTTGGGCTCGTTGTTTCTTCAGAGATCGTATTTCTTTGGGGGCGTTATTTGTCCGTCGTGACAAGTGGTGCCCATTTGTCCCGGGCTAGCTCGTTTCCTTACCGACCCCCCTGAGCAGGTGTGCTGTTTGTCAAGGGCACATGTTGGAACAGCGGGATGTCACGGTGGCAATGGCTCCGGTCACGCTACCCCTTAGTCACCCTACGCCCCCCGATTTTCACGTCTCATTTGATATCTTAATCTGCTGTTGAGTTCGATTTCAAGTTCGATGATATGACTGATCCGGGTATAACAAATAATGGGTTTCAATCTTTTTTTTAATATGCATAGTAATAAAACTAAAGGTAAATTTTGTATTCAGGAACCTTCCTGTGTCGTTAGTAGTTATCTGCTCTCTATTGCGCGAATAATGGAAACTCTAAAGTAATTTCTGTGCTCTCAAGAAGGAGAAATCCCCCTTCCCTATGTGCCTTGATTTTCCTGCTCGGATATTGAGCTTTCATCCCGTCGAGGTCACGACGAAGTTTAGTGACCTCGTTTCAAACTCATCTCCTCGATATGCTTCCCCTTCCTAGTTATATTATTCAGTTGATGGTTTGCTTTTTTTATTTCATTGTCTCTGCCATTTTGAGCGGCTTTCTACTCCCCACTCACCGTGATTCTCCCACCTCTCAGCTAATTTCCCCCCTTTTCCCCTGTATTATCTGCATATACACTCTTAATAACACTCTATGGTAGTTAAGTATTCTCATACCTTATATACATACTATACATACTAGATTTTAGGAATTCTTCCTACTAGGTGACGCTCTCCCAATTGAAACCAAATCTGAAGAAAGTTGGACAATAATTAAAAATAGATAATATCCACGTATTAGAACACGTCCTTTATATTTAAGAATAGTTTAAATAAATTTCTCAATAGATAATTTTACTAGAAGAGGAACAATGTCAATAAAAAACGAATTCATCAAAAACAAAAACAAGGGGTACGACAATGGTCGCACAAACTTTTCCATCCTATGTTTCTGGGCCCTCGTAAAACTAGCATGAGGAAGTCTCCCCGAGTGTTTTGAGTCCCCACATGACATATTTCGCAAGCCTTCAAAAACTCAACCCGGAAGGGGGGTGGGGGGTCGGAAATGCTTTGAGAATTTTGTTGACCACATAACTCGCTTGAGGAAGTCTCCCCGAGTATTTTGAATACCCACTTGGAAAATTTGTGGAACATCAAAAAACTGACCCCTTGAGGGTCATATCTCCCAAATTCGAGTTTTCCCAGATATACCGCTATTGGGGTATTTTTACCCATAATATGCACTATTACCCCTGAGGACATGAACGAAATCGTAGTCGCCGATTTTGAGAAAAAAATTAAAAACATGATTTTTTGAGGTTTTTGGGAGGCTACGCCCCCCAGTTTTCACCAATGGAAAATCGGAAAAAGTCAGTATGCGCATTAATTTTTTACACCCGTGTACCAAATTTGAACAAAATTGGCCGGACAGTTTGGGCCCTGGCTCTCCGTACATACACACACACCTACAACGCGTAAAAAACACTTTTTTGGGGTCTGGGACCTCTGATCGGCGCTTTGCAATGAAAAACTCAAAATTTCCTGTACGATCACAATACTTTCCTATATACTTCGTATACCTATGTATATGTATAGTTACATTGATATGAATGGCATCCATGCTAACCTTTCGTTTGATGTAGAATTAACCTTACTTCTTACTTGCACTAATTACTTTAGATAAGATATAGAGTACTTTAGGTACTTATAATACAACTTTTCGCTAATGAAGTAAAAAAAACTGCGGTAAAATACCGTTATGTCTCGTACCTTCCGCAGGTAGTCCACGTAAACTCAGGATGTGCCCAGGCCAGCGCACTAAATCCGTCCCCTGTATAATCCTCTTTCCCCCTTCTTCTGTCCTGCCCAGTCTTCTTTTTGCCTCTCCGTTTTTAGAGGCTGTCTCTCCCGTTTGTTTATTCAGCCAGCTGCTGCCTCTTCCCTTTGAAAGGGTGAACTGTTACTGCAGTCACGCTGTCCCCGGTGACCATGTAGCTACTCAAAAGGTTATCTGCCATTCTCTCTGGGTCACAGAGAATAACCAGTTTTTCCTTCTCTAAACTCTTTTCCATCTTTTAAACCGGTAACTACAATATTTGTTGAAAGGGAAGCTTAGGTAATTTTTTAATGGCAGTAAACGAAAAACATCTCTGTTAAATTTTAATGTGTGGAGTCTGAAAAAAAAAATGAAGAACATAAGCACTCGGAGGTGATTGAGGCATCAGATTTTTTCCGAAAAGTGAAGAAAGAATTTGCTCTAAATTCTAGCCAAGAGGACTCCCTCTTTGGAAAACAATTCGGCGAGACTGAGTTCAGTGCGCCTGCAAAAACCGTGATTATGTAATTGGAAAGTGGGTGTACATGTATTTCACTGATTTTGCATTTGGAATGTTACACGTATTGTACTGCGTCTACGAAAACTGTGGTTATGTAATTGAGGAAGTGGATGGACTGCATCCACCATAGCGAACATTCTGTGCGCACTGCGGTGGGTCAGCAGAGAACAACGGTCAGCTGGTAAAAAAGTGTTTGCCCACTGTGGCGCACAGTTCGTTGGCAGAAGTTCCGCACTCTCGTGCTCGTGAACCCTTTTTGTGTGGGTCAAAATACTTCCAGAATCATCAATAGCCTAATTCTATTGTGGATCGATCCTTTATATGAAATCGACAGATGGAATGAATTCCAGTTTTTCGAATTTCAATTTTTATTCAAGCGATTTTCTTCGCCCCAGGGCGTTCTCATTAATTGAAGTTGTAAAAGATATCCACTGAATTGGAATCAATTAGGGAGTGGATTAGAAACTTTCCTGAACTGAAACTTGGGAATATCCTTCACTTTTCCGTTGTTTTCTGGGGATCATCTTCACTGATGCTGCGATTTAGAAAGAATTTCGAAATGTGATTAGGTTAATGTGACGAGACATTATGGGTTGAGGGGCCTTCACGTCTCCCTTTAATTTTCTAAGTGCCCCTTACTCCCCTTAGGCGACGTTCTGACGGATGGAGAGGAAGTCCGTTTTAAGACTGGGTTTGATTACTTTGTTGATTTTACCATCTTTGACCACACAACCAGTTGCTGTGTCCACACGAGGGGGACCATTTTTTCTTTTTTTCAGTAAGTCAGCTTTTTACTGATTGCCGTCGTCTCTCTTGCGATGTTGGTTCTTATCTAGCAGGCACTGTACTGCCTCCTTTTATCGGATGATGAGAATCTGAAGCAAAAAGTCAACTGGGAAGCTTGTTGAACGAACAGAATGATTGAGCGTTTTCATTTTTAGTTGGAGAGCGAAGAGCGGATGTGAAGCTTGAGTTGAGCGTACAGTTTTCCATTTGACGTTCAACGAACTCTGGAGTCTGTGAACAAGCCAACTGACACATTTCGTGCTCAGCCAACACATTCACATTTCAAAATGCAATTCGAATGTCTAATTTCTAATTGATTTAAATTGGACAAAATGGAACTTTTTTTATGGTGAGAGGAATTCCGATTTCTGTATATGTACATCATTGTAGAACAGAAAAATACATCACTTTCCTTTGGAGCATTGGATGATCCATTCGGATCAAAAATTTCATGATTGCTTTTTGCTTTTTGATTTCAAAATTATTGTCACGTTGTGGCGGATTTAATACCCAACGGTACCTAACTTATTAACGTATTTTTGTTAGCAGCAACTTATGCGCTTTCGACTGCTGATTTTAGCGCTTTCGTGATGAGTTCCTATAGACTACCTGGGAACTCTGTCTTGTTGAGGTTTCGTCTACATTGCACCCTTACCATCCCAACCTCGCTCAATAACTTTTACCCCTGTATACCTTGGGTACTCACCGCATTGATACTGTGAGGGATTCGCCCGAAAACATGGGCAAAATACCTATGAAACGAGGTTGGGACTGGTAACTTCACACATTTGACGTATCAACTCATGTTACCACTAATGTTACCCATTTCGTGTACTTGTGACACAAAACACTCACGGGAAGTATTCCTTCATTATTTTCAGAGCAATTTTATTTTATGTTGCACTTTATTAAAAGAAAACAGTTTTTATATTACCCTAAATTGTTCCGCTTGTTGCAGCTCCGTCTCGTGCCCCCCTCGGCGTAAATCCATAAATCTGTCGCCCCCAAACGGAGGCCTGACAAATGTGAAATCCATGTTTAATCCATGGAGCGGCGTCCGAGGTGCTTATCTCGAATTAACGAAACCTAGACACCGTCACTAATAAAAATTTGCTTGCAGATTTAAAGCAGTTTGGATGACCTGCTACGGGATCTCATTGTGTGTGTCTCAGTTTGATTTCGCTAACCTGTTGGCTTTGTTTCGTTCGCGAAATCAGATCCGTTTTTGGCGTGGATGAGAAAAGTCACATCGGGTATATGGCGGCCGTGAAGCAGAGTGTTCTGGACGGAACGTCCAAATGGTCTGCCAAAATTGCAATCACAGGTTTGTTAGGGTGGCCAAATCGATCGTTTCCTGTCGTTTTTTTGTCTCCCTGCGGTGCCTACTTCCTCAAACCATTACCCATAAATCGATCAAACCATCACATTTTCAGGTTTTAGGACATTCTGGTCTCTGTGCCAATACCTTCCAGTTCCAGTTCACTAATACTAGAAACAATAGTGAAAGACTAGGGGTGCGTCCCACCATGTTCCGTTAAAATTAAACTGGAGATTTTGTCCTATGTTTACTATGTTAAATTTAACTTTTACTAGAGATTTTCTCCGAGAAAATCTCCAGTTGTTTTTTAACTGGGCTAGAATTTACTAAGGGTGCGTCCCACCATGTCCAGTTAAAATTAAACTGGAGATTTAGGACATAGGACAAAATCTCCAGTTTAATTTTAACTGGGCATGGTGGGACGCACCCTAAAAGAAACACAGAAGTGGTTTTTAAACATTTGGAAAAGAGTCAAAAAATCATTGCTTACAGTAACTCTCTCGGTAGGGGAGGTGCAATGGTTAATTTAGGGCTTTGGAATATGAATGCGTTCGTAATGAGGTTGGGTGGTTTGATGGATTGCGTAGTGGGCTGTGGCGGGGTGGCGAAGCCGCAGGGGCATGATCTGTATCTCTGTATCTGTATGCTTCCCCGTTTGGCCTGTCCGCCTATTCTCTGTTATTGTTGTGCTTCCTGGTTGTCATTCGCGCAGCCCAAGATAGATGAATAGCCAATGAAACGTCTCATTTCTATTCACTCTGTCTATTGACCTGACACATTACTGCTGATTAATGATACGACTATCCGAGCTTTATGCGATACTGATAAACAACTCCGGGTTGATAAAATCCCATTTTACTTCTTTTTCTCACTCTGTTTTGTTTCCTTTCTCTGGATTTAGAAAAACAGGAAGCTATTATTCAGCCTTTTTGCGTAATCTGGAAACCTTCATCCGTACCTTCACCTGAGAAGCTCCTGGAATATTTTCACTGAAAATAACCCTCTTGAGTCAAGTCATGTCCTTTCAGAAAAGTCCGTTACGTTTCACCCCCTAGGGAAAAGTATTGTTTCCCTCAGTCTCCTTTACGGAGCTCTCTTCCATTTTAATTAATTTTAAAATTCATAATAGCTTTACTACCGTGGATTGTGGGCATGTTTTTCACTTTCAAGCCCCTTTTCTCCAGTTTGTCTCTTTTTTGTTAATTTTTAATTTTTTTTGCCTCTGCCTGCCTTCGTACAACTTAACTTTCGAATTATTAATTCTTCATTTTTCCCCGGAGTTTCCTACTATTTTTCACAACCTCCTACCTATCCTTTCGAGAATTGTGACTTTCTTTAATGCATAGTTCTGTCATTCTGTCAATGTTTGTCTGGTGTTGATTTCCCTTTTTCACCTATAGCCTACTTTTTTCCTTCCCTCCTAATTTCCCCTATTTGAATCATTACGTGACAGTTTAATTGGAATGTGTCAGGTCTCGCGCGGCATCCCACTCCTGCTTTATTGCCTTCAACAAAAACATATGTTGTTCTTGGTGTCTCCATCTCTTTCCACAGAGTAACCTTCACCGTCGACCCAGACACGCACATTGAAGCAATCACGCAAGCTGAGGAAATTGTCCTTGAAGGGACATCCCATTGGTCTTGCAAGATCGCTATAACAGGTAGCTGAAAGTCCCGTCGAATTTACGCAGTCATATACTCTCATTAACCACCCTTTACGTTGGTGGTCCGCTCCGTAGGAGTAGCCTCTATTAAATCGATTCCTCATGTGAGGTAGAAGTTTCTTGCCTCCTGAGTTGACGTACTGGTTTAGACGAGGGGGTAACCACTACAGAGATTACTTGAGATTCCCTGAGATTCCATAAAGATTTCCAAAGATTCCCAACGATATTCATAGAAAAATGAACCATGAAGGGGTAACCACTCCAAAAAGATTCAAGATTCCCTGAGATTTCATAAAGATTTCCAATGATTCCCAACGAGATTCCCAACGAGTGGTTAACCCCTCGGGTTTAGATTAAATAATAATTTAATCTTCTGTGCGAAAAATTCCCCGAAGTATTGTCCGATTCACATAAAAATAGAAAGAATTTCGATGCCAATCGTAAAATAAACAGTTGTATTGCGAAGCTGATTTTCCTAAGCCGAATATTCGGGCCGTTTTTTTGGGGCAGGCAGGTCATCAGTGTGCAACCACCGTATCAATCCGAATGTCCCATAATACCCATGCTACCTATAAATGATTGATTCTTTTCATCCGTGAACATTTTTTTTTTATTTTAATGATAATGTGGTCCGTTAAAACCGATTCAACCCATTTGGGAGAAACGACCTCGCGGGATCCTTTTGATAGAGCTTACTTTTTTGTAGTCAGTTTGTTAAAAAAATATGTAAATTACTGTTACTACTATAGTCTGCTATCTCCTTCTCATTTGACGCTTACCTATGAGAACGTGCCGAAGTGAATTAATTTTTTGCGCTTTTAGACATCTAGGTATAGCAAATCATTGGCTGACTTACGGTCATTCAGTAGAATACTCACCGGCTGTACCTGTAATAGTCTGTATAAAACAGCATATTTATTTTCATATAGGTTCCTCATATTAACACCAGCATTAGTCAAGGTCATTGATTCCAGAGGTTCATTTTTTGGGTCAGTGTATACAGGTGACCTTCGCTGACCAATAAGAGCGTCTGAGCACTTGGAGACGAATCGCTCTGATAGGTCAGCGTCGCGTCTTCGTCACTCCCAGTAAGTTCATCTCTGGAATTTAACTACCTTGGGCGTTTACCGCATGCTAGACACTCTGGCAGCTTAACGATAAGAGCACTTAATTATACATATTTACCTGCCTATTTAACTGAAAGCTTAAGCACGCAATGCAGAGTATAACAGTAGTATCTCTTTCCCATACTTGACATACCTACATTTTCTAGTCTGGAGTATGAATTAAAACAATTTGAATTCGAAACCTGGAGAAAAGGTTATTAAAAACTTGGGTGAAGTATGTACCTCTGAGGAGCGTAACTTCACAGTACATTAGAAATTTTCTCATCCAAACTTTAAAATTCGCTCAACTTTTGCAAAAAAGTTCCTTCCATCCATTTCTACATTTATTAGAATTCAGGCAGGTTGGTTAGTGATTCAAATTTGACGTGTTGGTAGGCCAACTTTTCTTTTATGACAAAAGACAAATATCCATTCACCCTGTGCGAATGCTGGTAAATCGACGTACACGTCTATTTTCTAAGCTTCATGTTTTGTTTGAATTTTACATATTGTTTGCATTTTTTTCTGTAGATGTTGCTCTGTACTGAAGTTGTATGTATTACCTGTAACTGTTAGTTGTCCTTAAATATCTAGTGCTTGACTGTTTGTAATCCTTACAGTAGGTATCTACTTTAGTACCTACTACCTAGTAGTACCTACTTAGTTCACTTATTTTCACTTATGTCGGAAATTGCAAAGATTTAATGAGAGTTTTTGGAACAAGGACTGACCTTTGAATTGTTAAAAAAACCATGGAAAGACCATATTTTTTCCAAGTTTTGGTAGCATCCATTAGATACTGAGTAGAAGTTCCACTATATAGGTAGCATTAAGTTGGCTTATTCATTCCTAGAAAATCTGGTGAGGTATTTATATAATTCGAGCACCTAGTCCTTGTAGGTACCTGCCACACTTCCTTTGAAGGCCGTAGCAGTAAAGGTAGTATTGTGCATAATCAGGTAGAAAGCAGGTGAGTCTGAGAAGTTTTTTTTTTTACTCATATCACTTAGTTTTTATATAAGACAGTTGTTACATATTGAGATTCGTTTTCCAGTAATTTGCGCACAAGGACTGATTGCCAAAGACAAGAGTGGGACTTCGGATCCGTACGTGACGGTGCAAGTGGGAAAAGTTAAAAAACGCACGCGCACTATGCCCCAGGAACTCAACCCTGTCTGGAATGAAAAATTTTACTTGTAAGTATTTTTTTGTTAACTCCTAGTTTATTCTGAAACTCCTTAAGCAGTCTCAGGAGAGTTCCTAATTACCTGTTCCATAGAAAAGTTTGTTACCCTGCCACTTAACTAATTACCTGTTCCATAGAAAAGTTTGTTACCCTGCCACTTAACTAGGTAATTACATGTTTCCCTATTTGTGACCATCATTTACAATCATTTTGTATATACCTACCTATGGGCCATTTTCACCGAAAAAAAATCAACGTTGATTTGAAATAAAAATCAAATTTTACCCTAGCAACATCAATAGCGAGGCTCGAGTTTGTTGATTACCATAGCAACTGATTCAAATCAGCTTAACGGCCACCATACATTCTCGACGAACTCCGCCAAAACCACTGTGCGAAAGTAAATATTCGACAAAACTAATGTTTACATATTAGTACAACCGGAGACTGGTAATTGCAATATCGTATTGATTGTGTCTACTCTAAAAGCTAAGCATAGTGTGCTATTTGAACGCGAAACAAACGAGTAAAAGTAGGACACTATGTTTAGCTTTTACAGGTGAAAAGTAGAGAAATGCTGTTGAAATTACCCACTTCCGTAAGTGAAATAAAAATTGCCAAAATGCAACATGGCTACGGTAAATAGCACAAACATTTATCAAGCTTTTCTACTAAATGTGACGATAAAATCATACATTTTTTTTGTCCGAAAATATTCAAAAAAATATTCCGCATGAGGTAGTGTTGTGTTTTCGCGATCTGTCAAAAAAACTTGTGGACTGGTAGTTGACTGTTTAAAATCGCTCCTGTGGGCTTATTACTCCATTTCATGCAAAAATACAACACTTCCTCACGACAAAGAGTCTCAGGTTTACATCCCCCTATAAACGCTTTCCACTCGCCCTGTAACTTCGGAGTAGGGCTTGAAGTACTTAGCATTGCGAACCAAGTACGTGTAGTCGAAAATAGCGAATGTATATTCAGCCTTAATTTGAATTTGATTTTTCTTGGTGAAAATTGCCCTATCTTACGGTACCTAGGTACCTACAGTAGGAAGGTTCTCGTGTTTCAGCTGAGCTCCGAGCATTTGAAATGTAGGTACTTATACCTACATTGGTGGCTTACCCTCTGTCAAACAACTCTATGAAACGACAATTTAATTTCAAAAGGAAAACTCAACCAACTAAAATGATTACACAGGCATCACTTCTATTCTCTTTGTTTGATGACAAGCAGCCATAATTGGTTCTATCATTGACAGGTTCAAGCATTCACAAAAGTAGCTCTGAATAAAATATGAAACTGGTGTGGAACTGTGTCGTTGTTACGCTTGCCCGGCCTGCCGCATGTCTTGCTCGCAGAATTTCCGTTTTTATAGAATCGTCACGGAGACAGAGCTTGGACGATTGAAATTTATGAAAACTCTCCTATTGGAATTCTTTGGTCATTGAAGTAACATATGGATCGCGGGAAATGCATTTCCCAGACCGAGATTGTGTGTGGGGGATCCTTATTATCACATTGCACGGGAAGTACCTACTTACCCGCAGACTGAATTATGGATTTGGCTCCTACAATATGTTCTTAGTGCAAATGTTCCCGGTGATGGCTTTATTATTGAATTCTAATGCATGTTCGAAGCAGATTCCTCAATGACCCATGTTTGGCAGGGTAGAGCTAGAGCTACAATTAAATTTTCTACGTTAGGAAAGACCTCGTCGCCACGGAGTCCAGTAGTATAGGTACACCTGTAGTCCAAGTCAGGCTGGGAGCATACCGATTAGTCATAATTTCTTGAAGATTTTCAGTTGACGCCGATCCGGATTTGGGTTCCATATCCTACCATATGCTAAAAATGCCAATCCTACCCTGAGCAGATATTTCTCGGCTCAAGAAGAAGTTTTGATCTGCCCTAGTTTGCACGAAATTATGACTTATCGGTATGCTCCCAGCCTAACTTGGACTTATAGTTTGAATGAGATCTATGGGTAGCGCCTTCGAATTCATGATTATAGACATCCTACAAGTTGGTGTGCACTAGTCAGATCTTCCCTGATCAAGCCCTGTTCCTGAGTTCCCGACTGTTCTCCACATATACATCACTACAGATTTAGCTGGTGTATTCCCTTTCTCGAACGCCAGAAAACCCACCCAACTAACACCTTCAAACTTTATTGTAAGAATACATATAAGGCACGCCATGATGCAATATATGAAGAACAGTTCTTCTTACAATAAATTTTGAAGGTGTTAGTTGGGTGGGTTTTCTGGCGTTCGAGAAAGGGAATACACCTGCAGATCTCGCTGATTTCTACTTTGTGTTTTCGCAGTGAATGCCACAACTCGTCGGACCGAATTAAGGTTCGTGTATGGGATGAGGACAATGACCTCAAGTCAAAGCTGCGACAGAAATTGACTCGGGAGTCTGACGACTTCCTCGGGCAGACCATCATCGAAGTCCGAACTCTGTCGGGAGAGATGGATGTCTGGTACAACCTGGAGAAACGAACTGACAAGTCTGCTGTGTCCGGTGCTATTCGGCTACATATCAGTGTAGAGATTAAGGGTGAAGAAAAGGTGAGTCAGTGAGTACAGAGATGAAACCGAGGGGTTAACCACTCGTTGGGAATCTTTGGAAATCTTTATGGAATCTCAGGGAATCTCAAGGAATCTCTGGAGTGGTTACCCCCTCGGATGAAATAGACTTTATAATCTGTGCCAAAGTACATTTTTCTTGGCAGAAACTGTATCATATAATAAGATGTTCTCATCTTGTATTTGATTTCTCAGGTGGCGCCATATCATGTACAGTACACCTGCCTTCATGAAAACCTCTTCCACTCGCTGTGCGAGAACAATAACAGCATCGTAGTTTTACCGCAAGCCAAGGGTGACGACGCTTGGAAAGTTTATTTTGATGAACCAGGGGAGGAATTGGTGGATGAATTTGCCATGCGCTACGGCATTGAGTCCATATACCAAGCTATGACGTAAGTCGTGTATTTTTGAGGAAGCGTTTGATTTCAAGTCCTTCAAATAAAGTGTCGTATAACTAACAATGAAATAGTTGCGTAGTTTTCATAGTTTTGTAGTTTGCAAATAGTTCCCTTTGCTTGTTTACGAAGGAACACGAAGAACAATTTTCGACTTTTCAGGCACTTCCATTGCCTTTCCACGAAATACTTGTGTCCGGGAGTGCCGGCTGTGATGAGTACACTCCTTGCCAACATCAATGCCTTTTATGCGCACACCACCGCCTCCTCTGCTGTCTCCGCCAGCGACCGTTTCTCTGCCTCCAATTTTGGGGTGAGTTTGGAACTGGATTTGGAACGAACAAGTCTTGTTTTGTGGAAGTCATCACACTCGAAGTAATTTCCCCCATATATTGAATCGAATCTAATCAACTTGTTGCGTGGTGTGAGAGATTATGAATAAATTTTCTGAGATTCGAAATCGACCAGGTATAACTTCCTAAGTTGAAGTAACTTCCGTAGGAAGTTCGAGACCCTTGTGGTATCGTCTGTAAATTTATGATAATGTGATTCCCAAAGTTGGTGTACTCTGTACCTACCATTACCACATTTCTGTATTGAATAGAGTAGGACATTTTTTTTATTCCAATAGCAGATCCTTTTTGGCCGTTTATGTCGAGGGAAAGTGCAAGCACCAGTGTACCAGTGTACCAGCGCAGTTCTGTTATTGGCTGTCGAGTAAAATTAATGAGAAAATTTCTCCTGTACAGAAAGAAAAGTTCGTGAAGCTGCTGGACCAGCTGCATAACTCGTTGCGGATAGATCTTTCGTCATACAGAAACAATTTCCCCTCTTCGTCTCAAGAGAAGCTGATGGATCTCAAGTCCACTGTGGATTTGCTGACAAGCATCACCTTCTTCAGGATGAAGGTGCAGGAACTGACCTGTCCTCCTCGTGCCTCCACCGTCGTCAAAGACTGCGTCAAGGCCTGCCTCAGGTCCACCTACCAGTTCCTCTTTGAAAACTGCTACGAGCTCTTCTCTAGAGAATACCAGGTAATGTAATGTTTTTTTTTAATGTAGTACTCCAGTTTTGTATTGTATTGTTTTCCAAAACAAGAAAAAATCGTTTAGTTTCCATGGAATGATTTTTAGCATCATGCCGCTGCGGTGCCACAACCAACAAGTTCGCCTTAAGTATCCGTGTCCTTATGTATCGGTGTACCTTTAGGTGGATCCGAATGAAGCAAAGCGGGACCCTAGTGAGCACGGACCGCAGCTGGATTCTGTGGACTTCTGGCACAAACTGATTGAGCTGATCATGTCGGTGATCGATGAGGACCGGAACGCGTACTCGCCAGTGCTGAATCAGTTCCCTCAGGAGCTCAACATTGGCCACCTTTCTACGGCCACAATGTGGAGCCTTTTCGCCGTAGACATGAAGTACGCTCTCGAGGAGCATGAGACTCACAGGCTGTGCAAATCTTCCGAGTACATGAACCTCCATTTCCGCGTCAAACGGCTCTACACTACTTACGTCGCTGATGTGCCTCCGTACAAGGGCTCTGTGCCTGAGTACCCTGCGTAAGTCTTATTTTAAGAGTGACATCTACTCAATAACTTTTTTTTTCTGAACCCTTTCCTAGCAAGCAATCCAAATATTTTCTTCACAGATACCTATCGGCTAACAATTCATATTGGTATTATTCGCCTCTTTGTTTCTGATGCAGAAAAGTTCAACAGAAGTTTTTGTTATTGTCAGGTGGTTCGAGCCGTTCGTCATGCAATGGCTCAATGAGAACGACGACGTGTCCTTAGAATACTTACATGGGGCCTTCAATAGAGATAAAAAAGACGGGGTAAGTTGCCACTTATGTCTATTTGGTTCAAATGTCGTGAGGTGGCCACTATGGGCAAGGATCGCTGATTTGATCAACCCAGTTTGTTCTCAACTCCGTTAGTCGGCACTGAAATCATTCTAATCAGCACACAATGCACATTGCACACTATACCGTCAACGATTGCTTTCGATAGGTTCAACAGTTGGATGTCGATCGTTTGGTCTATACCTACATATCACTCGATCAGCAATTGAGCCGGGTGAAGGACGCTCTCCAACTGTAGAATTTCGAACATATAAACTACCTTCGAGTGAGAACTACCGTGAGGGGAGGGGGGTTAGGATTTCTGATTTTTCCGCATAATCTCAAATCTCACTTCTTCCGTTTTGCGTTGCCAACAAATGGAAATGGTTCGAGGTATCCAGAGATAAAATAAGCTGTGAGATGCTTACGAAAGAGATAACAACTCACCTTCTGAAGCAACTTGTCTTTTCCTTTTCAGTTTCAAAGGAGCAGCGAGCACGCTCTGTTCTCGGAATCGGTGGTGGACGTGTTCACGCAGCTCACGCAATGTTTCGACGTCGTGTCGAAGCTGGAGTGCCCGGACCCGGACATCTGGCGCCGCTACATGAAGCGCTTTGCAAAGACCATTGTCAAGGTCCTCATCACCTATGCTGAAATTAGCAAAAAGGATTTCCCTAACTACCTCAGCGATGAGCGAGTCGTAAGTGTCCGAGACTAGAATGTTCGTCAAAACGACAGAAGAGATAAGAAGACCTAGTTTTTAAGCTGAGGAAAATATTAGTTCGGTGTTAGAAGTGAAATCGAAATAGTATTTTAATATTTTTTTAACAGGAAAACTATTGATTCTTTGTTCTGAGATGTCTTGTCAGTTGGTAAATCCAAACGACCATCAGCTGGTGTCATCAGCGACTGATCCCATACCCTGCATTTTCAGGCTGTGATCCTGATGAACAACATTCAGCAACTTCGAGTGCAGTTGGAGAAGATGTTCAATGCCATGGGTGGCCCAAAGCTGGAGGAGGACGCAGCCAACATCCTGAATGAGCTCCAGCAGACTCTCAACGGCGTTTTGGACGAACTAGCCTTCGTTTTTGCGTGCAGGTTTGTTTTTATTATAAAAGTTCATTGTGCCTACCTACGTTGTAGGTCTTGTAGTAGCTTTTCAAAAAACCCTTTTAAGGCAGGACACACAGTTTCAACTCACATTATGTGGTGTCGGTAATACCTATTATACCTACTACTGATTATTGCACGAAGTAGGTATCTAGGAGATTTGTCAGACCCTGTATTAAGTAAAAAAAAAAGTTTGTAGGTACCTACTGATACCACTGATAGAACCCAGCGTGAAGTTCGCCACAATTACAATAATAAAAATAATCTGGTATTTTAGCTTGGAGAACCGGATCACGATGTCTGGTCGGGAGGTTGGCGATTTGTTGCTGAGCATTAAAGGCGGGAGCCAGGTTCCTACCAGCCAGCCGCAGCGTCAGAATCTGGGACAGGAGGTGGACGAGGTGTTACGGCCGCTAATGGATCTCCTCGACGGCTCCCTGTCCGACTACGCCGAGACATGTGAGAAGACCGTCCTCAAGCGGCTGCTTAAGGAACTCTGGAAAATAGTTATGCGGATACTCGAGAAAACTGTCGTTCTGCCGCCACTGACTGATAAAACTGTAAGTGCCTTTTCACTGCCTCATCTGTGTGTAATACAGTTAGAGGGCCCTGCTCAGCTGGGCACAGAACTACTGATCACTGTGGCTTGGTATCTCCGTACAAGTCATAAAAGTCTAATCACTTGTTTCAGATGCTTCTTAAAAATCTAACGGACAATGCCAAAAACCTGGCGGCGAATGCCAAGATCGAGGACATGTCGAGACTGTTCAAGAACCACATGGCTGGGAAACAAGACGTCAAAAATGCGCTCAGTGGCGTCATGGTTTGTCTTTTCTTTATTTCAAAGATGAAAGGGAAATGCAGAGTACAGTACGTTTATTTATTTCTCTCACTTTCTTAGTAAACTTAACTCCCATCTATGGGAAACAATCAGTTATTTGTTAGACCTAAATTTACTTTCGACACCTACTCTTCTCGTAGACTGGGAGTTTGCTGACATGTTTATTGCGAAACTTTCTTTTTATAGGACATTTCGAAAGAAATGGAGCGTAACTTGACCCCCAAGCAGTGCGCTGTTTTGGATCAAGCTCTCGACTCGATCAAGAGCTACTTCCATGCGAATGGTAATGGCCTGAAGAAACAGTTCCTGGAGAAGTCGCCAGAGCTACAGAGCCTGCGCTACGCCCTCTCCCTTTACACACAAACCACCGACGCCCTCATCAAAACTTTCGTCACTACTCAACTGAACGAAGGTGAGGAACCAACTTTGGGAGTAAAAACGTGCCTACTCTACTTACCTATTGCTGTGGTCCACAAGGTGAGGAGGGTTTTTCGGTTCAAGAATTTCGCATTTGAGTTTTGCCAAATGGGAGAAAGAGGGGCAGGAGGGAGGGTAAAAGGCGTAAAGAGTGTTGTTAGTTTTGGGGAGCCTTTTGTACTAACTGCATATTTTACTAAAAACTAATTGGGGTATGGTACTTGCCAACGGCTTCTCTCGGAAATAGTAATAAAAATACGAAGAAAAAAGGAATTTTTCAGTCTGCCCCTCGTGAATTTTCTTTTATTTCTGGGCTCGGTATACGGTAAAGTGCCTACTCTTATTTGGTACGTTCCTTGGAATGTTGTGCATATCTGTACTTCCAAAACTTCTTTCACCGCTCTCCTCGCCTTTGCGGCCGTAACTTCAAATTCGAGATCGCCTTCCCAACTTTATATTCCAGAGGAAGCTGGAGGTAAGGTATAATGTTGTGTACCTAAATATCTTCGAGGTGGTGGTATAAGAATGACTTGGAATGAAAACCTCTCGGAGTGAGCTCAACCTCTACAGAATAAGAAAAGATCTGTATCTGTTCCATTCCAAAAATTTAGTAATGAAATGCCAGTTTTGAGACTTTCTGTTTGTTGATTTTTCATTCCAAGACAGATCTTGAATGTTCAATGTTCGGTGTATCTATAATCACTGCGCTCTCTGGCTGATGTGTAAATAATGGTACAATGTTCGGATGTCTGAAAATATTTAGGTATTTCCCATTCTACTATAAGGGCACAGCGTTTCCACACTGAAAAATAAATTTTAGTCGCGCGAAACTGAAATTTCAAAATCTATAAATAGAAACGCTTGTCCTTAGCAAATCTGTCAGGGTGGTGAGGCAGTGGCAATATGGAGCTGTTATCCCTCTTTCGAGACGGACAGCGCGAGAAAACTGAGACTTGGTTTTAGGGCCTTAACAGTAGTTGTTCCAAGCTGTTCTCTGATAACTTACGACTGACAAATATTCTCTCGTTACTCGCCTCAGCCCCGAACTCATTTGCTTCGCTACGCTTTCAACACGAATGATTCATGTTGCTTTTGCTGTTGTCACCTTCTATTATTTTCCCAACTTTCCGTCTGTCTGACAACAGGAAGGGTGTCTTCAGAAAATGTTGTCTACTCTATCTCTGTTTTCTACCTCTTTTTTTGCTTGCTATGTGTTAGTGCCTCTGAATAACAAACAAACGCTGACGCAACGTCAGCGGTCGGTGTCGAGCGAGAGGGGTTCGCAGGACGAAGGCGATGAAGGACTGGAGGAACCTCTGCGCACAAAGAAGAGGAGGGAGTCCGCCCAGATGGAAGGTATGCCGTACGTCTTGCTTATGTGTGCCATGTGTCTGGTGGCAGGAGGTCCCATTTTTATTTTTTACTCTTTGGTGACAAGAGTTGGCAAAAACGTGCTTACAATTCCTTACACCGAGTCTGTCGAACTGTTATTCAGTGTTACAATGTTGGCTGAGTACCAAATTAATTATTTTTAAAAGAAGCTGAACTCTAGGAGTAGGTACTAAGCGAGCCCTATCCAGTCAGCGAAGATAGTGAAGAATAACGATACAAAACTGCACATTTCTGGAGAATCCTACCCGCTAATTCGCCCTAATACCAAGTTTCCGTTGGAGGCTCCTACATCAATGAATACAAAACGGTTACAGCAAGTTACCATTTATTTTATAACATTGGGGTAAGTGACATAAAACGACCCAATGTGTCCCGAAAAGGAAAGTGTCAGGATCGGGAAACTTCTCAACCGATGGTCTAAATTTTTTAAACCTAAATCTGGATTATCTGGATTCCTTCAATCCCGATGATATCAGTCAATATGGTCATTCGATGACCAAATGATACTTAAAACTCATCTTTAAAGTTACACTTAGAAATACTTGTATAAGATAAACATGTAGAGGAAGTTGTAATATTTACATTTCAACGTCGCGGTCCATGTCTCCTGCAAGGTCGGCACCATCTTCCTCTGTTAGGCCAGCTTCTGCGGCCAGTGCTGCTAACGCGGAGTCCGTAGTGGCGACGCGCGGCGGAGTAGCAGCCCTTGGCATAACCATGATGCGTTGCACGCCCCCCTCCGATGACACCACCTGCACTGCGCCCTGCTGTTGTTTCTGCTGCTGCAATGCCTGCACAATCATCTTCTGCGTGCCGGGCGAGCTGAGCTGCTTTCCGCTGATGGTGATGCTCTGGCCTGCCCCTGGTCTTTTCTGCGTCAATGTCACCGTTTTTCCAGCCTGCTGCATGCCAATCTGGATTGGTTTTCCAGCCCCAGACTGTGCCTTGGATACAAAAATCATTTTTTTCCCATCTGCTGTGGTGACTGTCTGACCAGGAGCTAAGATGGGCGCAGACACTGTGGAGGTAGTGCCTCTTAGCGTACCACCCGCTGACGACACGATAATCTGCTGCTGGCCACCTCCTGGCTTGGTGATGAGCACGGTTTGCTTTCCTCCTCCCACCCCGCCAAGCACCATGTTCCCAGGAAGAGTTTTGATGATTTGCGTGCCACCACCTTGGCCCGCACCAACCAGCTTCACTATCCGCGTGCCTTGTCCTTGACTTGGGGAGGCTTTTCCCGCTATGTTGACAGTTTTCGGCATCTGCGCGACAGTCATGCCACCTTGACTCTTGACGAGTGTCACATATTGGGCTGTTCCTGCCCCTGATTTCTGAACAAGAAGTTGTTGTCCACCTGCAGTGCCCGGAGATTTCTGAAGAATAATCTGTTTTCCGGCCGTAGTTTGGACGGCTGCCCCCGATTTTTGAAGGATGATTTGTTGCCCAGAGACCGTTCCAGGCTTTTGCACAATAACTTGATGGGGAACTGCTTTCTGAACGAAGACTTGTGCTGGCCCTGGCTTTTGCACAAGGATCTGACCAGGCTGGCCTTGCTTCTGAAGGATAATCTGCTTCTGACCCGTCTGGATGGTCTTGAGTACCGTACTGCTCGGCCTCGGTCCGGGAGTTCCTGGCATGACACGGATGGGCGTGCTAATCTTCTGGGTGGCGGCCGCCGCTGCTGCAAGTGTTTGGATGCCCGTCAGCTTGGGGGTGGTTGTCGTCGCAGTCGTGGTGGATTTGATGGGGGAGCTGAGCCTGATCTGTTTTGGAGAGGTGGGCTGAGCAGGGGTGGGCGCAGGGACCGGAGGTGGAGCGGGAGGCATCTCATATTTATCAATCTGTAGAAGATATGAATCTGCATTAGGCGTAGGAGTCCAGTTCACCTCGAGAGAATTGGTCATTGCTCTGACCAGCTGAACACGGCCCGGAGCAGCTGGCAACTCTGCCTCCAGATACCACAGATCTTTGCAGCAGACTTGGTTGTTCCAGGCTTTACGATAGCCGTCGCGGCCCGACCAGATGTACAAGCGATTTCGGACGACGGTGGCGCAATGACCTGCCCTTGGCCTCGGTTTCACTTCGGAGACGCGAACATCCTCCCAAATGCCTTGCTCCAGGTCCAGTACGGCCAACGAGTTGGTGCATTTCCACTCCTTCTCGTGCTCTGGCTGCTGCCACTCATGGTTCTCCTCTTTATTTTCATCGAGCAGGGGCACCCAACCCCCAAACACAATCATTCGGTGACCAATGAGGCTGGCGGTGTGAAGGGAGCGAGGCAGCGGCACAGGGCCGGCCAGATGTGGTTCAGACCAGGTCATGGTTGCGATGTCGAGGAACCACACGTCACCGAGACGACGGCCGCACATTCCTCCGTACACTACGAGCTTACTGTTTCCGGATTTATCCGTGTAACCAACGGCGGAGTGACTCTCACGGGGCGAAGGATGGCTTCCACTGGTTTTCGGCTTGTCCCATACAACGCTGCCGTCCGGGAGGAGTTCGAGGGTGTACAGATCGTTGAGGTATAGGGGTGTTGGATTGTCCTCCTTGCTGTTATTGAAGAGATCCTCCCGTGTGAGCCCTCCAAAAAGGTAGACCTGAAGAAAAAGTAGAATTTCAACCGTCGGTCTATGTGAAGACGAATGCATCTTTATAGGAAGGTTACGAAGCCACAAACAGATCTGTTAAACACACAACACACCACCTGCTCACCTTGTTTCCGATCAGGGTGAAGCTGTGGCCAAGTCGCGGGCAGGGAGGGAGGTCGTGCTCGGGTGGGACGGGGACGAGGCGCCGCCATTCCCATCGACTGGCGTGCAGCTCGTACAGATCGTTCCAGTACTTGCCGTACTCCACCATTCCACCGAACATTAGCATGCGCGTTCCATCTACCACGAAACCATAGGCAGCGCAGCCAGGGGGAATATCCCCGCAAAGACTGGGCGAGAACCTGAGAAGAAAATTTCCATTTTAAACAATCTATTTTTATTTTTTGGTTATGCGATATCAGAAATCTTTTTGACAACGGCAGTGTGGTGGGTTGTAGCTCACGGCTTTATGGTTCAAGTGTTTCAAATTAAAACGAGTGAATAATTTTAATCTTCACATTTGAAAATACTGAACATACCATTGGTTTTTGGCGGTATTGAAGACAGACAGCTCATTGACGATACCCTCATTGCCCCCACCGAATACAACGATGAGATCCTTGATGGCCACTGCACGGTGACCATGGCGTGGGCGAGGAAGCGGCCCAGCTTGATTCTGCACCTTCTTCCATACCAACAGCGGGCCGCTGCCGAAGCCGGTGCCCTTCTCCTTCTCCTCCTTCAACTCCACTTTGCCCGCGTTGGTCATTTGCATCAGGTCTCTTTCCACCGTTGACACCCCCTAAAAACATTTATTATACACTAACATGATATTTCTTTTTTCAGAAACGTCTGGGCTAGATGAGGGCAGTGTGGGCGAAGTGTCCATTCAAGTGGACCTCCTCACGCACCCCGGTACCGGCGAGCACAAAATCGCCCTCAAGGTTGTGGCTGCGAATGATCTCAAGTGGAACAGCATCAGCGGCATGTTCCGACCATTCGTCGAGGTGAATCTCATCGGGCCGCATCTGTCCGACAAGAAGCGGAAACAAGCGACCAAGTCCAAGTCCAACAACTGGTCACCCAAGTTCAACGAGACGTTCCACTTCGTCATCGGCAGTGAGGATCAGCTTGACTACTTTGAGCTGCATATCTGCATCAAGGACTACTGCTTCGCGCGTGATGACCGTCTGGTGGGTGTGGCAGTTCTCCAGCTGAAGGATATCGTAGAGCAGGGCTCTTGCGCCTGCTGGCTCAGCCTCGGCAAGCGCATCCAGATGGACGAGACGGGCTGGACGATCCTGCGCATCCTCTCCCAACGAACCAACGACGAAGTGGCCAAGGAGTTCGTCAAACTGAAATCTGATATCCGGCAGGAGAACCCGCCCAACCCCCCGCAGTGAGCCGACAATACCCCATGTTGCATCACCGATCCCATTCCAACCCCAAAATAAACCTATTGTAAAAATGCAGATTTGAATGTTTTATTCTGACGTTACAAATGTGTAAAAAATGAAAAGCTTCTGTTTGTTACAATGAGTAAAATTTTTAAACAATTTCCGCTTCTTGTTAGAACCCTGCCTCCGTTTTAAGGGGGTCAGTACCTCTTCAACTACTTCATCTAGTTCATTACCTTAGATAGCATGTTCTAAATAATTGTTCTCAACCAGGGGTAGGTTGCGTAGCTCCGCAGTCAGCAGTAGCTGTACGACATGTCACGGGGTCAGCCTCCCTACTGAGATAATGTTTCTCGATCTTCCATACAATTATTAAATAATGACCAAACTACTTTGCTTAAGATTGAATATTTGTCTTTTTAAGTTGAAGAAAATAGCGGTTGAAACGGTACATAGGTAAATCACGAGAACTCACACTCAAGACCTCGCAGTGGATTATAAATCTTAAAATATTAGCACTAAAGGGCGTTTTAAAATTTCTAAGTGAAATTAAGATATGGAGCCAAATTATTTTGGTATTGTACATGAATCTTTAAATTATAAATAATTATGTAAAATGTCGCCTGTTTTCTAAACACTACTGTATCCTCAAATTTTTCGTTGAAATTCCAATCCAGGAGACCACCGACATTGAAAAGAAGCCCACATCATATAGGCTGCAATACGTAGAAATTTTAGGCTCAGTTAAAGGTAAGTACAAAATCCCTTCCGTTCATTCTACAGACAGCTACTGGTCGCAGCAATCGTGTTTGGCCATTTCTTCCCATCAGGTGGCCTTTTAGAGAAGAGAGAAAAAATAAATACAAAATAACTCCTGGTGGCGAGATCATAAATATTACCTAGGTATAAAATTTTTGCTGGCTACCCCTCTAAGTTTTTTACTGGAAATTAATAAATACGCCAAAAGTTCTGGGGCTATTTGGATTTTAGGAATGATTATAAGTTGATGTTGGTATCAAAATACTACTCACCATCATGATAAAAACCTTTCACAGCATATTATGTGGCTAGCGAGGAGGTTTTAAAAGGCAGAGTGTAGTTACGAGAATACTCTTTGGCACCGTATTCATATTAGCTGTTGACATATTCTTAAAGTGACGTAGGGTAACTAGATGACGTGACAACACCAAGTCTTCCACATTCAGGTAAAGAATGCCGTTGATGGACTGGCCAGACCAAACATTTTTGGTTGGCTGCTGAGATGGAGCGTTTGGTTGGTTTGGTCCAACAATCAATCCTATTTCACACATAGACAAGTAGTACCTACTGTTGCATCCCGTGAGCATCACGTATGCTCCCACATTCGCTACCTACGTATGAACAACGATTTAGGTATGGTAGGTAGGTAACAATTCAACTTACCTTCCAAAGGGGCCGTTGAGATTTATCAACTATTCACGTCTCTTCCGAGTTGCAGCGAAGAAAAGTAAATAACTCCTCAAATTCATCGAAGCTGGCGGCAGAACGGCAGAATTACATGCGATGCTGCTTGAGCCAACAGTCTCGTTCAGATAGATAAGTTTCGTCCTTAATTTCCTAAAAGAATTAATAAAATCCATGGTTGAATCAGTATTTGTATACAAACGAACATATTTTGATAGAATAAAAACAAGCCTCAAATATGGCGGCCTTCAGGCAACCATTGATCTATGATTCGGGTTAGGTTAGTAAATTTAAACGTTAAAATCGGAAAATAAAATGAAATTCACAGTGCACAGGGTGATTTTTGGGTTTTTATGAAAGCTTGAAATACGCACCTATGAATGGTACCAATCATTCAAGAGTAGGTTAAAGAATATTTGATTTAAAGCTGATATAAAGAAAGGCGGTCTCCCGAAATTCACTGTCGAGCTGACGCCATGACGCTTCACTGCGGCTGCCTCACGCGAAGCATTTTGGGTATCCTTTTACGAACAAATCTCTTTCCCGCCAAGTCTAAAAAATCAATACTTTTCAAAATAAATTGCTTTATGCTCAAGAAGAAGCACTAAAATGATTTAATTATTATAAAAAAGTGAATTTTGAACCGTTCTTGTGTCGTTAAAGTTTATAGACAAGAAATTAATTGCAAGTAATGTCCTTGAAAAATTGTATAATCACAACTACCTGAAAATCTAGAATATCATTACTTTAACGAAAATTATTATAATTGTCACCAAAATATACCTTATTAAAAATTAAACTACTTACATATTAATTTTTTTGAAACACAATTATAATAATTCTTCAGTACAGATAAATATTTTTGAAAATTTGAAAAATTAAAATACGCGCGTTTAGTTTGTTCGAAAAGTCACCACTACTGTAGTCAAGACTTTTTTCTCATTTAACGTAAAAATTAGTGATTAATCATATGTATCATATATAATTAAATTGAAAAAAATTAATTGTTATGTTTTAAATGTTTTTAAATATAAAATAACGTTAAAGAAATTAAAACGACCTGCATTTAAAGAATTTTCTTAGAAAACTTTGAATTCTGTACTTACCTTATGAGAAAATCTTTGTTTTAACGAGATGAAAAGTTGCGTGGTTTTGGACAGCTAGTGGCTGGTTTCGGAAGGAGGGCAGAAATGGCCGACGCGTTAGTGGCAGGTGTACAATATGGTCTGTCCTCAACAAATTCCCATGAACAGAACAGTTTAGTTTTTGTGAAATTGACAGATTCGGCCTACAGAGCAATAGAGGAGTACTTAAGAAATGGGGTAAGTTTTCAAATTGTGTCGTTCACTGAAACGTATCTGTGTTTGTATCGATTTCATGACGAGACGACTTGTAGAATCTCGTCGCCATTTGTAAGGCCTACTTTCAAGTAAAACGTTTCCCATGTTTTCTTCTATTTCTTCTCAATATTTCTGCCTCCAAATCCATTAGATAAAATTCTAAAAGGTTCTATTAACCTGGCTTTCAGTTTTGGAACGTGTCACCTTACGGTTTCCTGGCTAGATAAGCGTCGAAATGTTAGGTAACATCTGGGTCCGTTTTCTTCTGATTCTGAAGGTTTTTAGTACACCTGTGTTGGGAAAGTTATAAGTTATGTATGTTATTGGAGCACGAAACGTTACTTGAGCGCTGGCTAGCGACAGAGCACCTGTCAGGTTTCCTAAGTAAGTCAATGCCCGACTTTGTTTTGCCTTATTTAGAATCACGTCAATGTCATTTGGATATGTCATTGAAGCAGTCGACATGTCGGCAGTTCGGGGTTTTCAGTTTCTTTCTCATTGAAATACGCTTTTACGCATTACTTACAAAATACTCTCATCTTGACTTTCTAAACATATAGGTGGATTATTGGATACGTGAATATGCTCTTGGTCTAGGTGGCACTAACTCTTGCGTTTTTGATCGAAATCTCCATAGGGGGTTTCCTACATACATATGTGACGTCTACTACTCATTTTGCTGTTACCCATTGGGTGAAATATCTTACTTCAGACAAAGAGGACAATGCGCCCTCATTATCACTCTTTCAATATGCTTTCGTGGTTCCTTGATGTTTGCTTTTCGGAGTTAAGGATGCGAGTTATGGTAGATCTGGAACCATCATTAGGTTCTACTTATTTTATGGGTACCTTTAGGAGCTTAGTGTTGACGTGGAGAAAAAAAAGCAGTCATCGTAGCTTCCTATAGTAATAAAGCATTTATATTGTGATTCAAGATTCAACGCTTGCGGTTGCGCGCTTACCTACCCATGTTCTGTGCTGTTTATGGAATTTGCCTCTTCCTACGATCACGTATGGCTTTCGCGAATACCCCTACTGTTAAGTCTCATCCCAAGGTCTTTAAAGTCTGGAGGTTGTCCCGTCCGAATGTCGTAAGTTAAGCCACGCTGACCAGTCTCAATACTTCGTCGTTAACTATGGTTTGAAATTCAGACAAGACAACCTGGTAAAATGTAAAGACCGTGCTATCTTCCCACGTCCTCATGGCCGTCAGGACAGCAAGTATTTGGCACCTCAGAATTGGTGGTTATTCTTGAAATGCTTGGAGAATGTGGCTTTTGTGTAAGTGACGCATCTAATGGGAGGCAGTCAGCTGATTTTTATCTTGGCCCCCATCCCATGCTCTGTCCATACTCCTGCTCCCCGTGCTATTCTCGGACTTGATCACTCTCTTTGGTGAGGACTGACCTTGTTTCCCGGAATGTCGCACAGATTGTTTTCGTTCCACCTGTTGTCGTGGTTATCATAATGCCCTTGTCGTGATTTTTTTCCACTCCGAATGACATTTCTTTAAACGACAATTAAATTTTCACCAGCAACCGGGAGATATTTACGGGCACACTACCCGACAGAGTGATGGAATAATCCATTGTCGCTCTCACAACCGAAGACTGCTGGATTGGAACTCCTAGAAGTGGAAATTCTCTGAAGCTTCCCCTCCCCCTCGTATCTGTTCAGTTGAACTCGAAAGTTATCAAATAAAAATAGTTAACTTGTTCAGAAAAGTTGAGTACATTTTAGTTGAAACATGGAGGCCAACTCAATTGGCTGGTTGGTTTTTGACTAAACAGTTTGATAGGAGTCTCGTTTATAATCAGCTCTTATGATTTTTTTACGGTAGTTCGGTATTGACTGTTTGGCGGCTTTGACGTCAACACAGCTAACCAGCCTCGCATCTTTTCGTGCTGTTTAAAAACTGGTCCTCTGAAGCGGGTTAAGGTGCCAACTCGCAAGTAACTACCGCATGTTCTTTGTCGTAGTTGGGCTTTTGCCACCTGGCCTTTCATGGCACCCTTAATACCTCACTCAGTATTTTACGCTCTCCACTCCAATTTTGGTGTTATTGAAATATTTATTATTAATATTTATTCGTGAAACTCCTATAGTTTTTAAGACAGTTCCGCGGCATTGGGCCTCCACTTTCAGCTTCTAAAATAAAGGTTGTCACTGACGCCACTGATGCCAAAAATACGGTAGATACAAAGAACTGACTCCCGGTACGATTTTTTCGTCGATCCCATAAAGATTATTTGTGAGAATGAAAATGAGGTGGTTGCTTTTGCTACCAAGGACGTTAGTTTTGTTTAATTAGTGTAGGTCACCCAAATGACGAGTTTGTGGCGGTGACTCAGCATAACGTCGCATTGTGCTGCCTTGTAATTTACTTTTATCGGGACATGTTGTGCGATTTCTCCTGTGGTGTAGAAGAGTTGGCTGGTGGGCCTCTGAAGTGACCGTAGTGTCGCATTGCCTCGTCATGCTCGCTGCAGAGTATTTATTTTTTCTCCCAAACAACTTTACCTAATTCCCTTATCGATTTGCCGCCAGAGTTAGAAAGAGATTTTTTGTTTCGAAAAAGAAAATTGTAATATGATATTTGTGAGGGGTTAACCACTCCAGGAATCTCGTTGGGAATCTCGTTAGAAATCTCAGGGAATCATTGGAAATATTAGTGAAATCTCAGGAAATCTTGGAAATTTCTGTAGTAGTTAACCCTTCGGGGTGCATCTTTCCACGAATCTCGTTGAGAATCTCAGGAAATCTTTGAAAATCTTCATGCAATCTCTGGTGTGGTTACCCCCTCGGATATTTGGGTTCATGTAGAGATTCAACAGTATGAAAAGTAGCCGTAGCCCAAGTGAGTCGTTATGTACGGTAACTACAAACTGTCAGAGGACTTGCGCCAAGGATGTGATGCCTTCGCATTCCCAAGTTGAGCTGAGGCACCAAGGTCCAGAAATGGTGAAGCGAAGGCAAGCTTGTGGTTACTAACAAATTTTTTAAATAACGGAACCCTTCCAAGTCCGCAGCTCCTCAGCCATCGTTCATAAGGAAGGAGGCCTTCGAATTTA
This sequence comes from Mesopsocus fuscifrons, assembly GCA_950004255.1. Classification (NCBI taxonomy): domain Eukaryota; kingdom Metazoa; phylum Arthropoda; class Insecta; order Psocodea; family Mesopsocidae; genus Mesopsocus; species Mesopsocus fuscifrons. The sequence continues at coordinate 13,985,791 of OX465377.1, forward strand.
GATGGGTTTCGATTCCTGCAATTCACTCGATGATGGCAGGTCAGAAAAACTTTGATGGCGTCTGGGATTGGACTTGTGACCCTGCTCTAGAGTCCTAGACCATTCGCTACCGAGGCTAGCAAGGCTAGGTGTCGATGTCGGTCTAATTCGGTCCTCCCTGCAAGGCATGGCCTATTCTACACATTCCCTTATCCGATGAGTTATCATGCGCCACGCTCTATCGATGGTATGATGACGTTAGGAGTGATTGACAATCAGGGTACATGGGCGTGACGAGAAGCCTCGCCTAATGGGAACGGAAGTAGAATACCTCAGCTGACATTTGTTGTCTGTACTGAATTAGCTACCAGCTTTGATGTACATTGCCATTATTGAAACAAAATGAAAAATATCACCATAATTACAAATTACAAGTAGGGCGTGTGTCGACAAAGGCGAGTTTTTTTTTCGGTTGGTGGCCAGCTGGTGACTTCCGATAACGCGATTGTGTGTGGTTGCAGTTCCCCCATAGAGCGAAGCAGTAGCTGCTCAGCCTATACCTTTTCCAACAATTTTGTTCAGACTTTAAATAATAGAGGAAAAAAAAAATATCGTTTAGGTATTTTATTTGGAACTTCTGTTTTATTTTGTATAGTTCAGAATGTAGATATAGTTTATCTTAACTTGTTTACTTTTGTTGTGATTAAATTACCTGGATAATAATTTTACATGAGTTGAATCGAATCAGGTACATTTGAGACGTGACATTGCATAATGTTGGCGATGTGCCTTATCTTGCTCAGCAAACTGACGGCGCCCTGTCGTCTGCTTTGTTGACACACACGTGATGCTTCGTTACCGCCCCCTACCTCTACTGTTCTCCTGTTCTATACTTAGGGTGCGTCCCACTATGCCCAGTTAAAATTAAACTGGAGATTTACCATGTTAAATTTAACTGAAAAGTTAAATTTAACATGGTAAACATAGGACAAAATCTCCAGTTTAATTTTAACTGGGCATGGTGGCCGCTCCCCATGAACGTTATAGCTTTATAAACTTAACTATAGTTGAACTGGACTGGTGAAAGGCCACCCTTAGGGTGAAAGGAATAACTTACGCGTTTCAAAACGGGGACGGGATAGCAAAGGATAGCTGCATTGCCCTAGATATCTTATCTGGTACAAAATAATGTGTCACTTCCATGTGCAGTAAACTTGGTGGGGGGCTGTTTGTTGGGATCGCAAGAACATCTGTTTCCACTGAAGGTCAATAACCATTCTGGGATGGGTAGGCACACAGTCAGAATAAGGATGCTGCCTTGCGTTTATATTCTTGTAGTGCCCCTGTGGCTTCCGATTGAATGGGTCTTGGTGCATGGTTACTGTGCACCACCTGTCTGAGGGGTAGAAGCCAGGTGTTGAGGGGTGGTCTGTTTTTATGGCATTGAAGTATACCGGGCTGTGAGGACGACCGGGTTCTTTTGTTACCTCGGCAACGACTAGACCTATGGCTTGTTCAATTAGGATTACCACGTTCGTTCTCAGTGAGTGTACCTACACGTTTAATTAGTGGGTAGGATCGACCATTTGGACTGTGACCGCTCTCGCTTTGTCTACTGTCTACAGACCACCATACACAACAGGCACAACTGTAATATACCTGGTTAAGTTGCTGGCTGTAATGAAATAATTTTGGCAAGAGCGATTAAATTTCAAACGCCCTATTAGGCCCATTCCACTCTACAATTTAAAAGCGGTTAAATTCGGTTTCTACTATAGTTATTCTCCGGAGGGGGAGAGAGGGTGGCAAGACCCCCAATTGCCCTGATACTTAGCGTAAGCTGCAATGCAGTTGCAAAGTTGCCATCTAATTGAATCCTTCTATTGCTTTTCCTGAGAGCTTTAATAAAATGCAGTCATCTGTGAAATGGAGTGGCTTGGCTGCTGTTGCTGCAATATAGTGTTACTGTTGCCCTCTGTTATCGCGGGGTTAGGTCAAGCCCTGTCCGTCATCATATGAAGATACCTGCGCCTTTAAAGGTCATTCGGTGGAGTTTTTAACTTCTTTCTTGTTGCTGTTTTTGATTTGTTATTATTTAAAAAAAAAAATCTTTACTATGCTGGACTGAAAAGTCAAAACACTGAAAAAGGAACAGATGTACGAATGAACGAACACCGGGAACAGCAGTAGCGAGTAGCCGCCGTACTTACGCAAGATCTATTTTCGCATAGTTTGGTGGTGATAATTTGGCGTATCTGTGTGGGATAGGGTCGATATAAGTCGTGTGGATTGCAGGAATCAACTGATAAACCATAATGTTGTTCGTGATGTTTTGAAGACCGTAAAGTCGGTGGTGATGAACCTTGCAGTTGGCTCGTGAGTCATGTCAGTCATGTCCCTTATATCTGAGCCAGAGCCAGGTCACACTACACTTCACAGCCCCTATAATTGCTGCTAGTGGCTTGCGTTGATAACGAGGGGCCACTCCAGAGATTCCATAAAGATTTCCAAAGATTCCCAACGATATTCATAGAGAGATGAACCCCGAAGAGGTAACCACTCCAAAAAATTCCAATATTCCCTGAGATTTCATAAAGATTTCCAACGATTCCCAACGAGTGGTTAACCCCTCGGTTGATAACAAATGGAGGGGTACCAACGGATGCCTTGTTTATTGAGTAATTCTTCACATTGGCGATCAAAATGAATACCAGTACCGGACCAGTTGTCTGAGATTTCATGTGTTAAACTTTCTTTACATTATTTGGCTAAAATGGCAAAAGGTTGGTGAATGCCAAGCTTCCGAGGAATTCGATACATCGTGATCTTCAGTCTTCACTAGATGCTTCTGGGATTTTTTTTCTATTTGTATTTTCCTCCACCTTGTGGCTACAAATTGCTGTAGTTTGCAGAATAATGAGCGGCGTGCATGTACTCAGCTGAACTGCTCGTCGTTTGACATTTTACCCTTATGTATGTAAAGCTAGGGCCAGGCTTCAAGTTATGTTCGCTTTATCGGTTAATTCATGCGACCATTATTGCCTTTCCTGGTGACCCATTTGCCAAAGTGATCCAAAACGGCAGCACTTTCTTTAGAAAGTAGTACCTAAGTAAACCTCAATACAAATACACACTGCTATTTATTGAAATTTTTTTTTATTGTCCATTATCTGGTGAAACTGTTGGATTGTTCTGAAATATAGTATGTCTCGTGATTTTACGATAGCTTAATTATTGACAAATGAATATTCAACATTATCCTCAGGAAATGGACGCTAAAAAAGTGTCAACAAACTATTGGTTTAAGGGGGCTCCGAATAAGGTACAGGGGATTTAGACGTCTGGCCAAGTTTTCATTGAAATTACTCGTAGCTGGGCGCAACGGTTGAATAATCGACACAGTTATTTCAAAGCCTTTCTTTATCAAAGTCAGATTCCCAGATGCTTCCGTATTGGTCAACTCCCCTCGGTAATGGTCATCGTATATATGTGAGTGTGACGCAGTGCATTTGTGCGTATTATTAAAATGATTGCTCTACTCAACAATATGTTTCGCAACTATCATATAAGTGCCATGGCTTGCAGATAAAAGGACTTAAGGTATTATTACAGGTAGCCACGTATACCTTGTGCAGTCATGAAAGGAGTGTTTTCGACAGTTCGGTAGGGATCACGAGAAAAACGAAATCCGTCTGGTCCCTTCATTATTGCTTTGAGTACCGTCCGTACTTTTCACTCTGAAAATCTTCTTTATTTGAAATTATAACAATTTTGCTTTCTCGCTTGCCATATGCAAGTTTTCTTATTGAAGCTTTTCTTTTACGTGAGCCTTGAGGCTCCCGAAGTGTTAGTAAACATTTACCTGCTTGGACTGACGAGATAATAACTCTTCTTATGTCCAGTTTTCCTATACAGCTCAATTTAGGTTCAAGCTGGTTGGTCGATATCAAATTTGAGGGTTAAAATTGGATGAGTCGTAACTTTTCCTTAGTTTATCTGCGATTGACCGTTGACTTTCTCATAGAGTGCCTGCTTCGTTCGCTCCCTGTCCATTGCCGTCTGCCCTACCGGTTGACGGTGTTATAATAACAGCTTGCATCGATAAATACATCGATGGATCTTGTGGTTTTCCTGTGTGAAAATATATGAGGACACAATGGCTTTCCCGTCTATTGAAACTCTTTTCTAAACTTATTCCTTTCATTCACATATTAATTCTTTCCCACCAGTATCCTAGGAAAACTGTCTCTGGATGAATGAATAGCTGAGCTCCACGTGTGCGAAATTTTTTCAGTTTTTCCTTGCTTTGCCTAACTCTATTTCGTTGATAGCGTTTGACTTATTACGACAGACATCAGAAAAACTAATGACGAAATCGACTACGATTGTGTTCATTTTTTCTGCGCTTTATGGTGATTAAGCGGTACTTATAAAATTACTAACAGCTTTTCCTGTCATGTTCTGTATTGGATCACAATATTTGTGCAGTTGAGGATGTCACATCGTTATTTTGGCAGTTCATTGTAATGTGGGATTTGACGTAAGCCATAGTTTCATTTTCCGGTTTATGAGTTCTTATCATGAATGATAGAGGTAGTAAAGTTGACAAAAGAAGACTTCACTGACGCACTCTAAAAATTGTGAATATGGCAGTTGTCAAGGAAAATGACAACATTTTGTGGTAGGTATACACCTTGCTAAGTTTTTTTTGAAGTTATTCACGAATACCTAGATTTTAAACAAGTATTTTTCAACATCTAGGTAAACGTTAACTTTCAGAAGCTTGGCCACAGTTGCTAATCACTCAAGGGGATTGCCCAGAGTCGGTTTGGTTTCCGGTATATAGTGCGGCGTGAATGGCATTATTTGGTGGTGTAGCAAGGCCTTGCTGGGACTGAAAGTGGGGGAGCGTGCTTGAACACAACCGTGTTGTTGAACCAGGTACACAGGTATCTCACTAGTCACTACCTAGCAAGTACTTCCGGGGCCGAGAAGGGCCCGTAATTAGGCTGGCCATGCGCCAGACAGCCAGACTGCACACAGACAGACAGGCCACCACTTTTCCGGCTCCCAGTTCTCATTCACAATCATTATTACAAAGTGTGACTGTCTCATCTTTGTAACCTAGTTTCTTCTTTCTTCTGTTGAAGAAACTGTAGATAAAAGCAAAGGAACATGTCGGGTGGAATCTAAAATTCGTCATGTGGAAGCTGAATATTAGCGAAGCGCCGCGCCGTGGCTTATGGTCACAGTAGCTGCTAGGTGGTGTTTTAATTTTTTTTCGACTTTTCGACTCGGCTCTAATGTTTTTTGTCATAATAGTAAAGTGCCATGATGATTTTGGCAGCGAAATGCTCCTCATAGAGACGTAAAATAGGCCCTCTATTTTTGAGTCCTATAGTTCTGGGTTGGACGTCAGATCTCTAGAAACCTCTTGTAAGCACTGTATGTAAAGAGTACTTTTAAAACAGTACACCTACTATTTTTTAACAGCCAAAGTACCTTATTGAGGAAAGGGAGTAACGTTTTTCTTCAGTTCAGTATCTACCTATACTCCTTGTAAATGACTTTGTTGGTTACTGCACTCACTGATTGCTTTATTATTAAAAGGTGATGTTTCGATAGAAATTTCTATAGTGGCCATTTCACTTTTCACTATGCACTCTCACTTAGTTAAAACCTGCAAGTACTCTCTCGGCATCTCTTCAAGTCCGAGACCTTCCCCCGATTCGTTCCGTCTGGTATTTCCATCAGGGCCGGGGGTTGGCCTTGCTTCTCTTCCATGACCGCGGTTGCAGACAGCGTCCATCTTGGGCTGACGGAAGACGGCTGTGCTTGATTCTCAGGCTTCACCACTACAGCCTCAGTGACTGCCTGAATGTAGCCGGATGTCAGTCATTGTGGTCAGTCTATTGCGCCCTACCTTTTTCCAGTGCAGCGCCGGTATGCTAATTGCGAAAAACTCAACTGACCTTTGTTTCCTTCCGCTTCTTCTGGGATCTTAAAAGTTGGTGTTATGTTCGTCGCATGGTTGATGTTTTTCCCATTCCCTCTTTTCTATCTTCTGGACGCTAACTGACACTACTAATTATTAGTAAAAATAATGAACGAGCAACCGCTATACAAGCTGTCATGCGTGATACTTTCCCTGCGACGACGTTGGGAATCGGTACGTTCAGCGTTGGAACATCACCTACCTGTGGGCTGTTTGTGGCATATAGTTACCTCATTGACTCCTCTCTATTTGGTTTTCTGCGGCATTAACTGGTCACATCGGCTTAACTTTCACAATGTAAATGGATCTTCCTCTGCAACCGCAAAACGTACGGACTATATGCCCCAATGCAAAAGTACCGGATACTGAAGTATAACCCAATAGTGCCCTCGCTACTTGGTTGATTTGGGACAGCAGTAGGTGCCGCCATAGTCTTAACTAATTTTTTTGTGGCATCACCGTGGTCCAGTGGGAAAACACTAGACTCGCTGACCGAGGTCATGGTTTCGAATCCCGTTATCAGCAGTCACCGGAAGAGCAATATGACACCTCTATTTTTTGTCAGCCCCAGTTGCTAGACTGCCCCAGAGGTGTTTTTGCCATGTATAAAGTGTAAGTCCGGTAATGATATGCATACAATTTGCAAGTACGTACCTATAGGGGAGGGCGCCTTCTCCGCCTTCGCATGTTCTGAATATGTAACGAGAATATTTTAATGTCAGAGCACTTCATAGAGATTCCCTTGATGCAGGTATGCATACGTGATGTGATCTGTCTGAACTAAATCAGCGTATTGACTGATGTTTGATCTTGGTGTACATGTTTTGAACTTTGCTGAAAGCATGGGTAACAGCAGCAAGTTCTACAGCCCGATTGCCAAACTGTGGTGTTGGCAATAGATCTGCGGGCTGGATTTACATGACAGTGCAGTGGCGGTTCGTCACGGTAATGAGCAAACCACGATTAGAGAACTGGCCATCTCCAGACTGTACCAAATAGACCGCAGCGCCCAATATTTGTTCGTCCTTTCATTATTTGTCAACATTCCACTTTGATTTCACTTAAACACGGTCAGTCTGCATGTCCCTGTGGTCTATATATTTGAACATTTGTCACTTTGAAAAGAGTGTAAATGAAAGTTTCAACGTGCAAAAGCGATGAAATACGATTTACGATTTTGTTGATCTGACACCGTGGGGGCTAATTATGCAGTGTTGAGCCTACTTTACAGTAAGCTAACGAAAAAATCTCGACATCCCGTTGGTATTTTATTTTCTAAAATGGTGTGGCTACTTGGGGATCCAAAAAGCGCGATTATTGGAATCAAATACAGTATTCTCCCCCTCCCCTATTGCCGCACTAAATTTATTATACTATTTTGATACAAAGATGTGGCTTGAGATTCGACGAGGATTCGTAGGGCGACCCACTCCATCTGAACCGAGGGGTTAACCACTCGTTAGGAATCACGTTGGGAATCATTGGAAATCTTTATGAATCTCTGGGAATCTTGGAATTTTTTTGGAGTGGTTACCCCTTCGGGGTTCATCTTTCTATGAATATCGTTGGGAATCTTTGGAAATCGTTATGGAATCTCAAGGAATCTCTGGAGTGGTTATCCCCTCGATCTGAACGTTAGTGATGAAAGGACATTCTGTGTATGAGTGTGTGAGTAACTCATCCTTGCTCGTTGCTCCAGGCTGGAATTCAGGAAACTTACTCGTTTATGGATACGTCGGTATAAGTGCCGAAAAAACCCCGACCTCATTTGTTTGTCACAAAAATTATACACCAACCAGAAAACCCTATTCAGGACAGATTCATGATCGTAGGGTATATAAGGCATAAGGTATAGGGATCCCGACTCCCCCCCCCCCTCCATCCCCATTGAAAAATAATCCATAATTTCATAGGCTTTTTGTCGAAGTTTTGCTTTAGCAGCGAATGGTAACAGTATTTGGGCGATTAAGTACCAGTGGAACCTTTGGAGATGGGGACGCGTATACTAGTACTAGATGAACGGACACAGCGCTGTTTGCTTGAATTTTAGTTCCTGTGGGTCTGGCTATGCTGCCCTAAGTTTGTGATGTATTAATTGTGACGGTAAAATACTTGAGCGCGCGCCTTTATGTAGGTGTGTACCCTAATTCAGAATCTCGGTACCTACTGTGGTAAGGCAGGCCAAGGACATCCACGTCGTTGGTATAGAAGGGCCCAGAAAACGACTCGTGCGCGCAAAGACGAATGCTTGCAGCTCTCATCTTAGAATGTGTCTTCGGGCCTAAATATTGCATTGGTCTTGGTTACGATAGTCCAGTTAGAATCTCCGTACAAGATAGAATTCTGGAACGCAGGTGGCAAATAGGGAAATAGACATATTGGCTATCGTATACCTAACCAAGTTCTATACGAGAACTACTATTATTGTAATTGGTAGAGGAAAGATAATGGAATTTTACTTAGTATCTTTTTATTTCACAATACGTTGAGAGAGCAAAAAAAAAAAAAATAACAGAATAATTATTAATTAATTGTTCATATATGTACACGCCGTTTCCTCCAAAATGTTCTTTTTTATAGAAGTGGTTTTTTTTACAAAAGGTTACGGACGTCCGCCTTGTGTTCCTATATTTGTCTAAAAAGCTTCTAACAATCAGTGAGGAGGGGCTAGAGAGGGTCTTACTTTCTTTCTACCTGGCGACTCCTGTGGTATCTTAAAGGTGATAGTGAATCAGTGAGCCGTTTAAGCAGTTCCCGATAAAGTCAACGATTTGACTGTAGCCACATTGTTTGTATATTATAGTAGATATGTTGCGGTTAGCGGTCAACAAGTCCCCCATTGGGAGGTCATCTTTGAATGGTCCCAGTGGGGGAGAAAGTTGCCATCTATTGAAAGATTTGAAAGTAGATATTCACTTTTAACTTTTTTTGTAGTGCCTTATATTCCAGCGGGCATCGGTGACGTAACTTATGAAATAACTGTGTTGGTCCACCTATAGACTACCTATCTTCTAGACTGAGGCAGTGGTGGCACGTTCCATAAACTGAGAGTCTGAGTAATGCATGGTCAGTCCAACCATCCTTAGTTGTTCGTGTAATGTTTCTCATATCAACTTTAATATCAGGATGATCAATTTTAGGGATTGGGGCTAACGCAGAAACTGTTACACGTATAAACTGAGAGAAATAAGAAATAAGTTAAGTCAAGTCGCAGGTTTCCTTTAACATCGGCATTCCTAGATTTTTCCCTCGAATTTTCTGGGTTTTTTTTAAACAAATTACTTATGCGTATTGTCCCACAGTTGTCAGCTTCGTTCTGTGTAATTTTATGTTTGGTGCCTAGCACGCGGCACTTCGGTGGTAAATCTGACAAGCTAGATGGCCTACACATGACAGGCACTGTTGGAAGCTTTGATGCTGATAAGCCAGTTGAGGGACAAGTTTTCAGTGAACAGCTTTTATCCCTGTCGACGGAAAGCCGACCTCTCGTTGTCGGTTCTTACTGGTCTTATACACGGAACACTCGATGAAAAGTGTCATGTCGCATTGACGTGAGGGCCCGTGATGTGTCGGCCGTCCCGAGGACATCCGCATCTCTCATCTCTGCTGTAATGACCGACTGGCTTGGGTACTTTCTCACCGGCCTACCGGCTCCTCGCAGACCTCACAAGTGGTCCTCACACGACCAAGACTTGCCCATCATTCTTTAAAATGAGGCCTGAGGTTTTCAAATTTTTATATACCTATCAACCTACGTGATGTAATGTATGACCATCTACTCCCTTGACTATTAGAAATCAGCAAAAGCCGAGGGGGTAACCACTCCATAGATTCCTTGAGATTCCGTAAAGATTCCAAACGATATTCATAGAAAGATGAATCCCGAAGGGGTAACCATACAAAAAAATTCCAAGATTCCCTGAGATTTCATAAAGATTTCCTATGATTCCCAAGGGGATTCCCAACGAGTGGTTAACACCCCTTGGCAAAAGCTATACGTGGAAAACTTCAGTATGTTGTATATAACGGCAAGGTCTGATATTGTTTCTAATGTTGTTTGAAAGGTATATATGCGGGCATTGTGATGCGGGCTTAACCTCACCAGGGTCGTTAGATTTCTCTCCATTCCCGGTTCTTAGTTCTGACACGCTGACAAAACCTCCCACGTGTCGGGCATCGACTTCGATTATGGAGAACTAATGGCTTCTACCTCATATTGTGGCCACTGAAAATGGACTCGTTGGTGCTTTTTCTTTGTTTACATTGTTATTGTACTTGCTATCTATAGCTACCGATCTTACTGGACCATTGAAGGTGGACAGCGCACGGTAGTATTTTATGTTGTGACTGCTAGAGAAGTCTGCTGGGTCTTAACTGTTTCGGAAATAAATATTTATATCTCCCTCGGTATCTCCTGTCCTGTCTCTATAGGATACCAGCCTTGACCCACCTTTATGAAAAAGACCCCTGGTATAAGTCAAAGAGTTGGAGGAGCATAGAACATATTAAAAATTGCGTTTTCTTCTGTCAGTTTGTATACACGCAATGAACTTGGTGGCCACCAACTCAAAACATCCTGAGGGCTGGATCCCAGGATGAATCTTCGAGTTGAGGCATTGACATGGTTTCCCTGGTTGAGACAAAGTGTTGAATATGCAGTTTGTGCAATGTGATGCATTGGTCGTAGAATGTGTGGGATGGTGCGTGGGCAGCCAGAGTGTAGCAGTCCAAGTGAAATCGATTTACGTAACAGAGACATGGAAATCATGTACTGAACCGTGAACGACCAATCACAGGCTGTCGTCAACTTTATCTCACGGCTGACTCTTTCGATATTTTTACTTTATTGGTCATTTTAAATGAAGTGATGCATGATGCTTTGCAAAAAAGAAAAAAAAAGAGCGGGGTGAAAAGAGTTGAAATTTTTTGTTTCTGTTTAGGGTAGGTCTGAATACATCATTACGATTATTGACGAAACCTGTTCACCATTCTACTATCAGTGTTCGCAATCGCAATAGCCTGATTTTTCGTCATAACTGAATTAGCTTGTGATTTTATGTACGAATATTGTTCTTATTTCATGTCGTTTTCTTTTATTTCCAGGATAGAACAAAACAGAAGCCAACCATACAGTTCCTTAACAACGAAGGGGTAAGTTGGCTTGCAGATAAAGGGACGTGTTGAGCAGATGCATGTGCCTCGAGGGCAGCACCTGGAGTGTGCGTGAAGGATGGTTGTTTGGAGGGTGCCCTTACGGCCCATGTCGGTATCGCATGCACCAGTGCAGCCACGCACGGTGTTTTTGTTGAACTAGAACCCTTCGCATTTAGCTGCTTCAGCCTTTCACAGGTGGTCATGCCTTTTTCCTTCCTCGTCTTATATTTAAAATAAATAGACCGAGAAAGTATTATGATCATACGGAAAATCAAGTTTTAGGTATGGCGTATGGCGTTTCCCTTTTTCCCTTAATACTAGTCTGTCTACAGGCAACACCATTAGACTTTTTTTCTAAAACTTGGTAATGGTGGACGTCTAAAGTAAATGCCTGATTATTTTTTCACCACTTTTCAACACTCAGATTTTGACCATTGTTTGTTGACTTGTAGTTTTTGCGATTATTAGCCCTTTGAATCCTCTATTAGTAAGAATTTCGATTTAATCGTGGCGACATGATTTTGCATTTTAAGGTGCATATGAGCCTCGTTCGACATACATATTATGAGGACGTTTGCCATGCCCTGTTAATTGTGCTACGGAAACTAATTAATTACGGAGCACTTAGATGCGTAATATGCGTTATGTTTAGGTATCGTTTCCTAGCTTATGTCTTGGTCTTTCCCAGGTTGCCTACTCGTTTCTCGTCTATACAATGCGAGTAGTGTGATTTGAACTTTTCAGTGTAGCAGATATGTACATTCATACACGCAGCTGATTTACAGACTTTTTTTTTCCCCGAAATTTTCTGAAAAATCGTCATTTCGCTTAGAGAATAGAGAAGAATTCCAAGTAAAGAGTAGGTGTGCTCAGATGAAGGTAATATTTCATCCAGCGGTCATCCGTGCCTTGACCTAAAAGGGAATAGACTGCGGCACCTATCCTAAGCCGTTTATCAACTCTGACACTCGGTCCAAGTTCTTTTTACCACTCCAGTTGACTCTGGAGTCAACTCTTTGGCATCAGCAGAATATTTTCCAAGTAATAAGGTGCTGAAAAATGTGCTGAACTCCCAGTGCCTCCAAGTGCACTTGCGGCCATTGCCATAGATGCTGACACAGTGGCGTCATTGTCATATTTTATCTTTGACAAATTAACGTTGTTTTGTTTACGTACCACCTGCTGGGAAGGTTTAGATCTTCATTTATAGTGCTCGTAGTAACATCTTCCGTTGGTAGACGAAGAAGAGATCTTCTTCCTTTCCCGCACTGTACTTACTTGAGGAGAAATCACGCGCTAGACAGTGAACTTGTGAACTTTGGTGATCCGAACCAGTACAGATCACGCGACTAGGAAGCTGTGATCCCCGAAAAACATGCTTGATATTCATTCTGCATGGACGGGATCTGTAGCCAACACGTGCTTTTACCCACTTATTTCTTCTGGATTTAAATAAAATCTGAATACATTTCAATAAGTTTGCTTCAAGTTAGCCTGGAGTTCGTGCCTCGTCCAACGGTCAGTTGTTGTCTTCGCTAATAGGATATACTTGCCCTTTGGGGACGAACTTCTCCGGTTGCTTTCTCCAAATCAACATGTTCCCCAAAGTCTATATACTGAATATTTTTTCGTTGTCGTATCGAAAGTTTTTTCTTCTTTTTTGGCTGTTGACCTGAGTGACGTTTGTTGGGTTCATAGCTCAGTGCCGTAGAGATTGTGCAGTTATTCGCTGTCATACGTTTTATCATTTCATCTTCTTAGCGTTATTTTCCCATATACGAATTACGAGGAAGAGGGAGATGTGATCTTCTGTATGTTCACCTGGAGCCAAAACATAGCATTTTTTCTTATATTTCCATAGAAACTTACCTTTAAAATCTTTAGGGTGGATTTCACTTCTCTATAGTATACTATAGTGTCTCCTATCGAGCAGATCGTACTTATGTTTAGCTTATGAGAAGTGCAATCGCACTTTAGTATATGTTAAGAAGTCAATTCTTTTATGAAATTGTTGCGGCACCTATCCTTCCTCAAAGCGTCTTATAAATATTTGTCTATCAACGACGTGTCCTTCTACGTCCTCTGCAGCACTGGACGGAACTCCGCAGTTGCATATAATGTGGCTGTCGGTCGTTAATAATTATTGTCAGGGTTCTTAGGTCAGTGCAGCTTCGACTTTACGTCGGTGACCTTGTGTCGGAGTCAGTAGTCATAGTCGGGGCTTCCCCCGCTGACGTACATAGGGCTTTATGCAGACATACGTGCTCGATGCTCAACTCGACTGCTTGAGTGATCGCTACGTATTCCAAGGGGCCTCGGCCTAGTACCCAAGACCTACTACTTGCAATATAGGTACTCACGTACCTTTGTCTAGGTCGCGTCACATACTGTGTGTTGAGCGCTTCTTCTTCCCCGAGCAAATGCAGTTGCCACTATGATGCTGTTTTTTAGCTTCTGGATTTGTGTCTGTGTGTGCCTGTGCTCATCTTCATGAGGAAATAATGTAATAGTAATAAGAATTAGTAATTATCTAGTCGTCGTTTAAAATACTCTTAAGCCTAAATCTCTAGTACCTACTCCTTGGTGGCTGCGTCCCACCATACTCGGTTAAGAGAAAATGGTCGATTTTCTGGCATGTTTACCGTGTTAAATTCCAAAGAAAATCGACGATTTTCTCTTAATCGAGTATGGTCGGACGCAGCCTAAGTTGTAAATAAGCTAGATAAGTGTTTCTTGCAGCCACGTTTCTGAGTTACCCATGCCTGGGGAAATAAAACTAGTATATAGCTCCATTAGAAAAGTCGTTGAAATGAGAACAGTCGTTACCTGCTTTAGCCTCCGGTTTCCTTAGTTTTTTTTTATACTTCTTGTTTCAGCTATTTATAGCCATAGTTACGTCTCTGTAGCCCGTCTTCCGAAGTCATGTGATTCTTGAGACAAACGTATGTGAATTCGTATACCTTATTGCAAGTAGTAGGGTCTTAGTGACTTTGTGTAGTGGAAGGTTATTTTTACTGCCCAAATGAACATAGTATGTCCCATTTCAGTTAGGAAGAAGTCACAGTGATCTAAAAGAGTTTAGCAATTCATCTGTTGTAAGACTGTCCATTTGGTGCTTTTTCGCACTTCACATCTATACCTGAAATGAGCTCTCGAAGAAACCCTAAAAATTCGTGAGAATTATTTAGTTTTCTGTACCTGAGCCACTTGTGCCACTTGCCATGTAAATGGAAGGTTATCGAAACATTCGGTAGCATTTGTCGAATCATGGCGCTGGAGGCAGGACCTATAAAACAGAAATGTCAGAGAGCGGTCTGGCTCTTTGCAGTTGGCACTAGGTGCTGCTACGTGCGGTTGCCACCATTCTTGTCTTCCTGACGAAGGCGGTTGTGTACCTGAAAGGTATGATCAGGTCGTATTGTGGCATGCTTTCGTGCGGTGATCGTGCAGTGCGCAATCTCTGTGCCAGACTGCTTCTCAATATAGGCGACCGTCTGCGGGTTGTGCTGATTTTTATCCAATCTAGCGTCTTCTCCTTGCTTCTTTTCCAGTTGACGCAATATAGCGAGGATGGAGAAATTCATACGTTCTACTATATGAAAATGTGCCCTCTAACATAAACAATAATAAGCTCAAACCCCATGCGGGAAAGTACTTTGTGCCTTGTGGCTTATGAAACATAACGCAACACTGATGCGTTTATCTTGCACCTTTTTAATTTGACAGTGCAACAGGTTCTTAAAGCGTCTATGGTAAGATTTATTATTGCATTGGCTGAATTCCGAGAGGGAAGGGAAGGCATAATGGGTGCTGAGCACCACCTCCGTCCACGATTATATAGCAACAAGCAACTGGTACATTCACTTCCACTTTCATCTGTCGTCACGAACTTGATTACAGCTTTACGTGGTTACATTAACTAATAACCAAACTGAGTGTGAGTTGGGGGTGCAAAGTGCGCAAACTACCAGACTTCGGAGTATAGGACGCTCTGACTATTTTCTTGTTCATGTCGCTGCTGATGGAAAATGCTGTTCGTAACCGCAACATGACTTTAGTTTGAGTTGGTTCAGGTTCGCGAAATACTGGTATGTTTAATTTAATGACACAAGGTTTTACTGCCTCAGTGATGAATGCGTTGCATGGAGTCCGCGTAACAACTCTCAACTCAGCTGGTGGTCCAGAAACGTAGCCTACCGAAAAACGCAAACTTTATATAAAGTACGGGCCGTGCCTCACGATACCACCGTCGGCACTAGGAAATGCAATAAACTTGAAAAGAGAAAATAATTCTAATTATGTGCTGGCAATTAACCAAGTATCCGACGAGCGTCCACGCTCTGTTTGGATTTTTGTGTATTTGCTTTTATCGTACCATAATATGACTACACCACGTCTTTTCTTTTTGTTTGTGCCAAAATGAATTGATCGTAAATAATCGGTTAAGTGGATTTATTATTTGAAATAGTTTTGATAGTTGAAAGTTTCGGTTTGGTTTTTGAGTTAAGGGGAATCTCCATTTTGGGGGAACGAGGATAGAGATAAAGGACCCAATTGCCTATACTTGGTGCATTTTTTCCGTTTGTAAGTTACCGTTGCGAGCGGCAAGTCATTTTTAATATTTTCCATGGCTAGAAAAACTGACTTTCCCACATCATCAGTATAGTTCAAACTAAATTTCCACCCAGAAAGTCCAGTTTACCTGTGAAGTTTCGATTTTTTCGTCTTTGGCAATTCTGGCACCAAGATTTTTTTATGAAAAAATTGCATGGGTAAATGTCAAAATGACACTAAGAAAATATGCGGTCTGTGTATCTACTTACAATCAGTAGGACATCATTGAGACCAAGTTTAGGGCTCAAGGTATTTTAAAATAATTCTTAATTCCTGTGTCAGTTTACTAGGTTGCAGAAATGTGGCATCAGGTGGAGCAGTAAGAAATAGCACTATTTTATGTGACAGTCACTCCCCGCTACTTCACAGTTGTTATGCTGCTTAGATTCGAATATGATTTAGCGAGTGGGTGCGGAGGAGAAATACTGCATGGACACCAACGTGTCACCGACGTTGTTAATTAGATTTGGTGACCAGTGGCGAAACCATTGTTTGCTTCCGTTTGCAGATACGGACTCAATTTTAGCCGCTGAACATGATTGATGAATGTAGTTCAGTTTCTTTTTCTTTCTCTCCAAACGATGCCTGGTATTACTGTTCTAGGTAGTACTGTTTCTGAATTAACTCTCTTCATTCATGGAAGCTACAGCGGCTACTAGGAACCTGTTTTTATGGAGAATAACTTCACCTTCGTAAAATATCAGTTTCGTTTACTTGTACCTGTATAGATACCTATCCGAATTCCTGATCATTAGTTTTTTTTAATGAAAACTAGGTTAAGACTTTTTGGTCAGACCTTTGATAGGTACTTGAAATAGTCCCTCATGATGTGTCCAAGCTTCCCCCAGAAAAGTCTGTTTCCGGATAAGGGGGTCTCTTTGGGGAGTCAGAAGTCAGAAGCAAATGACCAAATGATGCGGGACGTTTTTGAATGTGAAATCTTATAGCTTAAGATTGCAAAAGAATACAATTATTCATCTTCTTCAATATTTGGGGAGTTCATATTTTCTAATTATGGACTGTTTAATTTAAATTAATCTTTGTCGGCCTTACCTGAAGCAGATAAAATCATTTGGTTTTAAATATACGTACAACCCGAATTAATGACCCATTCTCTAGTTTTTTTGGCCTCAGGTGTTGTATATTCCCGATGTCATTTAGCTCTCACCTTGGGCCATCGATTCTGCTATGGTCCACGGCCGTCGGAACAATTACCAGAAGGCGCTTCAATGCGATTGGTTCTAGATGGGTGGGCGTAGGTAATCCTGGGTCAGCAAGGCCATTCTGCGCTGCCCAGCGCCGCCGCCGCCGCGCCGGATCCACAAATTAATCCAGTGGGTCCTGAGTTAATTCATATTTTCACAGACCCCATTCAAATTGTTAATCGACTAACGTCGATTCACAGAGGAAGCTCATTTGTTAAGTTTTTTTTTGTGTAAACAAATTTTAATTCTGTTTCGTGTTCATACTGAAAATCAGTGTAGGTACGAGATTTTACCTCAAAAAATAAAATTTCAACAACTTTTTCCAGAGGTCACTTTTTATTCAGGAGACCACCAGGATCATGCGAATCCCAATAATTTAATAATAAATTTTAATAATTTTGCGTGAAGCCATATGACTTCTACAGTTCACATCCATGCACACGCACAATTTGAAGTATTCTATATTCTATACAGTAGTTCTAAAAAAAATGGTAGGTATATATTTCTAAAAAGAAACCCAAAAATTTTAGGGATAGAAATACAGCAGTGAAATAGCGCATCCATAGAACAAGAACATTTGAACGTGGGAGCTTGCTTATCTATAAACTCTCCACCCGAAGTTGGAAAGGGAAAGCAGCCTGCTACGTCAGACGGTAATGACGAGGGGGAGGGGGTGGGGGTGTGTGGGAAGTTGTCCCTCCCCTCCCCCCATTCCCGGGCTGCTGCGTCATACCTGTCCCATTCATGGACACATCCCTGTTGTCCTTTGAATTATTAATGCCATATTCCCACTTTCTGTTTTCTAACTGCATCGTTTTCAGTTGTCTGGCTGCTGGCAGTGTGTTGGAATGTAAATTTATTGTTCTTCCATTGTATATCTTGCATCCCAAGAACAGTTCCATAATTGGTTCATAAAATAATCGCGTTTCATTGAATAGTTTCTTCAGCTTCGAACCAAATGATGTATGTAGACCGCTCTGCAAGCCGGGAAAGGAACATAAAAGGGGGAAAAATCAAAATATCCTAAGTTCGAGTCTACTACTCTTTATAACTAAGGGTGCGACCCACCATGCTCAGTTAAAATTAAACTGGATATTTACGATGTTAAATCTAACTTAAAAGTTAAATTTAACATCGTAAATATCCAGTTTAATTTTAACTGGGCGTGATGGGACGCACCCTAAATATATACATTAGGTACCTTACGAATAAAGTTGTTAAAAACAAGTAAAATGCACGCATTACCTATTTTGCTGATTCTAAATTTAACCGTCCTAACAGGCGCAAAGCAACAAAGCATGCATGCCAACATACTTATTAATTTTTGTACCAGTCCAGTTAATGTGCGCAATTAGTTCATTATAGGGATATAGCGCTGTCAACTGCCCTCTAGGTACATGTACATAGGTGCATGCTGTACTGTAATATCATGTAAATCGCAGCCTTACCCTTGACAACATGAGCCCTGTACCTATTCTGGATATGGGCATGCGTTTCGTCAGCCTGTGTTATTATTACCAGCCTTAGGATTGAGCGAGTCGGGATACGTGGATGAAGAGGGAGTGTGCCTGATGACTGATGAGTAATTAAGGATTTTAGAGCTATATTTCGTATCCGGTATAGAGTATTTCCGCTTAACGGAACTGGAATCTATCTTGATGCTTCGAGGGGCTTTTATGCTCATATGGACCCTAAATAGTAAACGTCCCATAAAAATTATATTTGTCACTATAGCCTATCTGATATTGCCGCCAGCGTGTTGTTTTTCTGTGCGTCGCAATGTGCGAATATAGTGCTCACTAATTGGAACATTGAGTGTCTCTGATTTGGTGAACGTGTGGTGACTTCAGGGTGATGCACTACTTTTTATTCAAACCTCCAGAATTTATAGACATGAAGAAATGGGCAAATCTACTCTGAATCGAATAGTCATTTATCGTTCTACTTTTATAGGTGTCAGAAAGCGAGAAGGAATAGGGCCTTTAATTTGGCGCAGACGCTAGTGGGGCGTGACGACGTAACTAGGTTTCGGTGCAGGTGGTGGCTGTCTGCTATGGCAAGTGGCAAGTTCCCTGCTATTGCAAAACCCGCAAGTCCTGCTGCAAAAGCGGCAACGTTCTGACCTTTCGCTGAATCCAAACGTTCGGAAAGTCTTAAAAGCGGAGAGGGCAGGTACTGCGTTTTATCTCATAATAAATCTTCTAAGTGAAAGGTCAAGGACTGAAAACGAGAGTATATCGCTTCAGCTTTTAATATAACTTGCCTTTATAACGATATTCTCCGAGCCTATATTTTATGAAGTCATAACCCCCCCACCCTCCCAAATAATCAGCCACGGTTTACTGTGGTCAGTAGTCCTCTCACAGCAAGGGGGGAAGCTCAGGTGATGGCGTGTCTTGAATGCTGCACGTTGTTCCTGTCGAGTGGCATTGTTATCGGGGCATCGAGCTGACCCGCTAGCGGCAAGAGAAACATTTGATAAAGTTCACGAAAATACCCCGTAACAGCTTATCAGAAGTACGTCTGCACAACAGCCCATCTGATTTGACTTGTCGACAGTGTTGCACTTTCGCGACCTCATTCTTCAAGTGGGGGGATTTGCCAGCCTCAGACATGTCAGGCAAACTGAATGTTGTCACAAACTGTATAGTGGCAGAAATAATTTATCAAACAATTACGAGTTGCCGTTAGTAACATGGAATAGAAAAATCAACCTTTTGACCTTTTAGGCTAATGCTGTTTGTTGACGTTTAGTACGGTCAGTTTTTTGGGGAAACTGTTGAATATTTATTTGTTCTGAAATACCTATAATTTAACGCAAAAAATGGTTAAGTAAAGGCTGAATTTCACCACTTTCTTATAGTATCCGATAGTGTCTTTTAACGAGAGGATTTAAGATTTAACGAACGGATTTACGTTATCGTATGTTTAGCTTACGACAAGTACGATCGCAGAGAAACAAGTGCAAGCGCAAGGCACTTGTCGTAAGCTAAACATACGATAACGTAAATCCGTTCGTTAAATCCTCTCGTTAAAAGACACTATCGGATACTATAGGTATAAGAAAGTGGTGAAATTCAGCCTAAGTTGTAGTTTTACTATCTAGAAATTTTTTACCAAATTTTTTATGACAAATTAAATATATCCAAGTTTCTTTAAACCGTGGGCCATAAACAACGCAGGGGTCAGTTACTGGGTTCTGCGATGTGGTAACAGCTACTGGGGATGGAAATCCCCAAACGTAGTCATTGTGTGTTGAGACTTTGGCACTCTTATGTGCGAATGTCACCAATTCTGCATTACCATGGATACTTTCTTATGATGTAACACCCGTTTCGCAATGGTATTGGCATAGTAAATGGCCAGTTGTAGGTGGTGCGATTTGGTCTAGTTACCCTAGTTTCTAGTTTATCATTATTAATACCACTTTTTGGGATGTTACTAGCGAATTTTCAGTTTGTGTTCTCTTCCATTTTAATCAGTGGAATTTAACCAATGCGTGGAAATGTTTAGGTCGCAGTTATTTTTTGTTTCCCATTGAAATTAAAGCCGGTGCACAAGTGGACATACGCTCTGGCTCGTTACAGTCTGGGCTAGTTTAGACTTTGCGTGCTTTGCCGGAAGGAAGCTTGATGTGACGTGATTGGTCGCGAGTCGGGAGTTGACAGTTGACGGTACACGGTGATGAGGCTTAGCGACTTTTCTCCTCGGCTATGGCTGCGCTCGATCGGGTGAAGATCAGTACGAATAGCAGCCCTCAGGCCTTAATGCCAAGAGACCGTTGGTAGGTGTTATGTTTGAAGAAGCTCAAACGTTTGGCCGAGGGGGTAACCATTCCAGATATTCCATAAAGATTTCCAAAGATTACCAACGATATTCATAGAACGATGAACCCCGAAGGGTTAACCACTCCAAAAAAAAATTCCAAGATTCCCTGAGATTTCGTAAAGATTTCCAATGTTCCCAACGAGATTCCTGGAGTGGTAAACCCCTCGCATTTGGCATTTGAGTAATATTATAATTGTTCCTCATCATTCAAACACAATTTGATTTGTTGAATGTGACCTTCGCCTTAGGGCTGTGCCAATAGGCCAATAGCCGTGTCATGTGCCCCAGTTGGTACTGTGCCTGTGCAGACCGCGTGCGTCGAGGATGATCCGGTACGGTGGTGCCTGGCGCTTGGGGCCGTGGGCAGGTCCTCGGGAGGAACGGTACCTCTCATCCACACCGAGGCCTTCACCTGGCGACCTCTTTAGCCAAGGACTTAGGGGGCCCGGACGACCCAACCTTTCTATATCCACTGCTAGAGCTAGTTGAGAATGCTACGTCTAATGGGGGGTCCCACGTTATCTTCGACCAGGGGAGACAAATGAAAGCTCTCAGGTCACTCATTGACACAGATTTCCGTGATACCATAAAAGCAGGAAATAGTTATTTTTTATTTATAGTTTGTGTAAAGCCATAACGGTTTGAAAATTGGACTTTGGAACTTTTACGAACATCTGTGCTGTTAACTTACACTGGTCAGGGGTGGTGCCAGGATGTGACACTTGGTTAAGCGCGTTGTTCTGTACGGCCTTAATACGCTAAATGGCTGGCATGCGATTGTGAGATCAGCTGCAACGTCAGTAGCACTGCATCACTGCAAAAACGGACCGATCTCATTGGGTTGTTTATGGGAACAGTGGAAATGTGTCTGGTGTCATTTTCCAGATGGGAGTTTCGTTAGTAACGTATCTGTGTCTCAGATTATCTAAAAAGTGGGAACCACTTGCAGGTGGAGACATTATAGGCACTGAAACAATGTTGTGGTTCCTAGGAAGGATTGAAATAAACCACCTCGACAGGAATATTCACCAAACCTCAGTGTGTGATCCTAACAGATATGAAAATTGCCATGTTGTTCATGGAGTGTTGAGAGCAAAATATTCCAGCACGCTATATTGAAATTAATAGGTACCTAAATATTCCATGCGTTATTTCAGATCCCGAGTCCCGAGTTAGGACCGCTAGGCGGGGTCAAAGGGTTGGGGGGTTTGACCTCAGTAGGGTTGAAGACCTTGTCTGCGACTGGGTTTCTCCCTTTTGCTGCTGCTGCTGCTTGTGAAAATTGATTTATGGTGTCCTCTAATAAACCTTAACACAACGCCTCTCGTCGATAGTGGTGGTTAATCACCTTGAGTGCAAAAGTCACTTACCAGATTGGTAGGTATAGGTTCTTTTGTGTTATTTATTTTTCTGTTTCTACCTACAGATATAAGATACATGCACAGGACAGTCCAGTCCAGACGGTGATGGTGATCCCAGTCCCTTTCCGGGAAACTATAGTATTGAAAAAGCGATGGCTTCTATTGGGAAAATAAAAAACTTCGTCCGATACGGTCGTGTTGTCCACTTTCTTCATGTTATTTTTCTCCTTTTTTATAAGTTTTTCCACAGAAATTTATCATAAGCCAATACCAAGTCTTAATTGAAAAAATAGTTTATCTTTTTGCTCCCGCAGTTTCGATTTCGGAAATTTCATGTTCCCTTTAAGATAGGTTTTCCCTTCAATTTGAGGCTTTTTCTAAACCTAACAGACTAACAGTCCGAATGTTATAGCGGCAATGTCGAGGCTGCCTGCTGCCTGGCTATATACCTAGTATATAGTTTAGTAGGTACACTTGTCCAAGCCAGGTTTGAATCCCTTCCTTATAGTTGATTAAATTTTTATTGTGATCACTTGATGAGGTAAATCGCACTATAATGCAGGATTGTTGGTTGGCTTTTTGCAAAGCCGAGATGTAGTGGATACCCTCGGTTATTGTCAGTGTCAGTATGTTTCACTAACCTCCAGATGAACTTCACCGAGAATCGTTGAACCCACTCTTACAGTTTGTAAGTTGACTGAGCCAGGATGCAGTCTTGGTTTTGGTTGCCCCAGCGGTTATGCAACTTGGTCACACACAGTGGCCAAAGTAAAATGGGCTAGGGGCTGCGATGACTCGCTTGCACTCGTTTGGAACTGCGCAGACACGCCTGACTTGTCGAAAATAATGGCCCTGACACCGCGACACCCAACCTGGGGAAAAGTCTCTTGTGGATCGAGTGATGGTGAAAAGTATCTACTAACTAGAAGGACTTAAACTTTACTAAGGCCTGAGAAGAGTACTCATTTTGGCCAGAATTACGCCCGCGTTGGTGAGTTTGCCTTGGGCGGCGAATTTCTGGTTCGGGTAATAATTTCGATTCCGGATAAGCTCAAAGCCCATTTCTCGTATCTGTAGAATACGGTTTCATTGGGTCTGTCAGTTATTTTAAAAACCCAGGGATTTAAATTGATTAGTTGATCATTGCTGCCAAAACTGACCGTAAATTTCCTGTTTGACCTGCTGTTCTAGCAGGCGGTCCCGTTGGGCACTCCTTGAGCATCTGATCTATGAGCATAATCTGTGTGTATGACGTAGAGTGGGGAGATGCACAGTGCCCCCGCAGCTAGAAACGGAGGAGGCCAGCAAAAGCGTGGGCGGCCCCGCTTGCTCGCCCGACGCATTGTTGCCGTCTGACTCATGTGGGGCTGAATCGGAAACTGTTTATTAGAAGGATTTCATCGATGTTTTTCTGATGAGATATACTGGTAGTGTCTCCCTGGTCATAGCTTTCCATTACACTTTAAAAATTTCGACGCCGCCGGTTTCATCCATATTCATTTAATTAAGTACACTCATTTCTCTTTTTTATACATTTTTAATCCCATGTAGTGATAGAGATAGTTTTTAGTCATGACACACCACCATCCGTAGATAAGTACAGAAGTTTAGAATAGAAATCACTTCTTGAACCTGGGTGGCTCCGAGAATCTGGGCACACCCGAATTTGAAAAATCTTTGTTCTCCACTTGTCTGAAATTGGGCGTAATGTGTGCTTTATTTTTTAACTGCACAGTTGAGTAACTTTGGACTCCTAATAAACTGAGCGCAGAGTGCAAAAACGGGCGTGTGCACTAATTAGATAAGGAAGTAGCTCGTAAGTGCTCGTGTTCTCGTTCCCGACTGTTTCCTTTGGCAGGGTGACCAAACCACCAAATCGGTACGGTGCCATATGGATATCAATTCCATTTTGCATATCATCTTTCTCTTGAAACTCTTGAATTAATTTTGAAACATTCTATCATGGGCCCTCTATTGATTTCCCTTGTGGCATTTCATCTGAAGAATTATTACGTCAGCCAGTGAAAGACAGGGCCGATAGCATTGAAGCGAAGGTACCTGGTTGCGCAGGCTAGTTTGCCGTGGTTCCAGCCACCCGAGCCTGAGTCTAGCCATCTTCTTACTTGACTTTCGTCTGTGATCTGGGTTGTAGATCCGGGAGCGACTGCAACTGCCGCTTGACGCTGGCTGGAACTCTGTGAATCCTGCGCTGGTACAAACAACTATCCTTAGTCTAGCTCTTGTTGGGAAGCTGCTCTTCTGCCGTTTGAAGATAATTTATGTTGTAAAAAGCAATGAGAAAAGACAATTTTTTGCATTGGTAGTGGGAAGAGCGATAGAATAACGATAGCTTCCCTATCTCGGAGATTTTCCAATCCCATTGCTAAATCCTTGTAATATTCCGATATGCTGGGCTGGAGCGCCGCATTCTGCTATTCTATCAGTTTCAGTTTCAAGATAGCTGTTGATTACCCGAGTGCCTACTGCCTACCGTTGCTCAGCACTAGGTATATTACCTTTACGAACACCTTAATTTGTCGCCATATATGGAGAGCCAGCGGAAAAGCGAAAATGTTATGTTAGTCCGAAAGCCATTAAACACTGAAACGTCATTTACATGGAAAATGGGAAAATTGTGAGAACTGATTAAATTGGATGAAAGGCATCTGATGGCAACTAAGCGGGGGTGGGCATAGGGCAGGGGCATCAAATCAATACCAAGTCTGGCTGCCTGGGGTGGAGGGGAACACGGCGACGGAGGGATATGGAAGCAAAAGGACTGGTTTATCCAAAACATTGTCAAGATCCAAAAGGGGGTGAGCCTGTCTCAGCTTATTTGTTTCACCAGTCTTTTCTGTAACTCATGAAATTAATTTTGAATAATGATTGATGAATTGTGGACGTAATTATATCTACACCTCTTACAAATTTTATGCAGATTCATTATAATGATAATTATAAGGGTATGGTATCAGGGACTAAGGAATGGCAGATCGAAAACGATAATAATTATTGGGATAAGTGTTTTACAAAAACGTCGGTAATAATAAATGACTAATGTAAATGAATTTTGAATTAATATTGGGAAAGGGAAAAATTCGTCGAATAATTTTTAAGTTTCCAATTCCTTTGCGGCTTTCCAATGTTTGAATTTTTTCAATGTTCGTAATATTAACTGCTTCAAATGGGTTGAGAAAGGATGACGTAAAATTTGATTTCGATATTTTCGGTTTACCGTGGCTCCCGGGGTCCCGAGTCACACAAATTCCTACTGCAAATGTGTCCATTTTTACAGACCTTACATTACGAGGGAGTCAAGTTGGACCATTGTCGAGCATTTTACTCTCTTTCCTATCCCTAATTTGTACCTAGTTCTGGCACTGTATGTATTGATTGCGTTGTAACTGTACCTACTTCACTGAAGGGGGCGCGAAGTTTTTTCCCCCTCTTTAACGCAATATCTGCCTAAATTATTGATATACATGACTAGTCACGGAGCCACCCCATTGTGGTGTACCAAGCCTCCATGCGGCCTGCTTTAGTATTACTCCCAAGTATGCTTGAAGCTAATTTCTATGCCGAAAAAAAAAAAAATCTCTTAAAGCCGTGCTAAGTTTTAGCCGAGGGGTTAACCACTCCAGAGATTACTTGAGATTGCACGAAGATTTCCAAAGATTTCCTGAAATTCTCAACTAGATGCGTGAAAAGATACATCCCGAAAGGTTAATTACTCCAGAAATTTCCAAGATTCCCTGAGATTTCATAAAGATTTCCAATGATTGCATGAGATTCCCAACGAGATTCCTGGAGTTTTAGCGGAATACTCTTTTTCGATGTTAGGTGGTTTTCGCTATATTAGGGGTCATTATATCACCTGGGTTTCCATGGCCTTGTAACCGACTGGCTATTGTGATTTTCTTGCGTCCGGTGACTGAATAACGAACCTCTCGACATGTACATACGTCATCATAATACTACACGAACGCAGTCAAGCCCAGACTCACGGTCAAAGCCAAATTGCCTACCTACTGATTGCTGTGTATGCTCAGCATCAGTGGATTTTGTTATAAAAATAATAATAATAATAACTGAAGGGACTCAGATTTTGTGACTACCTATACACTGTACCTGTATAGTCCTATTCGGAACGATGACAGTGACCGATTAGAGGGGGTTGCCTCCACTCACTCATTTAGCGTATACGCAATGTACGAACGTACGAAAATAAATTGGTGCTGGGGGTGAGAACCGCCGAACCTGTGTTGTATATTTTATTTACTAGTAACAAGAGTTTTCAGGCCGTTGACGACCTCGGACATTTCAATATTTGGCAGGTGGGGTGGGGAGAACCAGGCAACTGCCAATAATCTTGAGGGACCTTGGGGACAATCTACGGCAAAAAGAGTCAATCGACCTTGCTCAAGGCTGTTCCCCGCAGGGCGCCTCGAACCTGTTGCAAGTGCCCACTGGTTGCAGAGGTTAGGGGGACCCACTTGACTTCGCCTGATCAGCACGACACGATCAAACGTAGCTATCGCCAGCCTTGATAACGACATGACGCCTGTCCGACTTGAAGGGACAAGCTGTCCGGAGGAGGTTATTGGTTCCCACAAACTGGCTTGCATTGCGTTGGAAAAATTGTACTTGCATAGTTCATATTCGTGGGAGACTCAGTAAGAGATTCAGTAAGAGTAACTCTCAGGAGTGGTTGGACATCGGAAGGGAAGGAAAGCTTACGAATTTGATTGGTTTGATGTTGCACTGTGCAGCATTAGGGTGATCTACTTATCTGACGAGGATCTTTTCCGCATGGGTTGATAGCATGGAGAACCAAATCATCTACTTAAATTTTACGAGTCAGTCCTTCAGTTAGATGACGGTAAAAATCAATCATGCGGATTGAGACAGAACAAGGTCGTCACCTATCTCGGTACTAAAGAGCCAACACGAGTCTGTGACCGTGTCACCGTGCATCACACTGTTAGGGCCCACGCTTGGCTCTGAAGAGTTATAAGATCCCTTTTGAACAAGGTAGGAGGGGAGCAGAGTAAAAATATAAAATACTGAGAAAATTTCCTAATTAGGACTTACGTCTGCTATTGTCTATTTTAGATTTCTTCGCAGCTGTTATGACTGTTATGAGTCTATCTGAGCGACATATTACTATTTAGACAAAAGGAGCACTGCAAATGTTTCGTTTGTTGCATGGGTGTTCTTAATGACGGAATAGTTCTCGTTCGGTCAGCTGGTAAAAAATACTTATAGAAGTTTAGTAGTTTCTCTAGTGGAATTACGAAATCATGATTTAGAAAGGAAAATGTCTGGTCCTGGGACTCGAACCCAGGATCACTGTCGTGATAGCCAGTTGCCCTGACCACTGTACCGTGGAAAACCGCTTGTGTGTTTTGCTTATCTTATCAACTTGGAGCATAATACTGCTCTTGCTGCCATAGAACACTCAGCTAGGATCACTCTTCAACTTGTCGCTTATCAATTGCAGGCCACTATTAAAACCGAATTTCCTATGCAATCGTAGCCCTCGCAAGTATCACTTGTTTTCTGAATCATGCAAGACAACAGCAGAGGATACCCTCGAGGTCACACCTGAAAGGGATGCTTTCCAAACTGTCCACCTATACTGCGGTGCAAGGGATAAGGAAATGCCTGAGGCGACGACCCAGCAAGTGGCAGGGTGACCAAAACAACTCCACCCCAGTGTAGGCAGGTGACGTCACCACCGGTTATTCCTATTACATTGCGGTACACTTTGGTCACCCTGCCACTGGCTGGGTCGTCGCCTCAGGCATTTCCTTATCCCTTGCACGCAGTATTGTCACAATCACAAATGTCTCTCATTCTCATTAACAAGGTATGTTCCAGCCTCGCTAATAGTGATGAAGGTACTGATTTGTGATTTGTTTTGCTTTTTCTGTGCAGCACCTGTCCATTCCGTCAACGCAGGCCGGGCCACACAGTCATGTGTTCAACTTCAGCTTGGCGCCGACAGCGCAGGCTGAGGAAGGTACCTTCGACTGCCTGCGGAGCCAGGGAGGTCGCTCACTTCACGCCGTCGGTTCCCTCTCTCACCAGATGTGGATACAGGCCAACGACGACGTTTACGAGACCACCAGGCACCGCATGGCTGTCGCTGAGGAACAGTCCAAAAAGAACTGGTTAGCATCTCAGAATGGCAAAGACCTCTTGGTCTAGGAAAGGGCTAGTCATGTTGAGCGTCAGAGATAGAAATACGAGTCAAAATGAATCGAATCACAACGCTTGAACATACATATTTTAATGTACTCGTACATATTTAACTTTAGAAATGTACAATACTCGTAGCATGCTTGTTTGCTCTGTAAGGAATTTTCAGTAAATAGCTCTTGAAGCTATATAACCTACACCTGTGTCATCGATATCAATTGGGGTACGCCGTATGCCGTGAAGCAAAGCTGGTAACTGGAGTGGGACGTGGGACCAAAGGTCAATCAAAAATAATTATTGTGCAAGCCTTGAATACTTGCTGATATGCTTATCTCAAGAACTTGCAATTGTGCGCCTGTTTCTTTACCATGCGGACCAGCAGTAAATCGGAGAAACTACTGCGACATTTCTTTTGCTTGTTCCTTAGCTCGGCTACTTTTTTTTTTCTTTCGTAAATTGCCCAGACGTTTTTTAATGTCTATTTTCAGAAGGAACTGTCCGATATTTATTTGTACTAAAATGTAGTACAAAAAATATATTATACGTATTTTAGAACAGTAAATCTCTTACGGTCTCCTCAGAAATATGTCATTAAGTGACATAACAAAGAGCAGTGTATATACAGTCTTAATAGTGAGAGAAGTGGCAGCAGATGGTTGAGGAGGCTATATAAATAGGCGAAACCTCGAGCGGCATTTTATAACATATCACATGTTTTTATTTGCAGCACCCGAGTGATTAAGCCCAACACAGCTGACATAGGACGGAAAGTGAAGCTAAAGGCAACGCCACATCCTCCCAACACGGTTTCGCACCAGCCTTCTCAGCCTCCACACCCGGTCCAGCCTGCACACACTGTGCAACCTGTGCAACCTGTGCACGGGCATCGTGTGCCCACCCACCCGACATCCCTCCACTCCCGAGCCATGACCAATAATCACGCCCAGAAGCCAGGCAACCCGGAAGTCATGCGCCGCCCTATTAAGTAAGTTCTTCAGTTGCGGCTTAGTTGTCCGAAGCTCGCTTTGGACAATTGGGCCTCTTAAAGTACATTCGTTTGAAGGTTCTATGCGAGATTCGTGAACTTTTGTTCGCACCAAATCAAAATTGTCCATTCTCTTTCCCTGGACCATTTTTCAAGAAACATTCTTGCTTGCTCTGCCTCTACAGAACTTATCATGCCCAACTAATTTCAAGGTCCCTCGTCATACAAGCCCAATCGTCAGCCACACGTTGTCCTCCTAACCAAGCCAGTAGATTGTGTTGTGGATGATTCGACTTGTATTTGGCAGTTCTTTCCTGTTAGTTTGTTGGCAACGCGAAGTTTTGTTTGCAAGATTCGCAGTCTTGTGCTCTCAGCTGTGAACCAGCAAATGCTTGGCTGTAAGTTGGCGTGTAAGTTCTGATACTAACAGTTGCTTCTTTTTACAGGGAAAGGCTGATTCATCTTCTAGCTGTTAGACCGTACAAAAAACCAGAACTCCTAGACAGGATACATAGAGGTAAGACTGCCTTCATTACGCTACATTAGTTTTCTTAAGCCCTTACTTCAGAATAGTCGTGTAGCTGTTATCGGTATTTTAGACCTGTCCTGTATCAATTTTTTTTTTTTTTTTTTTTACATAATTTCTGTGGAGACTTGGAACGTTTCCGGCACCTACTTATCCTACTTATCCTGATTTATATCAACTCTAAAACTGTTTTCAGAGGGAATAAAGGATAGGGAGAAGCGAATGGTTACCCAAGCACTAAGTCAAATCTCCACGATGCGGGATAACACGTATCACCTGATCCGAAGCATGTGGAACGATGTCCAGGAAGACTGGCCTTTCTACTCGGAACAGGATCGGCAAATGCTCAAGCGGTGAGTTATTAGGATAGAAGCAACATCGAAGAGAGATATTCGTATTCTGACATAGGTGCACACTTTTTTTTTTCTACAAAAACGGCCGTAATTCAAGATAACAAAATCTGTTCGACAGACTTTTTCCAGAAACCACTTTTTTCGACTCAGGGGACCCCCAGAATCATGGGAAACCTAAAATCTCAATTTCGAAATTTTGCACGAAAACAATACTTTCTCGCCATACCTATATGGCTAGCGAGAAAGTAAAAATATAGGAATGGTAGAAGGGTAATTTTTTTTTTTACATTTGCGGTCTTTGCTCACTAGT
The DNA here is from genome assembly GCA_950004255.1 of Mesopsocus fuscifrons. Taxonomy (NCBI): domain Eukaryota; kingdom Metazoa; phylum Arthropoda; class Insecta; order Psocodea; family Mesopsocidae; genus Mesopsocus; species Mesopsocus fuscifrons. The sequence goes on from OX465377.1 coordinate 14,016,302, forward strand.
GTCACAAAAATACGGATTTTCTGTTGCAATGCTTCTTTGTGACTGAATTTTGTGCCACAATACATACCTAGTTTTTATGATCACAAGTCGCACAACAAGTCCTATGATAGTGATATCACATTTCTCATGTAGTACTGTGTTCAGTACATGGAGGGGAAATGCGGTATCGGACAAACTGAGATTATAAGATCACTGACCCCTGTAATGGCAAAGGTAGCTGTCCTAACCAGGCATCTTGTGAGTGGCTTGCTCCCTTTGATTGATCCTTTTTAATAGAGAAGCACTTAATCAGAACTAAAGGATAGCCCTTATGCAGAGAGGTGCCAAGTTTTTCCTCCCAGCTATAGTAACCCAGTGCAAAGGGAAAGTATTCCAGCGACCAGAATTCGAACCATCTGGTTGTGCTTTCAAAATCATTTTTCTATAGAACCACATTTAATTTGAAATTGACTAACTTCTGGTTGTTAAGATAAAAACTGGTTGTTTTTATAGGAGGAAACCGCAGAACCTAACACCGCCGGGCAGCAGCGACACTGGAAGCTCAGGGAGCGGTCAGAGCCCCAGCAGCACGCATCCCGGTAGCCCGCCATCCGCTTCCGTGCCCAAGCGTTCCGGCTACTTGGACTTGGACGCCGTCCACTCATCCAAGCGAAATATTGGGTATCCTGACCATGACGCTGTTCAGTCGTCGAAGCGTAATGGGGGATACACGGACCTTGACGCGGTTCAGCCCTCTAAGCGTAATGGCGGGTACATGGACGTCGACGCTGTCCAGTCGTCCAAACGGAATAGCGGCTACGTAGATCTGGACGCGGTGCAATCATCGAAACGCCCCGGCTACTTCGAGACCGCGGACGGTCTTCAGTCGAAGCGGCAGCGTATCTCTCACTATCGCAAACCTGCTGCGCCTTCTGACCCTAGCCCAGAGAAGCCAGAGAGACTGGACCGACAGGAGAGGTCCGACCTGCCTGATAGGACTAATAACTCTCGTAATAGCCCTACCATCAAAAGGTGCGAACCTCGCTTCTCCTTTTTAAGTTGCAATATGAACTGTAGTAATCTGATGGACACTAGTGAAAACGGCATATTGGGCAAAAGTTTTCTATAGGTAACTTACTTAAAATGTAAGTATTATTGGATCACAAAAGATCTAAGAGGCCACAGTGACGTTGGGAGCCAACCAAACCAGTAAAGAAAGGTATTAGTGTAACCGATAGTCAGTATTTCACGCTGATACATATCACCAACCTGAACTGAACCTAATTATTTTGTAAACTGACATTAAGGCTTTTGCGTATTTGGCAGGTCTGAGAGCCCGGCAACGGTAACGAGCTCGCAGCCAGTAGGAGACATTTTCACCCCCTCCAGCCCGCAGCACCCTAACAGGACTTCCAAGGACCTCGGCAATATACAGGAGAACACTGTTTCCGCCTCCGAAACGCCGGAGTACATTATGTGAGATATATTTTTTTACTCAAGAGTGGAGTCGACAGTTAGCCTAACCTGAGGTTAACGTGAGCTGTCACAGAGCTAACCTCCAGTCGAAGTTAACCCGATACTAGGTCTCACTGCTATACCTTTTATTCATGTCGAAGGTGTTGTTTTTTCCCTGACTCAAATGTTAATTTTTTAATTGCAGGGAGTATACGCCCATTACGGATACATCTCAAAGGCGGAAGTATAAGGAAGTGTTTAATCAGGACTACGATGAATACAAAAAGCTGCACGCTGTGGTGGAGCAGGTCTCCCAAAAATTCTCCTCGCTGGAAAATGAGCTGCAACGCACGAACCCTGGCACATGCGATTATAAGGTATTTCACCCTACATGATTCCATAATTGTATCGTAATTAGATCATATGCAGGACTGTAGATGATGCCTTGTGGAAATAACAGGCGAGAACTGAGAAAAATTAATTACGTTTATTCGATGGTAGCATTTTATTAATGTTTATGTAACCGTCTGACACATAACTGGTACTCTTTTTATTTTCTGAAAGAAAAGCAACCGCTGCGGAGTGGAAATGGTTGAAAGAAATAGTGAACCTTTTTACTAGTTTATTGAGTTGCGTCTCTTCTCTCGACAATCACTTGCCAGTTTTTTACATACTCCATATTATTTGTTAGGATCTTGTTCTGTGTTTTAAAGTACATTATAAAAGTTTTTCTAATAAACTGTTGTGTTTGCAGAGGATCAAGAGGCAAGTATGGAAGGAGTATCAGGAGAATCTTCAAGACACAAAGTATCATGAGGCTAAACGGAGGTTTCTCTATCTGCATGAGAAGCTGAGCCACATTAAGAAGCTCGTCGCCGACTATGACGCTGGTATTGACTACTGACAATTAGCGCGTGACCGACAGGAATTGGGCCTCCTACTGCATCTTCTCATTCGCGTCTATTGACACGTCCGTTCCCGACTGCTGACACGAGGCAACTTGCAGAACTTGCTGTCATGTCCTTTTTCCGTCCGTCAAGGTCCATTTCTCGCATTGCTACTGATTTTTTTTTAAATCCAAAATTGTCAGTTCTAGAAGTCGTGTAGTGTGAAGCAGGGTCTCAAATGTCTTCAAATCACGTGGCCTCTTATTGGTCAGCGTGATTTGACGTCGTCTTGAAATCATGTGTCACATTCGAACTGGACAACCTTTTAAATAATTTGTAGGCTTTAGTTAATTCCTCCAAATGTGGGTTCAAATTAGTAAGCCGCTGACGGACGTCCAAGCTTTTATCTGTGTTTTAATCAACCGAGCCATGCCAATGCAAGATCAACAATTTGTCGCTGGCTAGTTGTGATAACGTGACCATTTTTTTTGTTCTAAGTTTATTGTTGCCCACTCCTGATAGCTTTAATTTTAAAGTCAGTTTCCATTTGAACCCACTCTTGCAATACGTTTTGTTTTACTTTTTATGGTACTATTTAATGTAGCCTTCACGTTTCACCTCTTTATCAACCGTTCTTTCACTATAACTTGAATGCATCACGTGATAAGTGCCATTTGATGCAATGTCAGACGCAGTGATAAAAAGGGCAATACCTGAAAAAAATGAACAGCTCTTGTCACGTCAATTTTGAGTTGATAATTTGTTGACGTCGTCTGTATCGCCAAGCTGCCCTGTCAGTACCCACTACTAACGACTTCCGAGCGTACGATACTTCAGGGATCACCGTCAGCATTCCGATGTAAGTCGACTCGAGGTCGGCTGCTTAAATATGCCTGTATTTTGCGATCACGACATGAAATGCGAATACTCGAACCACACAATTCACCCCAAAAATAAAATACGGCAATGGAAGCACCTGTGGCCTTGCGCCGGCCTTGATTACGATACCTAGTTGAAGTTTTTTTGTCTGACTGTCGATAGATTCTCTCGTTGTATGCCCTGGCCTCCGGTTTCCGAATAATTGTAATATAAAGAAAAGAGCGCTGTGGTAGATTTTTAATGAATTTTTTGTGTCTAGCGGTTACACCCACGCAGTAACAATATTTATTTTAAGGATGCTTTTATAGTTTCAGATGACGCGCACACTCCACTATTTTTTCGACTTTGGTTATGCCACAAATTATTTGCTCATACCATGTTAGTCCTAGAGTTTAGAGTGAGCCAAGTATGTGTTGGGTTATAAATTTTAGGTTCGCGATGGCGGTAAAGTTTGCTAGGGCCGTTACTCTGTTATAGTTAGTTTTCCAGTTTGTTAGAGGGGGGCCTCAATTACACTCAGATTTGTTGACCTCCTGAATTTTTTTTAGAGTCCTAGGAATACTGTGAGTGTCGTGCATAATCGCTGATTTATCGGGGCCCTGTCCCTGTTCCGAAACTGTGATATTTTCGATAATGATTTTGAGGTTTAAGTCGGAAACCCTGGCCTCACAAAAACAGCGGTGAAAATATTTGTTTTTCGAGTTGCCTTTCTAGTGCTTGTTAGTACAAAATAAAATCTTCCAGGATGCGTTTGCAACCTCTAGATATCAGTGTCCCTTCCAAATGGCCTCGAAGCATTTATGTTTCATCACACAAATAGATGAGTTGCACTCCCCATCGCTCTTCCGCATTGTTGTTGTTCCCTTTTATGTTTGAAAATAACGCCAGCCGAACTATACTTGGAGTAATAAATGTTGAGGCGTGCATTGGATGTATACAAAGTTAGATATGTATATTCTTCCAGCTAAATGCTGTAATTACATTAAGGTCAAAGTCCTACGTGACCGTTACGCCAATTACATTATGTCCTTCCTTGATTGGCTTGAAAAATTGTATTGTAATTTTTAAAAAGCACGGAGCTGTTCGTTACTGGCTGTTGCAGACAACTTGCCTGCAACTTGGAAATGTTGCTGTAATGGTGGGTTTTGTCACCTATCTGGGACCCATGAAAAATGTCACCCATAATTATTAACTTAATGAAAAAATGACAGCAAAACCTACCATTGATCTGTAAAAAGGAAAAAAAAACATTGTTGTGTTTCTTGTAAATTGGAACTCGGGTTTCTCATGTGAATTAGCTTTGAAGTGACAATGATGCTGACAGCAGCATGTCACGTCCACGTGTCAACTTGTCACTTCTGTAACCTTGGAAACCCTGGTAATTTTAGTGGTGAGGATTTCGGATGATTGAATGGTGAACTCAGTTCCGTTAGAGCCATTAGGGATAGAGCTCTTTGTTAGGAATTGTCTGAACAGTCTGATGTCGATGCTTTGGTCAAGCTTTAACCGAAAGACGCACTGCTGCAGAAAGTTTTTGTTGTAAGAAGTAACTAGGTGATTGTGACTTTGTTTCAAGGATGTTTGTGGGCGACACTTTAAATAACTGACTTGTGATTAGCTTGTGTTTTAGCTGTTACATTTCAACTGCCAATGCTCGCAATAGCTACTTCTTTGAGCTTGTGCTGTTTATTTTGTAACCTTTGTATATGCTCTTCATGTGTACGCTCTAGGTGTTGTAAAAATCAACCCAACATTATTTCTTTCGCTCTTTCTAATCAGCCGAGAACGTGGCTGACTAATTTTAAATTTAAATATTACCTGTTTGTCAATGATGACTCGCTAGTGGTAGTTGGAGTACTTGCCCTGACTGAACGCCGGGGTAGTAAAAACAATCCGAGTAGTTAAATTAGTGTAGTGGAGAATCCATTATCTGCCACATGTGCCAAATAAAAAAAATAATAAACAACAAATAAAAATAAAAATGATGAGAAAAATTGTAACAAAATATAAAAAGAATCCCACAAAAAAATGTAAACTTTTCAGTGGTTGTGGATATTAAAGAGAAAGTCAATGCCGTGGAGTCACTTGTACAGGAAAAGCAAGCCAAAAAGTTACAAAGCATGTACTTATAACGTATTGACTTCCACGGATCTTGTATTCTGTTTTACTTTATATAGGAAAAAAATGTTTCATTTTAGTGTATATTAATTTTCAAAACTTGATTATGACCCAGTTGTTATTAATTATTATTTTTATGATTATGAATCACGTTTTAGTTAGAGAGGCAGAGGAGTTCTGCCTCTTAATATTATTTTAAGGTGGAGCCCATTGCCCTACTGAGAAATAGAACAGAAGTATTATTGTGGGCCACTCTGGCTTAGGCGCATGTATGGAGTCGGAAGAGCGTGCGAACTGGCTCGGTGTGTTGATCTTTTCCTAGGACGGTGGGCTCCGCCAAACGCTCGCAACGCTGCTGCTGCTTCCATCTATCTGTTTGTTTCCCATCCCCTTCAGCTGCTAGTCATATGGCTACGGAACAGGCTCAATTTCAAATTCCAAACCATGACCTTAAACATAGCCACTTAGGCGATTTGTGGAAAATCTGTTTGTTGTTTGAATTGGACCTTGCCTTTACATGTTCTTAGTTTTTATTGCTTTCGTTTTTCACGAGACGGTAGGCAGATAGTTCGGAATGTATCTGCCTACTGCGGTTTCTCAGTTGTGCAGAAGTACTTGCTGACGGCTATCTTGGGAAAGACAAGTTTACTTAGTTTCTAGCTTGTTGATCTAAGTGCACATCTTATTTCTATTGTATCAAAATCTTGTTCAAGCAGCAGCGTTGTCATGCATGTAGTTGTTATGAAAATTTGCTCTTTTGATGACGACCTGATGCGACGAATTGACTGATGTGGTTGCAGGATGTACGACTTGAGGCAGGCTCGGTCTACCTGCCTGCAGCTACGACTATCTCTATGTTTAAATAAATAAATTACTTCAATTTCATGAATATGAGCCATAGTTCTTACATAAAACCCCTGAGTTTAGGTAGTTTTACCTTCGTAGGTAGGGGAAAGTGGGGAGCCTTGAGACAGTGGGAGGGTTGAGACGTAGTCGAAATCTTGAAACCTATAAAAGTTTAAACAATGGCGCCACTTTTTTAGGGCTTGTCCCCCTACCAAAATTACGCACAAAAAATCCCCCATTGATTGCGCGCGTGTCGTATGGTCATTTCGCCATTGTGCGTCATAACCATTGGTTGTTACAATTCTCGCTCCAATCAAGGTAAGCAATTTTGACTTCATTATTGAAATAAGTGTCATTTTTTTTAATGATTACGATTAGAAAAGGAATAATTGTCATTGTGAAATAGTTTGTTTCTTGGTTTCTTTAAATTATTGTGACGAAAATTTAACAAAAAGTTTGATAGCACATAGAGGGAGGGTCGAGACACAACCAAGAGGGAGGGTTGAGACGCCGTCTCATGCATAAGCTCTTGGGAGAATCTGCTATTTTCTTAAAAAATTATGAATTTACGTTTTTTTACTCTTTTTTATTACAGAATGCCTTTTCGATGGAAGAGTAAGAGTGGAAAAACAAGAACGGCGGCCATCGCACGACGTATATATTCCAATACCCGATAATTGATGATATCAGCGTTGTTGCAAAAGCTGATATTACTAAAAAACTATCGTTAAACAGTTTTCGCCGAGGAAACTACAGTTTCAAACAAGTGAAGTTTCTAAAAAAAATAAAACCACTGCGATAGAGAAATAGCTGTGTTTATATTATTCCCTTGTCTCAACCCACCCACCCTGGTGACTCATAGCTCCCACCGGGTGGGAGCCATGAGACAAAATGCGCATGGTCAGTTTTCAGTAAATTTACTTTTTACTATTAATGGTAATACCTTCGAATCAAATTTAAGTGAGAGTCAAAATAGGTCTCCAAGGGACAAGCCAAGAAGTGGTTCCCTATTGTCGCTGGGAAAAAATTTATAAAAATAAAATTGTTAAGTGTCTCAAGGCTCCCCACTTTCCCCTACCTATTAGGTACAAGAATGAGATAGGTAGTGCCTATTAACTTAAGTATTTAACCGTTTTGAAAGACTTGCAGGTAGTCGGGGCAGTGTGAGGTTGGAATGGTAAATTCGGATCGAAAAAGGGTCTTGTGATGTGTGTGTGGATTTTTCCGATCAGGGTCGGAAACTGTGATCTCTTGGTATAGGTAGGTATCTAACATAGTGGCGTTACTGGAACAGACTACTTTAATCAAGTTAACACCATTTTATCATCTATTTTCACCCATTCCTCGACCGGTAGATAGTTGGTGCGCTCATTGCATGGAACTTTAAGAAATCAGTCTATGAGAGGAGCAAGTTACCTATAGGTAGGTATTCAATGAGCGTGATATCCACTCTTGAGAATATATTTTTTTCTGATTTGATGGAAATCACAGATATTTGTTATTTTATTGTATGGAGTAGGATTTATTTGATTGCCCAAATATACGCAAATTTCATATTTCAATAATCATCAAGTGGCAAGTTTTTGAAAATTTTTAGCGCTCAATTTTTAACTTCTCTAATGCCACGACATTTGTTTTGTCAAGTTGGTAGAAAATAAAGGGTTCGACAATGGTCGCACTTGACTTTCTCGCAATTTTTATCGAAAATTTGATTTTTTTTTTTACGTGAATTATTGTCAGAATTTTAACTTTTTCTAAAAAGTATTTTGCCTCACACTGGACGATACTTTTAGGCACCTGCATACCGAATTTCAAACATATCCGTCAAACAGTGAAGTGTCGTTCGACGCGCAAAGTATATTTTCTATTTTGCATGTCACCGTCGTAATTTTTAAATAAATGAAAATCTATTGAAAGTGCCCTTGAAGCATCTATCTGAGACCACTTTCACCAATTTTGAAGAAAATCCGTCGATTAGTGTTGTTGCAAATGTGACCTAACCAATCAAAAACGTGATTTCCATTTTTGGAAAATTTTTCCTACGAAAATGCCAATATTGGCCCAAATTTTTGGCCCATCTTAAAAAGAATAAAAATGATCCTGGAGCATCTATCTGGGAACACGACTGCAAAATTTGAAGGTTCTAACTTTATTACCGTACCGTGAAATGCGTCTTGAGTAGACAAAAACGAGATTATAGCTTTTTTTTCCTATTTTTGACTTTATTTTGCCTATATTGGCCGCAATTTTGAATTGATTGAATATTTCTTCCACAAACCTTTAAGTAATGTTATAAAGCACAAGTTTATGGATTTTTGTGAAATTCCCGCTAATACTGTTCATGGGGCCAAGATTTTCACGTATGGGCCAATTTTGGCCCAAATTTTTGGCCCATCTCCAAAACAATAAAAATGATCCTGGAGCATCTATCTGGGAACACGACTGCAAAATTTCAATGTTCTTACTTTATTACCGTACCGTGAAATGCGTCTTGAGTAGACAAAAACACGATTTTGAATTTTTTTTGACACTTTTTTGACAATAGTGGGCGCAATTTTTGAGTAATCAAAATTAAATTAAAAATGTATCTCGGAACTGATTTTAGACATCTATATTCCAAATTTGAGCCAAATCCGTTGACTGGTGTGACCTGTAGCCGCGCTACAGACAAACGGACGGACGTACGTAGGTACGTACGTACGTACGTACGCACGTACGTACGTACGTACGTACGTCGGACGGACATGACCTAAAAACCATTTTTTTGGTATCTAGGACCTCTGAAACGCCTTTTGCAATGAAAATCTCAAAATCGAAATTTCGCACGATAACATAACTTTCTCAGCCCATGTATTACATACGGGCGAGAAAGTAAAAAACGTCAAAATAAAATGGTAGCCATTAATTGTTTGTGGAAGCGCGTCTGAATTATTGATTGTATTCGCCTTTTATCCTTTATTTGAAATACCTTCTCTCAGAGTATAGAATAATAATGAGCAAGAGGGGAAGACCACCAAAGCCTCCTCCCGAGGATGACGGCGAGTCCTCTGATGCTCCACTCGTGGAGCACAGTAGGAAAAAGAAGAAAATGGACCCGGTAAGTTTGAAATGAATTATTAAATTTCTCGTTTCTAGGGCCTGGTTGCCAGAGCTAGGTTATTCTAATACAAGAAGGCCATTAATTGTGTGTCTACTAAAACTGACTATTTTCGATTCATATTGCAGATTCAGCTGTGCTCGGCGATTTACGAAGTAATTCGTAACCACAAAAAAGAGGATGGTACTCTCCTCTGTGACTCATTCATTCGGATGCCAAAGAAGCGACAGGACCCTGCTTATTATGAAGTTGTTTCCAACCCAATCGACTTGCAGAGGATTCAGCAGAAAATTAAAACCGAAGAATACGAAGAAGTTGAGGACATGACATGTGATATCATGCTACTTGTCAAAAATGCCAAGCAGTTTCATAAGGTAGGTAATAGATTCATGTCGGTTAATTAAATGTTATGGAGCCCTCACTGGGATTAACTTGCCATCTGGGATCCTAATTGTTGCCAGTATTGAAGATGGAAGGAAATAGGAGCTGTCGTTTTTACTAAGTAGGTATTAACTGATAATTTTTTGTTTTGTCCAGAAAAATACTCTTGAGTACAAAGACGCAATAGAACTGTACGAGCTATACAAAGTTACAAAGGCTAAGTTGACCGACACAGACGACAGATCATCCGTCGAAAGCGAGCGGAAAGACAAGATTATCTTGAAGGTGGGGAAATTGGTAAGGAAACAAAAACCTGTTTAAGCTTACCCATTATTGTATACATCTGCAAGTTAGGTAGTATGAATCATTACTGGAGGCGGTATGCCGTAATTCACTGGTTCTTCACTTAAAAAATTTTAAACATGAAATCGTGACCGTTTTTATTAGAACTTGTTTTGTACCTATGTCGTTTCAATTTTAAGAAACGCAAAGCTGCTGCTGCTGAAGCGAGAAAGCACGATCCTGACATTGATGAAACATCAGAAAGTTCTTGTAACCTGGAGGATGATAACGCGACTCAAATTGAAGAGCTGTTCACGGCAGCCATGCAGGCAGTTGATGCGGAAAATCGCCCTCTCAATCAGGCCTTCATGTTGCTTCCTTCCCGAAAGGTAAGTCGTCAGTTCACTACCAGTTCTCTGGGGATAAAACTAATTTCATCAAAATCCCAAATATTTACATATAAAAGAATCATTTCATTTTTCTTTGGACATTTTCACCGAGAAAAATCAACGTTTATTTGAAGTTAAAATCAAAGTTGACCTTAACAACGCCAACAGCGAGGATCAAATTTTTTGAATATCTTAGCAACTGATTCAAATCAAAGTTTATAAGTACCTTTTCCTATAGACTGTCGTGATTCTGGTGAAATATACCTTAAAATTTCTTTATTGAAGAAAAGGCCACAGCCAAAAGCCATATTGTAGTTAACATTTAGGTAGCTTGCCTAATCAGCGGGAGTTTATACAATAGAGTGTAATAGAAAATTGTTCTGCCGTTTGTAGAGATATCCAGAGTACTACGAAGTCATTGAAAACCCCATTGATTTGAAGATGATCGCCAAAAAAATTCAAGCTGGGCAGTATAACACTGTAAATGATTTAGAGAAAGACCTCCTTCTTGTAATGAAGAACGCCTGTAGCTTCAACGAAACTGGATCACAAATTTACAAGGATGCCAAATTGATGAAAAAGATGATTATTAGTAAGAAGAATGACGTTGTACAAGGAAAGCTGAAACCTCGACTGGGGTAAGGAACCTTCTATTATCCATTTAGCTGAATTCTACTTCCTGCCCTATTTAACCTCTTTTCTATGTTTGGAATATTTGGATTATCAGTTACTATCGAACTACCTACTCTCAAAACTTTTTTTGATTTTTTTCCCTTCTGTTATTTTATGTTTCTCTTTATTCCACTGGTGAACCGAAATTGAAAGTGCTGGCAATTTCCATCCAAATGAGTTGAGTCACTATTAGCGTATTCTGTCATCGTAACAGTTGCGTTCCAGATAGAGGTCGATTGCGCCTTTTTATGTTGTTCAATTGTTAGACATTAATTTAATGTCAATGGTGAGCATGTTATGTACAACTCCATTCACTTTTACCGTTTGACAGAGAGGCTGAAATTGTACTTTGTAGTTGATAGGTATCAAAGTTCCTTCAAGAAAGTTTTCTGTTTCTTTTACAGGCGCAAACGTGCACGAACCCAAGCTCAAAAGCTGTCAGCTGTGACTGCCGCCATTCAGGACGAAGAGGATACGTCTGAAACGGAGGAAGAGGTTCCAGACAGCATGCCTGAAGACCCGGACAATCCCCTCTGGCAACTTTACGATGTGGTGAAGAACACAACCAACAATGGGGGATATGTCCTCGCAGAGCCGTTTTGGCGACTCCCCAGCAAGCGCTACTACTCAGACTATTACCATGAGATCCGGAACCCAGTTTCCCTGCTTCAGATTCGAAACAAATTAGCCAAAGGCAGCTATGGAACTGTTTCTGAAGTTGCTGGTGATCTGAATGTGATGTTTGAAAACGCAAAGAAATACAATCGACCCGAGTCAAGGCTCTATAAGGTTAGTCAGGAGTCAGCACGTTCTGGTTTAGATTGAAAGCAGAGACACGAAATTGCCCCTCACTGTTGGGGGCGGAAATTCACCGTCAGCTGGTTGCAGCCTCGTCGTGGATGTTACCAAAATATGAAGTATGTAACATTTCAGATAAAATCTTCGAGGTATTGTACAAGACTTGTTTTATTTTTTATAGGATGCTGTAAAACTTCAAAAGGTTATGCAGAACAAGGTGAAAGAATTGCTGGATTTCGACCAGGAGTCTGATAGTGGCTCTGATTCGGACAACTGCCCTATCATCAAGAGAGACACACCCAAGAAAACGAAAGGAGTCAAAGGAGGGTTTATCAAAGGTACCACTGTTTATTACAATTTTCTCTACTTAATGAACTCAGTGCTTCTCACCGTACATTTTTGTAACGTGACAAAGAGCCTTACTCCCTGCAGTGACTGGGGAGTTGGTATCTGGTGGTGCTGTCAGCTGATTGCAGTAGCTGATACTTTTTAAAATATGCTTTCCCTCTCCTCTATTTGTGATTAGTTACACCAACTCCCGTGAAAACCCGTCGAAGTTATTTAACCTAAATTAATATTTTTTTTTCTCCAGGAAAATATAAGGACAACATTCCACTGCGGAAACGTATGCTTTCAATTTGTAAAGCACTTACCGATTTTTCATATGAAGATGGTCGGCAGCCGATTCTCATGTTTATGGAGAAACCCTCCAGGAAGCTCTATCCAGAATATTATAAGGTAAAATACTTCATCCATTAGTCTCAAATCTTAGATTACAGTATAGCCAATTAAAGGTGTGTCTACAGTTTGGACAAGGCAGTCCGCACCGTCTCGCACAGTAAATTGATGTCTGTTTTACGAGAATACGAGTCGCGCATTCAAGCTAGAAAATATCAGTCACAGCCTGTCAGCTACAAGTTATCTGATACGAATTGTAATGTTGCAGTCAGCAATACTCCTGCCCTTACATTAAGGGCGTGACAAAATCACGAAGCCCGAGGCGACCTCGCGAACTGTTGATAGTAGTAGCCCACAAATTTCATGTAAATCTCATTGTAAAGTACCTAGCGTTTATTTACCCTACAAAAAGATTGGTGAGCTTAGTTTCTCTCTACTACTTCGCGAGAACAAATGAGAAACTTTCAGAGTGGATTGCAGACAAGTGGCAACAACGCCTCGATGTTTTTGTTCTATTTGCAGAAGCCAGATGCTAGCCCCAGGAACAGTCGACGTACAGAGGTACAGCCGTCCTACCGAATTCTAGTAGTCTTGTGCCGCATGGTGTGCACGTTTTTATCTATCGTTTCCTCCCTTCGGCTCGGGCTTTGTAACTCAAAGATGGTTTTTGGTTTTGTAGTTGATTGGTATATGATCGTTGAGGCTGAGACGGACGAGGGATAAGTAGGGAATATTACGCTGGTATGAGTTACCGACGGCGCGTATCTTCGGGATAAATGGTCCATATATGTTCCCTTAGGTAATTTTTTGTGACATACTGCAGATTTTTAAGAGGAAAACTAGTAACTAGTCCCCTTGTCTATTCATTTTAGGCTGGATTTCACCACTTTAACGTGAAGACTATCGTGTACACGATAGCGCTATCGTATCGGTAAAAAATGTTAACGGCTTTCACCATGCACCGTTACCGTTTCGTTAGCTTTCGAGTGGATTTTCCGTGCGTTAGCGAAAACGATAATTTTCATACCTGCGACTCATTTGGTTTAGTCTAATGTAGTCTAATCAACATTTTAACTTCTTTCTCAGAAAAAATAGGGGTTTTTTCACGTTTATTTCCACTTTTAGATTGAAATTGTTGAAATAAATTTGACGTAAACAAAGCAGGCGAATTCTATTGACACAACAAAACCTAACGAGAGGATGTCTGCTTTTTCGAATCGATAGCTATTCGAACGTTAAAAGGCACTATCGTGAGGTGGTGAAATTCAGCCTTAGAGGGACTAGCCAAACCATTAAAATTATCATGTTGTAACAACTCAATTGCTCGTTAAAAAAATTTATTATCTCCTATGAAGTGACTTATGGCTACCTTTTCCTAATGTCTTGGATGAAAAGCATAAGCCAAAAGATTCGACAGTTATTTTCGTTGCTTTGCTCTCGCTTGTTGGTTAGTTTCTCTAAAATTATCAGAAAAAGGTTTGGTTACCAACGTTGTTTATCAGCGCCTTGCTTTCTCTCAATTGTCTGTAATCTATCTTGGAACACTCGACCGTCCCGGCGATACACGTCACTCGCTAACGAAGGTCATCATTTCAGCTTGGCGCCCTCCTGAAAATTTAACATTCTCGTCTTGTCTTTTACAGGTTATTACGGAGCCAATAGATTTGCTGCAGATTCAGGCAAACATTAAAGCTGAAAAATACACTAATGAAGACCAACTCGTGACTGACATTAAACTTATGTTTTCAAACTGTCGCCGGTTCAACGAGGAAAATTCAGTTATATACAAGGATGCTGTCACTTTAGAACAGGTGAGCGAGGAGTGATAGATTGAAGGGGTTTTGTCTGTAGATATGGAATATTATGTGGTATACCATCATTTGATAGTTGGAGCACGGTAATTTTTCCAGTGAACATTTTATTACCATTTGTATTGAATTTTAGGTCGTGAACGACAAAATGAAGGAATTTGGGAACGTTGATAGCAATAAAAAGACTGCCATGAAAGTGTACAAGCCACCTCGCAAGAAGCTTCCTGTTGACGTGAAACTCAGGTCCCTATATGAGAGCGTTCGCGACTTTAAAGATGCGAAAGACAAGAAGCTATCAGAGGTAATTTATTAGGAAATGAAAAATTTCTTAATTACACAGTCAGTATTCGAAAATAGACATAAGTATGGTTAAGTATTCCAAAAGCAGTCATATTGTTCTTGGAATACCCCAGCAGCGTGCTTAAAAATCGAGTTCTCCGATTAGATCCGAGCTTAAGCATTGATTCTCCTGTGTAAAGAAAACTGTTATTTTTTGATGTAGGTGTTCCAAAAGCTTCCTTCTAGAACAGACTACCCAGACTACTATGAGATAATCAAGCGGCCTATGGACATGGAAAAGATTCGGATCAAGCTCCAGCAGTCCCACTACGAGTCCCTGGACGATCTGGCAGCTGACTTCATGCTCATGCTCGATAACGCGTGCAAATTCAATGAGCCAGATTCTCAGATCTATAAGGTACATGCTGTTGTCAGATTGTAGAGTCATTATTAAAGTGCATCCTTACTATACCCACATAATGGCCCTAATCTTATTCAGCGTGGGTTTCGCCCGTATTTTCGTCACTGCTTCAGTTTTATTTTTACAGATGACCACATTTCTTGAAAAATTTGGTCATAACTCTAAATTTTAAGATGCAGTGACGGGTACCTACATGAATACATTCTATTAAGATCTGCTTATGAGCGCGTGGGTTGTGGGTTTCAGTCTGCCCTGCAGCTGCAGAGGGTGGTACTGCAGACGAAGCGGCAGCTAGTGGAGGACGGAAGTCACGCGCCCGATGCGCAGGCCGCCGTACAGGAACTCCTCACCGCTCTCTTCAGCTCTGTGTACAACCACCAGGACGAGGAGGGCCGCTGCTTCTCTGACTCCCTGCAGGAACTCCCTGAGCATGACGACGTTGACGGTAAAAAGTGAGTTAACCTTCTTTTATGAGGCAAAATTGTTTGATACCATAAGTTTGCGCAGGATTTTCTCTACCCCTGGCTGTCAAATAGTCGTGACCCCACAAACGTTTAGGTGAGTGTGTGTGAGAAGGGCCTAGTGCTGGAGTTAGTATGCTGTCTGCTAGCTGACTACTTCAGTGATCTGGATCTTAAGGGACTGTAAATGCCTCATTACGCAGCATTTCAAAAAGCTTGAAAGCTATTGTTTTTCACACATCTATGTTGATGATGACCAAACTGATATGTCCCTCTGTTGTTAAATCCCAACATATTTAACTAGTTTAAAAGATGTTAAATGTTTAGGCGTATTCGAAAACAAAGATTTTTTCAGTAGTTTCCTTGTAGTGGTGTCCGAAGAAACCAGTCTTTATTTTTTTGTTTTTTGTTTTGCAGGGTTCGGGGTCTTTCTCTTGACATTGTGAAGCGTCGCCTGGACCGCGGTCTGTACAAGCGTCTGGACCGCTTCCAGGAAGACGTGTTTGCCTGCTTGGAGCGTGCCCGCCGTCTGTCTCGCACGGACTCACAAGTCTTTGAAGACTCCATTGAGCTCCAGGCGTTTTTCGTCCGCCAGAGGTGAGCCTTATTGCGTGTTGTTGTGGTACCTACTAGGTGGCAATGATTTTTTTTTAGAGTGATGTAAAGAGCTTTGTCGGATTGATTCTCTCATAGGTAGTAATTTTGTGCCGACATAGACAGCAGCTGTCAGTGTCCCTAAATTTAATTGGAGGCCGTTATTACTCTTTATTTTGGAAAATTGACGTAGGGAGTTTAAAACTGCCATTTTTTTTGTCGACTGTTAAATCCCAACAAATGACTAATTTTTATTTTAAAAGGATAGGTGGGTGCCGTAGGTACCTATATTTTATTTTCTGAACTGAATACTCGCTATTAGGACACTGTATCGACTTTTTAGGGACGAGCTCTGCCGTAATGGGGAAATCCTATCATCTCCCGCTCTCAACTACAACCTTCTGCATCTCTCCGCCGCTGTGGAGCAGCAGAAACAGCAGAAACTTCTCAAGGAAACTCCCAGCGAGGAAGACACTGAGGTGAAGCCCTCTGAGGTATCGCTTGCATTTTCACTAACATCATTTACTACTACAACTAGTTGAGTACTAGTACTACTACTATTAGTTGCAGATTTAGAGACTACTATGAGTGTTGAGTTAACTCTCCTGTCGATTCTAAATTGATAGGGTGCAACGATTTGTACGAAATAAGTAACTTGAAAGATGCCGGTTATTTCTGGAGAAAATAGTCGGCCGACTCAACTTTTTAGTTTTAACCCTGCTTTTGTTTTTTAATGTGTTAGCTATATTTCAGACTGAATTTACCCTTTTAGTTTTGTTTAATTGTTTAATGAGGTCTTACTACCCTGGTTGATTGATTCGGTTTGCTCCCTTCTCAGGAATCTTACTCTGTTATTGTCGAGTGAGTTTGTGGTTTTTGCTCTTTTGTCTTTCACTAACAAAATAAATAAATAAATCAGTAATAGTTTTCATTTGGATTTAATAATGAATTAATGTCTCATGTAACCTATGCAAAAATTACAATATAATAAATGTACGTTTATACTACGAGCTGTATTGTACTGAGTTGACGAACTGTATTGGGATGGTTTCAGCAGCCTGAGGCAGCTCCAAGCCCGACCCCAACGCCGAGCGGGACGCCGATGGTACAGGAGGGAAGCCAGAAGCAGTACCACATCGGCGACTTTGTCTACATCCAGCCCCGGGAGCGGAACACCGAACCCAACATCGTCCACATCTTGCGAGGATGGACCAACTCTGAAGGGGTCCAAATGCTTTTCGGCGATTGCTTCTTCCGCCCTAACGAGACTTTCCATGTCCAAACTAGGCGCTTCCTTGAAAAGGTTGATATCTTGAGAAACAAGTGTCTAAAACACAAAAGAGTAGAGCAGAAACGAATGATTGACTCCCACCATGTTTTTGTGGGAACTGGGACTAGACGTCGAGTGCTGTATCATGTCTTTTTCACTGCTATAATTGCGAAATGTTCCCTTCGTTTTTGAGTTCATACTAAACCAGTATTTTGTTGGTAGTTACGCATCGGTTTGGCAAATTTGGTATCTTCGTGGCAGAAAAGTACTCTATTTGTTCCCCTCTGTTAGGTTGACCGTGCTGATTGTTGTTTACTTCATAGGAAGTGTTCAAGAGTGACCAGAGCATCGCAGTGCCACTGAGTGAAGTGATTGGCCGCTGCTGTGTGATGAACGTCAAGGATTACTTCAAGTACAAGCCTGAGAACTTCCAAGACAAAGATGTGTATGTGTGTGAATCCCGCTACAGTTCCCGCAACCGCAGCTTTAAGAAAATCAAGGTAAATGTCAAATTAAAACCTTTTTTATGGACTTTAGGATAAAATTATCACTAACTGAAGACTGAACACCCCTTGAAGTTGAAGGTTACCTTGACAAGTATGAACGATATAAAGGTAATGAAAAAAACTACCTAAAGGGCGGCTAAAAGCATCACTTAACAAAAGTTTTTGGTTCCAGACTACATTCGACGAAACACATACATGGTTAAACTTATGTTCTCAGGTTTTCACCTTCAACCTCGACAGGGTGACTTTGCATACGAGGGAAGAAGCTTTTGAGCCAAAGAGGGTCATGTCTGTCTTCCGGGATAGATTGGAGAAGCATATATCGGAGATTGCGGAGCTTGAAGAGCACGAAAAGATGGAAGAGAAGAAGTATCCAGTAAGTAAAGACAACTGCATTTAGAGATGGTTAACACACTTTTCAACTCCGTCCAGTCAGGCTACCCAATTTCCATAATATACGATATATTGTTTACAATTCCTAACACGAACTGTTCTACTCCCATAGCTCTTGCTTTGTTCATTTGTGATTTAGATCAGCGCCTAAGTGCGCTTAGACTGTTAAGGTCATAGAATTTTAGCATTGGCTGACCATGTTTTAGAACATTGAGCTGATGAATATGCCGCTAAACCCGGATATCAGCGTTTACTACCAGCAGCTGAATGTGTCCTGGGGCGCCATCAAGACTGGTGACTTTGTCTACGTACAGATGGAAGCTGGCAAAATGGTTTGCCAAGTAGACACCATCTGGGCAAACAAAGAGTAAGTCAAATATTGACATTGGGGCCATTAGGTGGGCCGTTACTGTCTACTATTAAATTTCAGCATCTGCTATATTATGTTGTATTCATCAATCAATCAATCAATCAATATTTAGTGTTTTGGAGATTATCATTGTGTTCCAGAAGAAAATAAAATCCCTCGGAAACAAGTCACAAGTACCATTGCGGTGCTAATGGCAGACTAACACGGTGAGCTCTTACATGACAGTCATTGTTTATTTTAGGGGCCAATGCTTTGTAAAGGGGCCGTTTTTCCTGCGGGCGCATGAAATTCCGTACATGCCAGGTCGTTTATTCTACAAACAGGAGGTTTTCTTGGGAGCTATGGAGGATGTACACCCCATCAGCAACGTAGTCGGCCGCTGCTACGTCTTGGACCATTCCGAGTTTATCTCTTGTAAGCCTGATAATATTTTTCTTTCGTAGTTGGACGGAATATAATAGAATAACATTTTAATATATTCAGCATGTGGAGTAGATGTTCGGTAAATACCCCTCGAAGTCGACTTTTTCAGTAATTGCCTTTGAATTGACGACGAATATATTTCCCTGAAAAGGAAGTCATTCACTTTACACACAGCTATATTTTTGGTTTATGTTTATGAAGTCTTTTCTTAATTTCAAAATATTCAATAGTCACTTTGTAATATTTGATTGTTTGATTGACAGGTCGACCAACTGAAGTGGAAGAAAAGGACATCTACGTGTGCCAGTCGATGTACGAGGAACAGCAGCGGCAGTTGTCCAAGCTGACGAGTCCCCTTAAGCGATACTCGCACAGCGATACTGTCCTTCAGGATGAAACCTATTTCTTCCGACGCCTTATAAATCCACTTAGGGTAGGTATTGGTAAATAGTTACATACATCAATCATTTAATTTGGAATAGGCTATGGGCTATTTTCACCGAGAAAAAACAACGTTGATTTGAAATAAAAATCAAATTTGACCATAGCAACACCAATAGCGAGACTCGAGTTTGTTGATTACCATAGCAACTGATTCAAATCAGCTTGATTTCAATTTGATTTTTCTTGGTGAAAATGGCCCTAAATTACAATAGTATAGGTAGAGTATAGTTTACTAATAATATTATTTCCCATTTTATTTTTTATTTGTAGGCTCCTAGTGAGACGATCCAACTGCAGCAGGAAGTGAAGTCGCCCGCTCCGGTGTTCGACGTGAATCCGGATAGTCTACTTGTTCCAAAAGTAGAGCAGGACATTCTCTGTCTCATGGAGGACTCCATGGACGGTGGACCTCCGTCGGTCGGGTCTGGAGAACTTCCTGTTGCCTCTCCCCTGCCATCGTCCACTCCGCTTACCAAAGCACAGAAAGATCAAATGCAAAAGGTATAGGTTACCCGCTTGGAATAGGATGTTCAAGAAATTGAGATTAATCTGGGAAGTCAAGGAGAAATACAATGCAAATTACGACATTATTTGACGTGAAGAAGTGTCCTTACTTGGAAAGAGCTCTGTCTAAACTCTGAAGGTTACTAAATTATCTGGCTTTAGAAATTTAGTTCGAATCGAAGAACGTGCGTTGCCAAACTAAATGCACAAGTTTATTTTTACGAGAAAAGTACGGATATGGAATTAATTAATTACCCCCGTTTGCTGTTGTTTTGGCTTTCAGTCGAAGGGAAAAGAGAAGGAAAAGGGGAAGATAATCACTGGCTACATCCTTTACTCCGGGGAGGTCCGCAAGAATATAACAGTGTCACACCCTGAAGCAACATTCGGAGAGATTTCACGCATGGTCGGGAATGAGGTAACTTCCTGCGTTTTGGGGTGGGTATTAGCTATGCGTTTATCGTGACTTGTTAGCAGTTCCTCCTTTCTTCAACTTGAAACTAACTTCAGAGTCAGCTCGAAGTAGACAAGTATGCGGATTGCAACACCGGGACCATGCGAAGATTTCGTTCTTGGAATCTTGATAGGTAGATCAAAGAGACTTACTAAGGTTTATATGGAAAAAAAAATTATAAAATGTCCAGCAGTTTGTCATTAAAAACTGTTCTTACCTAAATTTGCACGTTACTAGTAATTCTTGAGTGACATCTTAAATAAATGTATTTGTACGATTTTATAGTGGCGACAGCTGAATGCCGAGCAGAAAGTGGCGTGGGAGGAAAAGGCTGCCAAGATGACGGCGGAGCTGAAGGAAGCTCAGGCACTGGAGGACGCGCTCCATCCTCAGGGGATACCTATCCCCAATCCCCCCAACCTCCCGCCGGGGTGGGTGTTCGAGTGTCTTTGGGACAACTGCGACTACCAGTTTGAAGATCTCAGCGATTGTTTTGACCACGTTTGCGGTGAAGCGTCTGGCCATGTCGCCATGTATTTCGCTGCGGTCCCTCCGAAAGGTATTGGAGATGAGTAACGACCTATAATTTATTAATTTAATGCAGTTTCCTTAGAAAATAGACATGTTATACAGCTAAACTAAATAAAACTAAATTTACATTTTTTTTTCAAAAATGTCTGTGCGAATCAAATTATTGTAACAATACAAACATTTTAACAATAAAGCGAAGTTCTTCTCAAAACGTAAAGAAAACGCACATTTTACTCCCATACACTTAGCCACAATACCCGAAAAAGCTGGCCTGGTAAAATACATGAAATGTTGATGGATGTTGCAGAAGTCGAGTATCAATGTCAGTGGAAAATGTGCAATCGCCTCAAGAAAAATGCTCCACCTTTTCCTAGCATGGCGCGATTGTCCAGGCACGTAAAGGAGTTACACTTGATTAAGAGCAACGGAAGGACTATTACACCTGGCGAGCGTACCAAGTAAGTTTGTGGTGTTGGAGACAGGATTATTTAATTATTTAAGGTTAAGGCATAATATCGTGTACTACTTGTTTGCTCAACGAAAATAATAAGTACTTGTTTAAAATCAGTACTGTAAGACTTAGCGAATTTCATCATAAGTTATATTGTACTGAATATTTCATCAGGAACTAAGTAACTGCACCTGACTTTCGAGAATGCTACTTTTTCGTAGAAGGAAAATTAATGTCTTGGTTCCTAGTAAAAAAAAATAATAATAATAAGTAAGGTATTCTTAGTGTTGTCGAAATTGGGTTAGGTATAGCTTGTACAGTATACTTGTAGCGCTTTATATTAATCTACACTCTCATGCATTTAGTGCAGTACGCCATTACTCTGGTACAGTACATTGGAAGCGCTCTAGTCTCTCAAGTGGGAGTATAGTGAGATTTAGTTAATACCACTGAACAGTGAACTAACTTGTTGTGTTTTGGAAAGGAACTACATTCCATCGAAGATTCCTCGGCCGCAGCGTCCACAAGTGATCACCATCCCCGACGACAACGGTTTGTGGTTTCAGCTGGCGCGTGCCGCACGACTACAGCGTCTCGCCACCGTGCCTTTTTGTCCCCAAGGTCCATTCTAGTATTAGAAACAGGCAATCCTGAGGAAACTCCATGGTGTTTCCAGCAAAAGCAATGTCGGGTGTTTTCTACCAAAATTGCGTCCCTCATAAGTCATAAGCCGTAGTGTCAAATTTCCTCGGACAATTTGACATGTACGAAATTATCTTCCTGTCGAAGGTTCCTTATATTGAGGCTGGTGAAGTCAAGGGGATTGATGTCACCCAGAGTTGTTTTAGAGCCCCAGAATTTGGTGACAAGCACGTTTTTTTACTTTCTCGCTAGCCATATATGGCGAGAAAGTATTGTTTTCGTGCAAAATTTCGAAATTGAGATTTTGGGTTTCCCATGATCCTGGGGGTCCCCTGAGTCCAAAAAAGTGGTTTCTGGAAAAAGTCTGTCCGTCCGTCCGTCCGTCCGTCCGTCCGTCCGTCCGTCCGTCAGTCCGTGCAGTGCTCTAGCGCCTATACCGTTCATCCGATTTTGATGAAATTTGGTATGGACCTGTCTAAAATCACTGCCGAGACACATTTTTAAGGATTTTTTGATTGGTCAAAAATTGCGGCCGCTATTGTCCAAAAACCGCCAAAATAATTCAAAAATCGTGTTTTTGGTTACTTAGACAAGCGCCGACGGTACACTTTTCAATCTATAACACTGAAAATTGGTATGTGTGTTGACAAATAGATGCTTCGAGGTCATTTTCAACTAAAATTGAATTGGTTGAAAATTACGGCCGTTCTGGACCAAAGTTCGATCGTTTCGGCGCCATTCACATTTATTGACCGATTGTCATGAAATTTGGTAAATTTGTGTAGAACTATGTAACTTAAACATCTGTCGAACAGAATTTTGTTATCTTCAAAATTACGGCCGTTTTTGTCAAAAAAGTGTCGAAAATGAGTTGAGAATGAGAAACCACGTTTTTGAATGGTTAGAACGCATTTGGGACTACAGTAATAGAATGACAGCCATGAAACTTGGTAGGAGTGATCTCAGATAGATGCTCTTGGGTCATTTTCAACCGATTTTGGATTGCTTAAAAATTACGCCCGCAAAAAAATCTCAAAAAAATAAAAAAAAATAAAAATCACATGGGGCGAGAAAGTTAAGTGCGACTGTTGTCGGACCCTTTATTCTGTTCGAAGTTGGATTTCGGCCAAGGAGTCTCCTGTCTTATCTGGCAGATTCAGCCAGTAACTACATAAGGAATACTATAGAGATACATAAAAAGGCACTGGCGAGACGCTTGCCTGCAAACCTTCCTGTCTTTATTTTTTATTTTTCTGCGCACTTTTTTCGTTTGCTCGTGCCTCAACGTTGTTTTCTGTTATTCCACTAGGAATTATATCCCTTCCCGCCGCCCGCGGCCGCATGCCTCTCCGGTCGTAACTGGAATTCAGTTGCCGTCAGGACAGCAGTTTAGTGAGTGTTTTTCTTTCTGTTTTTTTGTGCATTATTTGTTTATTTGTGATTTACACCATTATTAATATTATGTTCTTTGGCTGCATGGGTACTGATGTCACTCGTCCTGTTTTGCTGGTTGGGGTTGAATAAGTGTTTATGTAGGTAAGTAGGGATCGGTGATGTAAGCAGTTCTGCTACTGTTTCGCCAGTCTTTAACACCACTTTCAATGAGGAAAGTGATTGCTGAACTAATTTCATCTACCGTACCTGCTTTGGTATGGGAATAATAATTTTTATTATTTATTTGTGATCATACGGAAAATGAACATTTCCCCAAATGTGTGTGCCACATTTGTCTGGTCTCATAAATCGCGCCTTCTTCGAGGCACCCGGGCCAAAGCTTGTATAAAAAGCGGAATAATCCATGGGTGGACTTGGTGTTTTTCTTGTTACTGAAACGTCTGACATATTAATGGCATCGGTGCTTGGACTAACTGCACGTTTCTCTCAGTAGGTGGAGGCGGGAACTACCCATTGATTTGTCTTGACTCACCGACTTCGGGTGAGTGTTTAATCTGCCCCTGTGGTCTGATCTGCCTACCCTTAACCCTTGAAAATTAATCCTTTTAAGGGGTCGCATGCCGAGAGGCCAGCGATATCGTAGAAAAAGCCCACTGAAATTATGAATTATTCGTAGCTCAAAAAGCCGAAAGAAGGCAAGTGGCAGGTATTCTGCACCATTCTAACTAAGAGTAAGAACCACTGGGTCTTTTCGACCAAAGAGGATGGCATATATCACTCGGCATACGACCTATTAACCACCGTGCCGATGTATGAATCGTCCTTTAATTACCAATTTTAACATTCATTGAGAGATGAAGTTTGTGCCAAACTGGCGTGTCCGGCTTAAATCTAAAAGTATGTATGTGGATGGACCCAGCAAATTTATAAGTCAAAAAGACGTAAAAACATAGAAAAATGTCGATTGTGACCGTTATTTTAAATTCTCCCTTTTGCCTTTTTAATGTGACTGTTTGTCCAGGTACGACGCCGCAGATGAATGCCCGACCTGCGGAGCCGCTTTTCGTAACCGTACCACCCCGAACACAGCGTCTTCTCCACTCGGATGCTTATATCAAGTGAGTTTGCGCCAACTTTGCACCTAAGCCTAAATCACAGTGTATTTTAGGTAGATATTCTTTCTTATCATTCTGGAAAGTTTTATGTGGAACATATCCCACGTAAACTAGGCACCATAACTGCGTGGCCATTACACATTCACACCCCGATCAATGACACCTTTCTGGGATGGGGTTAAAATCACTGAGGCCAAGTAGGTACCTAATTATTCGATTGTGTGTATGTGACCGATAAACCGATAGGGCAGGCTGCTAATGCCATCTGTCGCTTTCTTATGTACAGGTATATTGAAGGACTTTCCACTGAGAGCAAGTACATCAGCAACTGGGACCGGATGCTGCGTGCCACTCAAAGCAACTCTGCGGTTGTGGACGAGGCCCGCCTCCCGGCTCACTGGCTCGCCAACGGACCCGGTAACTACGGCAATGCCACCAACGCGCTTTGGGCTCTGCGTGACTTCATGCTGAGGGATGCTTTCAACATCTCTAAAGTCATTTGAACTCTCTCGCTGACGTAAGAGGCAGAGTACCAGACGACAACGTTGTGTGTTTTATTTCCTTTGAATCTCGGCGTTTTAAAAACAGTTCTCATTTTTTTTATTGTGCCCACGTACTGAGCATAAGCCTCAGTTACAGAATCTGCTAGTGGTATCCCAGTGACCCATTGCGTCGTTTGAGTACCTACTTCTATTTATTACTTACATTTTGTCGCCCTACCTAGTAATGTAACATTACCTTGCTATATTATAATCGTAAACCTTAGTTGACGTGTTTTTGCTCATTAAGTGGAACTAGTCCATTGTCAGAATGAAACAGTGGGTGGCCGTATACCATGCCAACTCCCACACTGTCATTTATGCCTCGCAGCCGGACAACAGAACTTTGCTGAACAATGTATCATGATACGAAAACAGAAGTAACAAGAAGTGAAACTCGTTAACATTTACATCACACCGTTTATTATGATACGAAATAATAGAAGCGTATATGAATCACATCAGGACTACATCACAGACATGTAGTCTTAACTAACAAACAAAGTAGACTCCATAACGGACGCCTAACTTCTGGGAGGTCCATTTCAACTATCGTGGACACCATATTAAGTCCAAGCGGTTGGTCGATAACCGCTGCCGTTTGCGAACGGCGGGACGACTAGCGAGTAGGTAGTAGCGAGCAGCGTGCTGGTGTTTCCGGTGCTGCTCAGAAGTCAGTGACTCGGCCCTTCCTTTCCCAGTCGCCGTAGCGCGTGGGCTCCGGGCCCCTCGGTCCTCCCACCTCCCCCGTCGAAGGATTGACACCATCAGGAAAAGGCGGCAAAGGTTCTTTCTCCTGAAAGGGATGCTTCCCTTCTTCCAATTCGTCCAGTTTACCTGTAGGTTAACAGTACCACATTAGAAATGATTTGAACAACTTTTTGCGATAATTGCTGAAAGAATTCCAATGAAACTTTGATTTCTTTACTTGTCTGAAATGTAACAACATTGGTAAACTTTTGGTGACAGGCCGGTACTGATAGCAGATAGCTATCAAGTAGGTAGTCAGGTGTATTGGCAAACTTATTTACAGAGCTAACTGTCTTATGATGAACTAGTTATTACTGAATAGAAGGGCTCGTCCCTGTCATCTTCATTTATCACAAATCGACCTTCTTTCAACAGATATTCTTCTGATATTCATGTTCCGACCTGCTGGAATAGACGAATCTGTTGAACGGGGTTGGACTTCTGATTTACTTTTGAAGAGATAATTTTATATACTGGCCACATCATGCTTACATCCAACTCAATAAGCATCTACCGACTTAACAAGATCTATACCTACATACATCTAATGTTTGAGTGAGAAAGCAGTGTCCCTGGTTAGGGTACGCGAAAGGGGACAGGTGAAATTTTCGGTGACCCCACATACGAAATGGAGCTACTAAAAATGACACATTATGTAAGGGCGCTGTTCCACTTCCAGCAAGTGAAGTCTGAAACAGCCAGAAGTATTTTCTACACACCTATCGGTGTCTTCTCCCGAAGTTTCTTGGCCAAGGTCTGCAACTTCTCTCCGCCGCATGCGGGGCCTGCTTCTGTGCTCGTTGATGAAAGTCTGACAGCTCCTGCAGGGACAGGTTGGTACAAAGATGTAAGAGACCCGCCCATATCACAAACACAACCTTGCCCATATTTACTTTGGGGAGCCGGGAAAAGTAGGTACCTACCTAAACCAACAAGGGGATACGAGCGATTATAGGCACCTGTTACGTGAGGATTTGAGAGGTAGTCCTAATGTGGACGCGCGTTAAAACATTATTGATAATGACGTTTCCTGAATGGAACGACGTCTGATAAGCCAATAATGTGAAATATGTGAGGGTCCGTACAGTAAACATGTCATTTGCTCATTGGTTGGTTACTTTTCACCTAAAAGTAAAAAATTACAACACTGCCTCCTGACATTATGGGTACATACTTGTAGCTGATAACCTGATAAATGAATCAGCAAGTAAAACACACCTCATTCTTTTAAATAAGTAAAAACCCGACAAAGAATGAATAATGAGAAGGTTTCTGCGCCTGGATGTACTTCAATTCTTTGTATACAAAACTGTTAGTTGAGTTAATGGCCACGAGGGGGCTAAGAGCTCATTGGTTTTTCCGGTATTTTGAAGTATAGAAACAGAAAGAAGGTGTGAAATTGTGATTTTTTGATACAAAATTTGATAGTTTTTTGCTCAAAATGTATATTTTTGCACGAAGTATGGACTGAAGAAGGAACTATTTTTTCTCGTGTTGCGTGTGGTATACAAGATGGGTGTAGGGATTTGACTGTATTACTGCGCCTATTCCAGAATTCTGTTCCGAGTGCTCGAGAGACAGTCAGGATGTGAGACTGCCGCGGTTTTTCGGTCGTAATTTAGCCGTATAATTTTTTTAGCCCTTCAAAATGGACCAGACAAAAATTACTACGTCTAGATTATTTTCGCATAGCATTATAGAAAGCAAAGACGACTTCGAAGAGGTAATTTTCGTGTATTTTAGTTTCGCTTTTACAATTTCTACCTGCCATTTTGTTTTCACTAAAGTTCGCGAATTGTCCGATAGAGGCGCACCAACAACGCAATGCAGCGAACTATTATTAAAAATTTGAATATTAAATATTAAATTTACAGTAGGTTATTTCCTCCTAAATACTCCTCCAAAAGCAGCTCTGTACGCTTTGAAACTATTATTTCCCTTCAGTTTTAGGTATAACCCATGTTCTCATGATGTTATAGGCCTCAAAAGAAACATAACCTCACATTGTTTAGAAGTGTTGACGCGAAAACTGTTTTTTCTTGATTTTAGAAGTATGAAAGGAGTTACCAATCTCTTCAGGTTACTATAAATGGTCTTACGGAGAAAGAAGCCCATGATGCCCTTACAAGAGCCACTTTGAAAGACAAAGGCCACGAGGAAATGACGATAGGTTTATTAGTTACGATACTTACGGAACCAAAAAATGCGTCTAAGGTGAGTCAGCACTGACATTTTATCAGTGAACAGTCCCTACTTATTTCTCAGTTCGTCGGAAAGGAGATGGCAGGTACCTTGTTGAGTTGGTTGGTATAGTTAATGTGGCGTTTGTCAACAAAAAAAAGTCACCGCCATTGCCACTGATTGAAATGGGTTAGGTACTTACCTGCGTAAAAACTTACGGTTAGCCCTCATGGGGCGTGTCCACTTCGCAACACATCACAATCCTAACCTCACTTGTACTTGCCTACTGATACAGGTTTCTTTATTTCGTGAGTTCCCAGTAGGAACCTATATCAGCAGGTAAGAAGTAGGTAGCAACCTAAGTAGGTACAACAGGGGTAGAACCCCCGAGGTAAACGTTGGCGAATACCTGTTGAACGATATCAGGCTTTTATGTGGAGTCTCCTTTGGCTATTTAAGTACCTACCCTGTCAGCCTTCAAAGGAATCACGCATATATTTATTTTACATAATATTTCATATCCACTTTCCCTAGGCATATCGCGATTTGACACTGATCACCCGGGATGGGTTCGCCGTGGTGATGCAGCAGCTTCACACGCTGGTTGTGGAGAGGTTTATCCGGTTCAGTGACACGACGCGGTCTCAACTTCTGTGGCTACTTCGTGAGATGATTCGCAACGGCGTGGGAAACGTCGAAAACTTCTGTTGGAATGTCCTCAGGCAGGCAGCAGGCGGTGACACGTCTCCGAAAAATCTGCAGCTCACTGAAGCGCTTCTTGATATATTCTTGGAAAATAGGTTTGAAAACTTCCCTGTTACCTCCGTGAAGCAAAAGAGAGCCCCTATAATATCTACGCGTAGGCCCTAACAGCAATAGTTTCACTGTATTTAGTGCTGGTGAACGTTGGTTTTTGAGCCAACAAAAAAGAAAAAAAAACGCAAAGCTACGGAGAAGAGTGAAATTAAAGTGACAGCATTGTGTCTGCAGGTGTAATGCCTGTTTTGTAGGAAGAAGGGAGGTCCCTTTTACCTTGTGACGTACTTAGGAAATACGTACCTAATTCCTTTTTTGAAATGTCTAGGCCGTGGCTGGACAAGAACCCGTTCCTGCTGTCGTCATGCGTGTACACCTTCCTGCGGCTGATTGAGGACCATAGCGGCCCAGGTTTGGTGGTTTTACGTCAAAGGGAGGTGACTTTCGTGGTGTCATTGCTGCGTGAACGGTTCACCGACTGCTTAATCATTGGCCGTGACCTGCTGCGACTGCTACAGACTGTCGCTCGTATTCCCGAAATTGAACAGCTCTGGCGGGACATTCTAATTAACCCTAGGAGTCTTACTCCCACTTTTACAGGTCAGTTATGTTTTGTTTGTTTACTACTAAAAATAAGTAAGGTAAGTTACGTGTAAAACGTGTGGAGTTTTTTGCGTGTGCTTAAATCGTCTTTTCCAGTTTTAATGATAAATTTAAATACCAAAATAGATAATTTCTTATTTTAAGGCTGAAATAATAAGAAACTGTGGAAAGACAGCTTTTCTCTAACTCTACCATATGCTGCTAGAAGTTACAGCGATTCTTCTCAGTTTGCAGCTTGTTATAAATTATCTTCCAACCTGACAAGTGAATTATTAACAAAATGTTTGAGAGGAAACTTTTTATTGGTAATAAGTAGTGGTAATAGCTTTTGACAGTTTGATAAAAGACCGCTTGACTTAGGCCACTTGTAAGAAATGGTCAACGCCTGCAATCTTATGATTATACACTCTGGTTACAGAGAAGTTAGATTAGAAATCCTTATATACCTACTTTGTTTTATTCTCAGGAGTACAACAAATAATGCTGATGAGAACGCCTCGTCGATACTTGCAGTCAAGATTGACACCAGAAATGGAGAAGAAGCTTAACTTTTTCACCAGCTGCGTCCGATTTGGTGCGCACAAGAGATACCAAGACTGGTTTTTAAAACAGGCAAGTACATCCACCCGCATTAATTCTCCAGTATTCCTAACCAGTTACCAAGTTGGTATTACTTTAGGTCCGTTCTCCCAACGGTAGTCCTTATGGTACCTTTCTGTTTCTTTCCAGTTCTGCCACGGTTCTGTAGTCTCCTAGGTATGTAGCAGAAGTTTCCTAAATTATTTGGTTTTCAGTACTTAATGACTGCGGAGTCTCAGAGCTTACGGATCGACCTGATTCGATTCATTGTTGGTGTGATTCATCCAACCAATGAGCAACTCAACTCAGACCTGATCCCGCGCTGGGCCGTCATTGGCTGGCTGCTGACTACGTGTACTTCGACAGTGGCAGCAGCCAATGCCAAATTAGCACTCTTCTACGACTGGCTCTTCTTTGATGCAGAACGTGACAACATTATGAACATCGAGCCTGCCATCCTCGTGATGAGCAATTCGATGCGGTCCCACCCCGCCGTCACTGCTACTCTTCTTGACTTCATGTGTCGCGTACGTATCTCATTCGGCAGGTAGTTTCTCTACAGCGATTCCTTATCACGAAAGGGAAAGGCAATACGCCCTAGAGGCATCCGCGAAGGGATGCGGTGGAGGGGGGTAGGGAGGGGGTTGTTGGGAGGCGGTGAGGGGGCGCACCCTTTCTGAGAAGCCGAAGACCAACGACCCCTTGGTTAGCCACGACCGTCAGAGGAAAAAAGGAAATAAATCACACATTTTTTCTTGTTTCAGATTATTCCAAATTTCTGCCCTCACCTACAAGAACAAGTGAGGCAAGGAATAAATACCTCCCTCCGGCAGATTTTGAAGATGCGGGTACTGAGTTCTTTAGGGCCATTATTTGATAGTCCCAAGTTAGACAGAGAGCTACGGAATAAGGTTAGAACGACCTTTAAGGAATTCTGCAACGCCCCTTATCAAGAAGGTAGGTAAAAAAAAATTCCATCCATTTTTTGTGGGTTAATTACTGAGCTTATGTGGTTTTCGGTCTGAACGAGAAGAATAAAAAATTAATGAAAATCCGAATGAAAATGTGGTATTTGACTAATCGGTCTGTATTGAATGAGGTTACCCAGCGTGGTGCATCATCTTATTGTAATGAAATAGGATACCTCTTTGCAGTCGTATCGTTTGAATGAATACGATTTGGTTTTAAGGCCGCGCAGAGGACGTGGCTGCAATTATCCGTGAGGAGCGGGAAGCGATAGAGGGAGGAGGAGGAAGGTTGGGTAACCCACTCGCCCGTGACATCGACCCTGGGTTCAGTGACGACGAGGAGGCGCACCCTTCCAATGAAGACGAAGATGACCTACCTCTCTGTAAGTTACTGTTATTACTGAAATTTCAGTAGTTGCTTTGGGGTGACATAATTGAAAGTCTTCTCTTAACTTGAATTGGAGCACGCCCCGTTGAAGCTCCTTATATTTTTGTAGCTACTACTCCCCATTGACGTGTTTTCCTATCCCCCACTTTTACATTTGAAAAAATTAACAAGTTATGTTTGAATTTCAGCGAAAGTGATGCTGAAAGAGAGACCAGGTGCCGAGGGCAGAGACATGCTCGATGCTGAGATGGAGGCCGTCATTGACGAGCTCTCGGAAAGCCAAGACAATGAAGCGAGGTAACGAAAAATAACTGAAAGTTTACAGTGTACCTACCGTTGCTGTAGGGAACAAAGTTCCCGATGTGATGTATGAATTTTTAGTTGACGGCTATAACTCAGCTGCTGAACCTGATTTTAGTATTGAAAATTCAGAATAATTTATTTATGCTTTGACAATAAAAAAATATCAGAAATCATCAATCGTAATTATTGTAAGCGTGAACTGAGTCCTACACTTTATGGTGACTCTTGAGAGTTTAGAAAGTCGTGGAGATATGTGTCCGATTCTTGTCGTAGGTGTCAATCTGTCAGTTATCCCTCTGTCCGTCTTCTACCCCTTGTGATAGCGCTTTTTTTCTATTTCCGTAGATGTGAGGCAATGGAGAAACTGGTACAGCTGGTCCTGGAGGATGAAGACATGGATAGCCAAGTGGTGACGAGCATTGCCCAAGCATTATCCCATGCCCTCGCGCCTCAGTTCGAGGATCGTGTCTTTCCCTCCGTAGTCAATGATGAGTAAGTCACTTCTGTTATAACGGTTCGGATGGCCTTTGAACCCAGGAAAGGAACGTACAACTTTATCAGCATGAGGAACGTACCTGTAGTGGCCCGCCCTAGTTATACCCACTGTGTTTATCTTGCGTTCCCCCCTAAAGGAGACATCTGCGAAATGTTTTCTTGTTGAGCTAGGGTGGGAGGGAGTGTGGTAGCCTGTAGATAGACGAGTGGTGTTAACGTTGTGTTTCTTTCTTTTAGAACTTTAGAAGACAGTATTGGAAAACCATTATTCGTGCTGTTCAGGAACATTTCACAGTTACCCGAAAATGACGCCAGGCGGCAACCTTTGTTGTCTATACTTGTTGACTTGAAGGCTCTGCAACCAAAATTGGGATATTTGTTGTTGTACTTTTTGATAGTCTGGTAAGTTCATGGAAGATAATAGAAATAAATAATAATAACAGTAACAGGAAATTACTGTACCTGTGTTACTATGCCACATATACATATTATGAAGTAGCATAATATATGTAGTATAACTACGAAAGCTTGACAGAAACCTGTATCTATAGGGAAAGAGAGAATGCTTTAAACCAATTACGTTGGAGACACACTACTGTTGACTTTTTTATACCTTTTTATCGCCAGAAACTAAGTTGATTTAAAATTGAATTATTTTTTTTCACGAAAATAAAATGACAAAATCATTTGGTCGGTTAGACTCTAATTTATTTAAATAGTTGTTGATGCTGAAAAAATATATCTTTCAGATCAAGGAAATATCACACATTTTCCAGTAGGCACGGAATTTTTTACTCTTGAAGAGAAGATATTTGACATTATTCCCCTCCCCTCCCCCTTCTTAAATCAACCACTTGGAAGTAATGTATTATTTGATGTTTTAGTAAATTGAACGAGCAGAAGGGATCTGTGTACCAAGGTTTCTGCCAGATGAGGGAGAAGAAGCTGGTGGACTGCCTGCTGGAGGACCTGACACTTTGTCAGGATGTTGACACTAATCTGCTGTGCTGGCTGGTGCCGGGCCTGTTCGAGCAGTACGCAAGCACGGTCCGTGACCATCCCGCCCTCGTTCATCTTATCGTTTCTACAGTGGATAGTCTCCAGCTTCAACAACTTATTACTAGTATTCTATTGGGTAAGAGCTTTTAGAAGGTAGTAATAAAACCCCGTGAGCTATTAATAGTAAAATTGAAAAATTATCAAAGCAGAGCTCAAATTTGGCGCTTCTGTCCTTTGGCTGTTCCGTCGCTAGTATGGTCAGACTAGCCAGACCACCACTGACGTTTCTTTTATGAATAAAAAGTGGAATGTGCCGTGATGGGGTAAAATGACGTTGAGAACGGACCGTAAACTGATTTATTTTTGTTTGACAGGACAACTGGCGATGTTGACACCAGAGAACGTCCTGACTATGATCCGCAAGTCTCTGGCGTGGGAGAGCTGGGAACAGGTGTGTCTGTGGCAACTCATCGCCGCCCACGGGATTCCTCTCTCAGCAATTTTGCCTATCCTACCCGAGCTGGAGTACACGAAACATCCGGAGGCCTTGACCCCAATCATGCTGATGCTCAAGCAAGAGAGGTAAGGAACACGTCAACAGCGCGTCCTCACGGCACCCGGGCCTGGATAAAATATATCCAATCTCCTGCCTAGCCTCTATGGATAACTCATCCATTCTATGCCTGTTTTGTATTTGTTTTGCAGGCCCACAGCTGAGACGATGAAGCAGGTGTTGTCACGGTCTGCGAATCCTGCAAAGGACAAGATGGCTGTCACGATTTTGAAGCACTGGGCGTGCGAGCATGAGGATAAGTTTGCAGAACTGGTTGGCAGTTTGCTGACTAGCCGGTATCCTGGCAGCTCCCCCAACAAACGAAAACGCGGAGCGAAACCCAGCCCCTCCACCCCCACACCCCCCTCTGCCGATCAGGTAAATATTTGCCAACGCAGCACTTCAGCTGCCCGACTTTTTTATGTCCTAACATTCATGCAAGGATTTCAACTGTTTTCATTTTCCACCCACCCATGTTTTTTCGCCTATCTTGACTTACGAGGGCCACCATTCCTAAAGTATCTTATTTTGATGTTTTTCTGGTGGAAAAGTATATATTCCTGACCTTTTTTTACAACAGTACCATCGCTCAGTGTCAAA
This sequence comes from Mesopsocus fuscifrons, assembly GCA_950004255.1. NCBI lineage: Eukaryota > Metazoa > Arthropoda > Insecta > Psocodea > Mesopsocidae > Mesopsocus > Mesopsocus fuscifrons. The sequence goes on from OX465377.1 coordinate 14,050,541, forward strand.
TTGATGTGATTTGTCGTGTCAGGTTTTGGGCCATCTCGATCAGTTGCGGCAGGCATGCCGCATGACGGAGGTGCACGTGTACTCGTGTGAGCCGATCCAGCGTGCTCTGCAGGTGGCCGTTACGCACGGTTCCGATTCGCAGCGCCAGGCTTTCGGCGACCTGTTCGCCCTCGTCGAAGTCGAGGATAAGCGACATCCGTCGCGATCGCGGGTAGCCGACAAGAGCCGCTCCAGTAAACCCAAAGCATCCCTCAAGGAGATCTCTGACAGCTCCGAAAATAGCAGTGAGGTGGGTGAAAAGATGTTTTGTTAAATTACCTAATTATTCGGAGCAACTTTTGAGGGTTGAGTAAGTATGCGAGCCATCTACTTCAATGGTTGGCTTATACCAATCACTGTTGCACGCATGTGTACATTTCCTTCGAAAATTTGCTTGCTTTATCACAAAGAAGTCCCCAGAAATCGAAAAGTTTCTAAATTTAGTACTAGAAAGCTGAATGTCAGACCCATTATTTTGGTGTGATCTGTTATTATTTTTTTTTAGCTCATAAAATAGTTCTAATGGAATTGAACAATCCATTGATCTTTTCAAAAGAAAATTGTCAAATAATCACTTTATTGTTTTCTAGGAGGAGGAAGTGGTAAAACCAAAGCAACCGAAGAAGCGGAAAAAAATGATCGGATCGGACAGCGACTGACCACGTGAAGGGGAACGGTACCAACCGGAGTGTTGATCTCTTGCCTGCACTCGCCCCTGCGCTAGCTCTCCGCCTTCAAGCACTTCGTCAAGTTGGGAAAACACGTCTTATTTTCGTCTTTACCTTTTACACTGAGCTCTCGTCTGTCTCTTCTTATGACATCCCTACTTGGCGTTTCCACATACTTGCCACATTTTTAGTCCCCCTGTTTTTGAGTCCCGTCGCAATGCACAATGGTACCTGTAGTATAGATGGACCCTGGGCTAGGCACTTGACGACTAACATCAGCAACGTAGGTCCAGTGTGTACCTTGCAGTATGTAGTTGTCAACAGTAGCCTAAACTTGGGAGACTATCTAGGCTGTTTTTCAGCAGAAGTAAGTAGGTAATGAGAATGAGCAGAGTTAATCAGAATCTCTATTCTCCGTACTTATTTTTTACAATAAGTATTGCCGTCGATAGGAAAAAAACAGAATCTTCAGTGAGATGGTTTTTTGATTATATAACGAGTTCAGTGAAAAGTGAAAACTTTCAATATACCTGAGGTGGTGATTTTTGTCTCAAGGCTTCTACACGTCTTTGAGATAACTATGAATTTAAAAAAAATAGTTCTGCAGGATAGAATAGGGCCATTCATATCTCTCCGACAAACGTACGGACTCTTTAAGGTAACAACAAAGACGTGATCCATGTGTCGTTGTTTTTCGAGTCACTTCCGACTGATTTTCATTTGAACTCGGTGACCTGAGAGTAAGAATCATAGACGAGTAGGCTAAATTTTTTGTATTTAACACGGCTGAGCGTCCCGATTAGTCATTTATTTGACAAATTAACGGGAACCGAGATGTACATCGATGCTCATTTAACTGAAGTGGCAGTGCTCCTGCGTAGTGTAGGGTGGCAGACTCAGATTATACTTTGGCCAATCACGAATTGAAAATCAATCAGAAGTCAATCGAAACGGTGACAATGAGTCATGTTTCTCGTTATTTGCATTTGCATGCATCAAAGCATAGAAATCTACAGCTGTACAATCAGCATCAAAGTACCTACTTGGAGCTCTAATTTTTATTTTCAGTACGATCGACTTCTTATTGTAAAAGCTCAAACAAGAGAGCATTTTGTGGAAAATACCACGAAATTATGATGTTTCCAGACTGATTAACTCCGGTAATTTGTACGTTAAATTATTATTTTTATTTATTGTTTTATGATGAAATGTTATAGGTGTATCCCTTACATTGTTACTTTGAAAGGCTCGTCAAGTAGGTACCTACCTAAGGTATCAATTTGGTTTTGTCACCTGGTTGAAAAATTATCAAATTGAAAAGCAGAGTCTATATGAGGACATGAGGACTGGTCTGCAGGATTCTGTATTAGGTAGACAGAACATTATTTTCTCACAAAAGAATGAATCCCAAAGACATGTACTTTACTTCTCAAGTCAATAGGTACTAGGTATTCCTACCAAAAGAAAATGTAATATTTAGCTTTCTTTTTCGACAAATTATACTTCTTCTGCAAGATAGGTATGTGTGAACGGGCGTAGTAGAATTTGGTAGCTAGCTGGCCATGGGACTAATGCGCTGTGGTTGTAAATATGGTAAATAAAAACGATTTTAAAAATTCTAGTGTGGACGTTTTTTAAACCGAGGAATAGATCGACCTACCTACCTAGGTACCTACTTTCAACTGCAAGAGAAAGAATATAATTCACCTTTACATACCAGTAAAACAGAACATTTACTTAGGAGTCTGAAAACTTTGCTACAATTACACCTCCTATAGGTACCTTCTCTTCCCCTGATATGAGATTAGGTAGGTACGAAATTCTCCTCCATTCCTGCCCATTCAACAAGACGAGTTTGTCCCGTGATATGCTAAATTCATCAGGGTATTTTTCCCTCCTATCAGTGAAACATAATGGTCAGGAGGTCTGATTCACCGATTTCAAACCTCCTACTATTTATCTTCTCCTGATACGAAATGTCAAAATTCTCCTGGCCTAGCCATAAAATGTCAGTCATAAAATATAAGTCAGTCGACTTGTCTTCTGAGCGTAAATTCCAGAATTCTCCTCCTAGATACCAGTGAAACATAATGGGCAGGAGGTCTGATTACTACCCCGGTTTCAAACCTCCTACTATTTCTCTTCTCCTGATACGAAATGTCAAAATTCTCCTGGCCTAGTCATAAAATAGTCGACTTGTCGTCTCATAAATGAGTGTAAATTCCAGAATTCTCCTCCTAGATACCAGTGAAACATAATGGGCAGGAGGTCTGATTGCTACCCCGGTTTCAAACCTCCTACTACTTCTCTTCCCCTGATCCAAATTTTCAAAATTCTCCCTTCCTACCATGCAAGTTGACCCTATGATTTTGCCACTATAAAGAACATTCAGTTTACTCAAATTTCACACCTCCTATACCTTCTCTTCACCAGCAGGTGTATTCCCTTTCTCGAACGCCAGCAAACCCACCCAACTAACACCTTCAAAATTTATTGTAAGAAGATAAGGCACGACATGATGCAATATACGGGGAACAGTTCTTCTTACAATAAATTTTGAAGGTGTTAGTTGGGTGGGTTTGCTGGCGTTTTTTGAAATTCTCCTCCATTCCTCAGCAGTGGTATTCCCTTTCTCGAACGCCAGCAAACCCACCCAACTAACACCTTCAAAATTTATGTAAGAAAATAATAAGGCACGCCATGATGCAATATACGGAAAACAGTTCTTCTTACAATAAATTTTGAAGGTGTTAGTTGGGTGGGTTTGCTGGCGTTCGAGAAAGGGAATGCCCTTCGAGAAAGGGAATGCCCTTTGTACAAGTCGATTTTGTCCCGTAATTACATCAGGATATTTTTTCCCTCCTATCAGTGAAACATAATGGTCAGAAGGTCTGATAGATATACCTATTTCATACCTCCTACTACTTCTCGTCCCCTGATACAAAATTTCAACATTCTCCCTTCCTACTATGATATGAGCGTAAATTTCAGAATACTTACCTTTTCTCCTTTACATATTTAAAGTCTGAAGGTATGATTTTAAAACGACTTCACAGGTACCTCCTCCGACTGCTTTTCCCCTGATACGAGTCACTTCTACTGGAAATCAGTTTAAATTTCGTGAGGTTTCATAGCTCTTGTGACTTTTCCCCCGATAAGGGGCTTTCTCTCCTGTTTCCCACATGACTAGGGCACATAAAAGAGCGAGACGGTAAAGCAAATAAACAGATGTATTTTTTTACTCTTCTTCACCTTGATCTTTCGCGAGTAGAACTCCCAACTCTTCCCCAATCTAACAATGCAGGCTGTAACAGAAAGATAAACGATGAGCTGGTAAACTGTAAGTAGCCTTCAGGCCACACAATTTGCACTGCTCCAGTTTATTTTCCAAACCGCTCAGTGCAACTATGACAAAGAGTCTCATTGGAGAAGTATACCTGACTGACTAATTTTCATGACTGCGAGTTACTGGATTGGAAGACAACTTGTGATATTACAACAGAGTAATTCTTGAGTCACTACCAGCGCTATTTCAATTTCTTAAATCAATTTTCTTTATTTTTCTCCGTAACTACAAGTACCTACTTACGCATCAAGTTTCTGCAGCCTCCATTAATCAGTTCATTTGTTCATAAATCCAAGGTGAGTATTCTAATTAGAGCAGAAGTAAGATGTACATGACGAGAGGAAGGACTAGATTATCGATTTGATCAGTCTTAGCTTCGACTAAAGATGCAACGGATATCGCCACTAGCGGTTTGGCGAGACGAAGCGCACTGGTGCTACTGACGGGCAGGTAGCCCAGGCTTGACAGGATCAGCAGCGTCATCACCTGTCCAACCACACATGCCACACTCCCTTCAATCGTTTTATTACTTCCTGCACAAAAAAATGACTCAGGTAAGATAAAATAAGTGACAAACTTTTCGAAAAAAACATGATTGCCAGACGACAGGACCTCAGCCTGTGCCTAAGCGTTCGTTTCTATCACAAAATATGTAGTAAAATTGTTTTGAACTGGTTTACTACGTGAACAAAAATCAACTTACCAGACCATTTTTGTCTCCCAAAGTTTTTGCCGATGATACTGGCACAGCTATCACCGATTCCAATGGACAGCACCCCTGAGAGCAGCGGTAAAGTGCACGACGATCCCTCGACATAGGGCAGCAACCAGAGAGGCAACGAACAGCCCAGCAAGAGATAGATTGGGGTCAAGGCCAAGCCTCCTGCGTCCTTCTCATCGGCATACACGTGGAAACCATTCTGGAGAGCACTGGCTAGAGGAGGAAGTTTTCGGACTCGAATGAACTGAAATGCAAAACAGGAAGAATTAACTTCCCGTGCTACCTCGAATACTCTCCCATAGGCGCAAACAATCAAAGCTCGTTGTGAAAGCCACACCAGACACATCTCACCTGAACTGGATGACGCAGTTTGCCATCAAAGGGTCCGAGGCGATCCCCCAACGCTGCGTTAGCGGCATAATGGGGTAGAAAAAGAAGAAGAGAAGGGATTCTAGGGGAACGTTAATGGAGAAAATGCTGGTTAAGTGTACCTCAATGAGCAAGAAGAGAGAAAAGACGAGCCCAGCGGCGAAGTACAGCAGCAAGGGTTCAGCGAGGATTCCCGATAAAAAGACTGCAACAGCCAAGAAATGGAAAAGCTTGCGGGTGACGGTCGACGCTTTCCGCTGACTCCGCACCTGGAGCACCACCGTTCCCCACGCGAGGCCACTGCACGCGGCCCAACCGCATATAACTCGCAACTAGAGAAAGAAGATCGCTTAACAGTTATGTGCATTAGATATAGTAGTGTAAGTACCTTTTATTCTTTTTACCTTTTACTTAAGTTACGTTCTTTACTGTTCGTATCCGCCGGAGATGAGCTAGTTTTTGGCAGGGATACGGGGGGTCCTAGACAACCAGCCCCTCAACCACACCCTAAATGGTTGTAGGTGCAGTATAAAGGTATAAACCAGGCGCTTCGAGAACAGGAACAAACTCACATGTTTGTTACCTACCAAGGGTTTGTAATATTATTTTAAACTCATACCCGAGCGCCAGTGAAGATAAACTCCAAAGCCCAGTAGATAGCGTTGAAACCAAGTAGGACACTAAGGACTGGGACAAGAGAAGCTAAAACTGCGACAGCTGCAAAATACTGACGTGACGGGGACCATGACTTCGGTATCAGGCAGACGATAAGGACCAAGAGCAATGTCACCTGTACAAATCGTAGATGCATGAAATATGATGTCACTGGATAACAATAACTATTTTCTTCTGCCATCTTTGGAAACGGTGCAGTTTGGGTCAGTTCAAAAGCTGATACCCAGACCTCTTAGAAGACGAGTCAGCCTGTCAGCTGTCAGCACGGGCACTGTGAGATGGCAGGCCCATTTTTCATTTCATAAGCTATTAGGTGGTAAAGACAAACCTGAAGGACGGTTGTAGCGATATCCAAATCCCCACTAAGTGGACTAGATATAAGAATCCAGTTGAGTCTTAGGTAGGAGCCATAAACAAAGAGAGAGAGCCCTTGACTAGCGATACACGCCTCTCCAAAAGAGAAGGATCGTGGGAAAACTTTCAAGATGTACGTTAACGACTCAAAGTAGAGTAGCGTGTTGGCCAGGCTGTGGCAGACCCCTCGGTACAAGTCTGAAAAGTAACAGAAGAATTATTAATGTTTAGATTCAATAATGCCCCGGTCTAAAATTGTCTTTTTTTCGATGGTTGGGCAGCTCTGAATACTGAATCACAGCTTAAATATAATCGTACTCGCTATTTCACTTTGTTACAGGTAAAAAACAGGTATCTACCTAACTGGTATACCTAATGCCTCCCCCCCCCCCACAATATCTACCAAAAGAACTTACCCAGCTCCAAGTAACAGTTTAGTAAAGCAGTTGCAGCAATCGGAGCAAAGCAATTCCAGTTGAATGATTTGGTGACATAGATGGAAGCATTGATTTTAATATGGAATAAGAGAAGAATACTGTTCAGCAATAAATTAGCGGCAAAAATGGCACAGAGCCGGTAAACGTCCGAGACAGGCCACGTCAGTGCAGTTATGATTACTGCGGTTGGCAATAGCACGATAGTCCACGTCCCTGGGGAAGCCCCGGGCCTGGAAACAGAAAATGCTGATCAGTAAGCAAAGCAACCCCCGCCTGTCGGTCGCTCCAACCCGGAGCAAAAAATAGTGAGTTTTAAAGCAATGTGTAACAAACCTGGTATGGATTTTATCATTTCGAAGAGCAATTGAAATTCCCGAATCAATCTTTTTAGCTAAACCCATACTATTCAAAGCACTTAATGATAAAATGGAAATTGGCGAACTTTGTCCATTTTTATCACCACCATTGCTCAACAATACATTACGTGGCAGCAGAAATTTTCCTTGGCTAGTTCCACGCTACTATGAGTAAACAAATTTTCAAAAATTTTAAAATGTCTGAGAAACTTTATTTGGGAATTCGTGTTGACCCATCTGCAACAAAGAAAGTTCTTTTAGATGGAATCAGTATGGAAAGTGATGTGAAGACTCTGAAGGAGAAAGCAACCCAATTTGCAAAATTACCTGCTGAAGAACTGGGTAAGCGCCGCAGGTCTGGGTCAAAGTTTCTGAATAGTGAAAATAGTGTATAATTTGATTGTAGAGGTACATGAGGTAGACGGAAGATAAAACGCAAGTCTAATTATTTACTTGTAACGTCTTTTTTCATTTTTCAGAATTAGTCTTTTGTGGAGTTATTTTGAAAGACAATTTGACACTCACTTCAGCAGGCTTGCGACCAGGTGTGACCGTCTTTGTACTGAAGAAGAAGCAAGCGGGTAACTGTCCAACTATTCATTATTTTTGTACCCAGTTTATGTACGTACCTACTTCCGTCGATATGTTCAGGTTTACCTACTTACAGATGGATTACAAAAGTTGATAGACGTTGATCGTGTTGTGTTAGACATGGTTTTACATTAACTGCATGTTGCAGGTCCCGCGGGGATAGTTCTTATTTTTAATTCATATTTTACTATTCCAGCTCCTCCAAAGAAGATCAGCACATTCAGTGAGTCTGATGTACTGCACCTTGTCTCAGCTTTCAAGAATGCTATGAAAAATCCAAATTACAGAACTGCGTTGCAGGTAACTATCGTAATGTCTCGTCTAGGAGCCTGCAGCAAATAAACGGGTAGAACTACCCGGGCAGTTCAATTTTTACAGTAAAGGCGGCTCCAAATAAAATCCAAATTTTCAAGTGAACACGCATTTAAGCATATGTCCATCCACACCCATAGTGTCGGTCCCAATGTTTCCTACAAGACAGCTTCTACAGGTGTTGGTGGAAATTATCTGAAAAGTTACTTTTTTCAGAGACTCAGCCGACCAGCCGTTCTTGAGAATATCATGGTGGCCACTCCCGGGCTGAGGGATGATCCAGTAGCACTTGCTATGATTCAAGACCCTGAGCTACTGAGTCAGTTGTGCGACGCGGGGACCGTAAGGCGAGTTGTCGAGGCGCACCCTGCTCTTGCTGATGCTGCGCACTACATTGTCGCCGTTGTCCATGAGGAAGCCGCCTCATCGTCTACTTCCTCTGCGCCGACATCTGGGTACTTCTACTCCTTAGAGGCACTCAGCGATGAGGAAGAAATGGAGTCATCCCAGGTAAGCTCTTTGAAGGGGGAAAAAAAACGTCTCCACACTGACCGAACATACACGTATAAGTGAATCAGGTCCTCGCTATAGGCTTCACTTTTTATCTGAAGCAAGTTGGCATTTCTCAGCTCGGCTATGCATGTTACAAAGGTGACATTGTCAACGAAGCGACCTTACAGACGCGATCTCATACGGGGGAAGGAAAATTACCGCCAGGCACTCCGCTTTGACAGTGTACCTACGATATACACAATACTCACCTTCACACACAGATCTCACTGTAATATTGTGGATCAAATCTGTTCAGAGTTCCGATTCGCAACCTCATACGGCCGAGTCATCATTCAACTCAGCGATAACATCGATGCAATTGGCAGCGGCCCTGGCGGCTGCGCAGTCACAAGCAGGGAGTGCCGATGCACAGCCTGCGTCTCCTGGACTCATCACCCCTGAAATGCTTGGGCAGGCGCTTGGTCAAGCATTCGCTGCTTCCACGGTGAGGAACTAGTCTAAAGACTCAAGATTCCGAGAGCTCGATGACCGCAAATTATCCATCTGCAATCACGGTGTTCCAGGGAATAATTTGAAATGACTAGTGAACTATGTTAATTCATCACGTATGTATAAATTGTTTTCAAGCATTTCACTGTACAAAAACTATAGATCGTCAAGTAAAGGGCCAAGACGGGGGGGAATAAATCGCTACTTCAGTTATACGTTAACTCCATAAAAAATCTAATCTCGGAAGGCACTCTACGGATTCCATAATTAGTAACCTGTTACGGAAGGGTGTGAAGTTTCCGTTGTTTTCAAGGTTGATCAGCCGAGTGTACCAGCGACTCCCGCGGCCGGAAGTCCGGCTCTTAGTGACTTGGAAGCCACGTCCCGGCGGTTGGCGCAGCATCTTCAGCAAATGCGCGAGCTTGGTCTACGGGATGACACCCTCAATCTCCAGGCTTTACAGGTAATCATACTTTTTTACTTAAGCTTAAGCATACGTGAAGAATTCGTAAGTAATGAAAAGTTTTGCCATTATAAGTTTTGCTCCTATACCTCTGAAGCGCTCGTAGTCGTTTTGGACACATATTTTCCTGTGACCGTGATGATGCCGTCACTTTTTACCTTCGCCAGTTGACCTGACATGACAAGGAAATATGAAGATGTAGCAGGTGCATTGTGTGCGTCACGCTAATGCAGTTGCTTTCCTTACAGGCCACTGACTGGAATGTTCACGAAGCCATAAACTTGGTGTTTTCTGGAGCAATGGCGGATATGGAGATGGATTAAGAAGTTAGATGCGGTTCAGATGTTCTCTGATAAAACGGAATATATACTTAATACTTGTAGCACAGGCCATGTCACTTTGAGAAGTACTCGGCTCTCGAAAAACATATGATAGCATTGTACATTTTCCTTTATGAGTTTATCAAAGCTTGGCTTTTCGAAGACTTGGGATATACAGTCTGCAGAGGCCAGGATAAAACTTCCAGGGAAAAGCACAAAACAGTTCACAACACCCATTTCTTACCCAACATCTCCGTCTTTACCGCTACAATGTCAGACGTGGATCTTATAACAATCAATTTATTTGACTTTGGAATCACGAGGAATATAGTCGGAGTTCTTCGATCGTTTCCGAGTCGAGAGAGTTGATTATAGTTTCAAGAGCACCGCTTCCGATTCTTTTCGCAAGTTCATCCAGCTAAAATGGAACAATAACCGGGATTAAAAATTCAAATAAATACCCAGCTGATTGTAGAACTGCCCACAAACTACCAAAACGTATTTTCTCCCTGTGGTTTATAGGAACGAATCAGTCTCCAGTAAAATCCACTTAAGGGTGCGTCCCATCATGCCCAGTTAAAATTAAACTGGAGATTTTGTCCTATGTTTACCATGTTAAATTTAACTTTTAAGTTAAATTGAACATGGTAAATCTCCAGTTTAATTTTAACTGGGCATGGTGGGACGCACCCTCACTCGTTTAGTTTTCGGAATGGTGGGCTGTATTCATTCTATAGAGTGCTGCTGACTTTGCAAATTCAGAACTTCAGCGTGGTTCGTTTCCTGTTCTTAAGGGGGCACCCCGTGCTGAGGGAGAAATCTAAATCTAGATAATATGATATGAAGTTGTTAGATTTCTCACAGGCATTTACTTAATAACATCCCAACAAAAAAAACTGTTGCATATTGTTTTCGTGCTGAAATTTAGCATACGAGGAAAAAATATTTCTAACAATTTAAAAAATGATTTGTTGTTACCTGTGACTTGAGGTAGTGTCTGAGGTTTATGTTGAATACAGGGTCACGCTCCTCCAGTTTCTTTAATCTTCTTTCGTGTTCAGTCTCCACTGACAATTCTTCAGAATCTTCCTTTACTTGGCCAGCCAGAACCAGTGAACTAGAAAAAATGGAAGTAGACCTCAGAGAAGACAAACAGCGAAAGTAAATTTGCCGAAAGGCCAGACCTCCCAGAGACAGGACTACGGGTATATTTACACTTGGATTTTTATTACATGATAATTATAATTTCTCAATGACAATATAAAACAATTTTTTACTTTACCTGTATACGGAGTATACGTAAGGTAAAGTATTGTATTCGTGCGGGCCAATTTTCGGCAAACCTCAACTTTGAACCGTCATTGCTCCCAAACCTCAAAAGCGACTGAAACTTGCATATACATTTCGGAAACGTCCATTCCTTCGGAATGTGAAAATCATCTCACTTTTTTCCTCCGACGAAAAGTTTGCCCCCAGGAATTTTTAGAAGAGGTCAGGTACTCCGTGTCAGTACGTATGTATGTGTGTATGTATGTATGTATGTATGTAGCTAGCTAGCTAGCTAGCTAGCTATGTATGTGGCATTGACCTGGACGGCACACTTTTCAACCGATTTTCTTCAAAATCGGTAATGACCTTTCTAAATTTGGAAGAAATCAGAATCCGGAAGCCCACTTTCCCCCCTTTAAAATTAAGGGGGGTTACCCCCCCAAAACTCCCCCAAAAAGTAGAAAAAAAATATTTGCTAAAAAATGGCTCTAACGATTTTGATCAAATTTTGGGCAATTATAGAACAAAAAATTAAAAATCCAATGATACCACCCTCTACCCCCGCATAACTCCCTGGAAGGGGGCAAGTCCCCCCTAGACCTGTAAAAGGGTGAAATCAGTGGATTCAGTGGTTTGTGGTATACGAGTAGTTCTGGATAGGACACATGACAACCGCCATACCCGTCACAAATGGTATATGGCTTATTTCGAGCCTCCCCCCCCCCCCCCCCCCCCCCCGGGGGGGCAATTTTGAGTGACTTTTAAAGTGCGGCTTATGGGGTATCAAACTGTTCGGGGTAACGTTGTGAAGCAATTTTTTGTGTCAAAAAGTTTTTCTGAACGCATCCAAGCACCCCACCCCCTAAGGGGGGTAGATTTGAGTGGTTTGCGAAATATGGGTTGTGTGGGCTCAAAATGATCGGGAGATCGTTCTGAGGCAATTGATTTGGTCAAAATGGTTTTTCGCCACCCCCCCCCCCCCCTTATGGGGGGAGTTTTGGTTACTTTCCAAAGTACGTTGTGTGGGGTATCAAAATGCTCGGGAAAACGTTCTGAGACAATTTATTTTTAAAAAAAGTTTTTCCGATCTTTCCCAACCACCCTACCTCCTTTTAGGGGGTAGTTTTGGGTGGTTGCCGAAGTACGTCGTGTTTGGTCTCTAAGTACTCGGGGGAACATTCTGAGGCCATTCCTTTCGTCAAAAAGTTTTTCCGTCTCCAATCATTTAACCAAGGGTTTATTTCTAGGAATCACGCAAATAAGCAGGTAAAGTTTTGTCCGACCGTGTCGTACCGCTTGTTTATATTATATTATTTGCAACAATAAAGTTATGTCAAATTCCAACACGCTAAGCATACCATTCCGAGATGCTTCTGAACCAAGAATTTTTTAATAGTTGCCTACCCAGGTAAGTAAACAAATAATGGTTTTTCTGACATAAAAAATAGTTGACTACTCGAAAATCATGATAAAATTTATAATATACTGAGAGATTTGGGGTAGTTTTCGAAAGTCCCATTTAACGATCATGAACTTGAGAAATCCACTCTTGCGTAATAGGAACTAATAATAGATACTCACTCTACTTGCAATAGATACTCACTCTACTTGCAATAGATACTCACTCTACTTGCAATAGATACTCACTCTACTGGCAATAGATACTCACTCTACTGGCAATAGATACTCACTCTACTTGCAATAGATACTCACTCTACTTGCAATAGATACTCACTCTACTTGCAATAGATACTCACTCTACTTGCAATAGATACTCACTCTACTTGCAATAGATACTCACTCTACTTGCAATAGATACTCACTCTACTTGCAATAGATACTCACTCTACTTGCAATAGATACTCACTCTACTTGCTCCCCAGTTTCACTCAAGTCTGTGATGTCGTTAAGGGCCTCCACCACGTTCCGTATCAAAGCGGCCAACTTGCTATGCACGACGGGTGAGTTGGCAGTCATAAGCGATGTTAAAGCCAAAGCAAGCAACTTTCGCTTCTCGTTATTCGTCACCAGTGGCATCCGTTCCATCCAAGTATTCAGTATCCGGTCCAGGGATGCTTCCGCAGTCTCATCTTTGGTCTGCGATATACTTCCCACGATCTATTCGGGAGAAATCATGCACATTAAATGGAGAAAACAGTGACGGGCAAAAGAAAAAATGAAAAAAGTAAAAAACTATAGAAAAATTCCCATAATCTATTTGATGATCACGACTTATGCCGCCTTATTTTGAAAGGACCATCGAAGGTAGAAAGAAGGATTACCGAGCAAAACATGTCCGTGGAATGTATGAGAACTCGAGACATAATGGACAGCGTCGCAGATAACACCATCGGATATTCAGTGTCGTTATAAATTCGTCTGAAACAAAATTTCATCACACAATAAGTGATTCACGATTCCTTGTATTTAGAATGGTGATAGGTGGGGTGGATTTTCGAAGCAAAACCTTAGGTGCGAGTCGGCTCTTCTTAGATACGTTGGCATAGTTAGCCAAAGTAAAGAGTAGGTACTCACAGGAAAACGTCACTGATTATTGGAAGAGCTAGAGAGATGCTGTTGACGGGGTCAGCCAATATACACATTTCTACGAAATTGAAAATGGTGACCAAGCCTTCCGGCTTTACGTCATTGAGGAGGTCGTAACAGGTGGCCATCACTTGATCGCCGTATTCCTGAAAATAAAGACTAGTCATTTTTATTTATTACAAATACAATGTTAGAATTTATGATACGAGTGATTTTTAAACACGTTTTTTGTTACTGCTACACTGCACCACATTAGACGTTAGATATTAGTATAACGATATAAATTTTCAGAAGAAAACACATTCAGCAGTTAAATATATCCGCAGATGGCTCTTGTTTGGGTGGTTTTAAGTCAGAGGTTTACGTAGGATACTTACAGTCAGAAATTCAGAGGGAGAAAGAACAACATATGCTTGCAAGATAAGACAGCAAGGCTGCAAGTGCTCCGAATATAATTCTGAAATAGAAAATAACAGACGTCAACACACACTAGACTAATTAGATGAAATAGTGAACAGATGAATAGTGTTCATTTGGAACACACTAACAATTTCACTAGCAACTGCATTTAGTGCCCATCTAAAAATGCCATCAAAATATCAAGGGCGCTGTTTGTCCTACCTCTTGTTCACAAGAAAACATCTACGAGTGGATTTCACAAGTCCAGTTTAATGGTTAGAGAAATTTAGAAATATACCAACAAATGTTTAGCTTATCGCAAGTGCCTCACCAAGAAGGTTTATAGGCTTTTCCGAAACTCTAAATACATGCGCGATTTATTATAAATTTTAAAAATCAGCTAATCTGGACTTGTCAGATCCACGCTAACTCTGGTGAAGACAAAGAATCTAACCTATGATGGGAGGCAGTCGTTTAACCAGGTGGAGCATCACTGGAGTGAGGGTGACAGAGTACTCGAGCAAGGCGAGCCAGAGTTCGAGCCCATCCTCGAGGAGGTAGACATGGGGTCCTTGGGTCGTGTCCACACACACCTCCAACACGGGGTACAAGAATGTACTCAAGTTGTCTGCCACGAGAGCCTGAAACCCACAAAAAAACTGTGAATGTCGTTAAAAAATAGCCTACTAACGCTTTAAATACTGTAAGGATGTTTGTTGATGTTTCTTAATGGCTTTTTGTTGACTACAAATATTACTTGAAAGCAGTTTTTTACACTTCATAACGGCACCAGTCTACGTAAACTACGTAATATTTTTTTTTTGTTCTGAATAAAAACGCAAAAAAATGCACTTTTTTAATAATAGAAACTAAATGAGCATGTGTAAAGTCGATTGTCTTTATGATAAAATCACGAAAACTTGCAATTCATAATCTACTATCATAGACAACGCCGAGGTAGATTACTTTTGAGTTTTCTAATGCCTAGTCTGGGAATTAAATAGAAAGTCCAATAAAGCTAGCGTTACCCTGACGCAGTGGACTAGTGTGGAGAGGATGGCACATCGCAGCATGTTATGGTTCGCAGATTCCTCCCATAAGAGCGGCAGGTACTGGATGAGGGATGAGCTGTAGGGTCTAATGGCCACGCCCACCCTCTCTACTATGAAGGACAGCACAGTTAGGACATGCATCTGTAAAAAACATCATAAATGGAATAAGTAACTCAGAAAAGAGCACCAGAGGTTCCAGTGTACGTCCCCGGCCCCTAAGCCTCGATCTTAAGGGCCACCATACATTCTCGACGAACTCCGCCAAAACC
The DNA here is from genome assembly GCA_950004255.1 of Mesopsocus fuscifrons. Lineage (NCBI taxonomy): Eukaryota > Metazoa > Arthropoda > Insecta > Psocodea > Mesopsocidae > Mesopsocus > Mesopsocus fuscifrons. The sequence goes on from OX465377.1 coordinate 14,065,730, forward strand.
ACTGTGCGAAAGTAAATATTCGACAAAAGTAATGTTTACATTTTAGTACCACCGGAGACTGGTAATTGCAATATCGTATCGGTTGTGTCTACTCTAAAAGCTAAACATAGTGTGCTATTTGAACGCGAAACGAACGAGTGAAAGTAGGACACTATGTTTAGCTTTTACAGGAGAAAAAGTAGAGAAATGGTGTTGCAATTACGAACTTCCGTAAGTGAAATAAAAATTGTCAACATGTAACATGGCGGCGGTAAATATTACAAACATTTATCAAGCTTTTCTACTAAATGTGACGATAAAATCATACTGTTTTAATCCGAAACGTTACAAAAAAATATTTCGCGTGAGGTAGTGTTGTGTTTTCGCAATCTGTCAAAAAAACATGTGGACTGGTAGTTGACTGTTTAAAATCGCTCCTGTGGGCTTATTACTCCATTTCATGCAAAAATACAACACTACCTCACGACAAAGAGTCTCAGGTTTACATCCCCCTATACACACTTTTCACTCGCCCTGTAACTTCGAAGTAGGGCTTGAAGTACGTAGCATTGCGAACCAAATGGGTGTATTTCCCCTTAACGCCAGGATGCAGCGTTTCACCGTACTCGGTTCAGAGAAAATCATCGATGTTCTACCAATTTTACCGTGTTAAGTTCCCAAGAAAATCAATGGCCTTCTCTATACCGAGTACGGCGTGACGTAGCCTTAGTTGCGTTACATATCAAGGGCCCAGCAAACCCTCAAATATAAAAAAAAAAAAAAAAAAATCGGCTGCTAAAATACAGCTTGACGAAATCGATAAAAAAACATATAACGCAAGTACTTAGCTAGCTTGAAGATGTGGAAAGATCGGAACGTTTCATAACAAAAATTAATCCAATGTTTTTCTTATAAATAAACCACCAAACCAAAAGAACTAAGTATTTATGTCTAGTCTACGAGATTTTCGAATCTGAATGATCACCTTGGTATCGCATTCCTTAGCCTCCCTGAGTAAATTATAAAGGAGACTAAAAATATTTTCCAGTAGCTCCATGAACTGAGAGGTGTCGAAGTCGAAATCATCGATGGCTCGCTTTAAGGCATTTGCAGCTGTCAGACGAACAGCCATATCTTCGTCCCCTGAAAAGTAGTAAGTATCAGTGTCTTACTTCTTATTTCCTAATGCCTGACTCAGGTTGCGAGTTTGTTCTCGATTTGAAACGTTTATTGCAAGAAACAAAATATTAGCTAACAATTGTACATAGTAAATATATGTAGTCAGACATGACCATGGAAGAGCTGCCTTTCTCCTTCCTATCTTTGAGAACCCACATTTTTCAACAAGGAACGTAAAAATAAACTTCGGAGCCTTTTTTTAGATGCTTTACAAAGAGACTTGCATTGTCATCCGGGAGTGGAAAATACCTTGTAGCAAAGGCATAAGAGCGCGGTATAGAGCAGGACGGAGTTCCGTGGAGAGTCTAACACCGGACCACTCGCCAAGCAGCCAAGTAGCCCGACGCCGGATGATGCGATAGTGGCCGTCCTTTATGGTCAACTCCTGCTGCAGCGTTGAAAACCACTTGTCCATATCAATCTGCGGCAAACACTCTTTGTCACATTATTACTTTCACGTCTAATAATAAGGAATTAAAAATATTCATTAATATTTCTGAATAAACAAAATATATCCAACAGTCTCTGGAAAAGCAATTCTAGTGAAACTGTGTTTTTACCCCACTACACAATGCTGCTTATTGACGTAATTACCATTCTCTGAGGAAATTGTATGATTTTAATTTGTTCTGAAATATACGCCTTTCTAGCGTCAGAAATTAGTTTAATATGTTGTGATTTTACGACCGACTAATTCTGGAAAGTTTTTTACTGATGAACATTACTCGGTCATAAAATCACAATACATTTAAATGGTTTTGGACGTTAAAAAAATATTCAACAATTTCCCCAGAAAATGGAGATTAAAAAAGTCAACAGCATTATCTCGATGGCCGTAATGCTACACGGACAGAACAGTCTTCATTTCAGTCACGTACCTCATCGTAGAGATCGAAGGCACCAAGTCCCACGGCCAGATATACTGCGTCTTTGCGCAGGACAGCCTGCAGGTCATGAGGAGGGACAGGCAGGTGGTTGGCATAGACGAGTTGTACTAGTAAAGGTGAGAGGATTTCGCGATAACTCCGGAACAGGACAAGGAACAGTGCCTCCGTGCACGGCCGCAGATTATACTTCCACGACTCCCCACCCTCTTCATTCACTAAATAACCAAGTTTCATTAGTTGTGGCCAGAGGGTAAAAAAACTTGACACCAGAACCCAACTATGGCAAAGTCCAACGCCATGAGACTACTCACTTCTCAACGTAAAAGCTGCCAGGGAATTTTTAGTCATAGTCATAACCACCTTACTTTCACCTATAGTCTTTACTCGGATTTTCAGTCGTAGGACATTAGGCTCAAGCCAGTTTAAAAAATTAAGAAATTCATGAACTATGGTGTGACTGACTCTTACCAAAGCCTTCAGGATCTGAGTCCCAAAGTTCAAGCTCATCCTGCGAAAGAAGGAAGTAATGCGTCACCAGTTTCGTGCAAATTTCTGTGAGGACGTCGTTTTGAAAGAAATCCAACTTGATGAGGTTTCCCTGCACGGCGTCTGGTAGGGCCTCATCACTTTCCATTTGTTTTCCGACCTGAACAACAATACGGAAGACATTGCCAATAATACCACTGACTTTCAAAATAACGACTGGTAACTGAAACCAACAGCTTTCGGTCAGAAACCACAACATTAACGCTTATAACGTAACTACAAAAATAAATTAGGCGTTTTGGGGTCCTGAGCCATGACATCTGAACAGTACCTTGTATTCTGCGCAAAGAAGAACACCTTTCATCAGATTGAGGCAGTGGATGATGAGCTGTGGAAAGAGGAGACCGTCGCCTGCGGGCGTGAACAGCAGTGACACCGCGAACGAGAGAGAGGGATTGATGAATGGCACGAAGGAAAAGGGGTGATCCTCGAGAAGCGACAACAGAACTTTAGTCTGGATCAGGACTCCCTTCTCGACGAGCTCCAAAATAGGGCCACTGTTTCTCAACGTCTTTCCTAAAATGGAAGGAGCATGATTAGGCATACACCATTTCAAAGTAATGCCTGTTTCACATATTATCAAGAAATGCCTTAACAATAAAAAAGTTGAAGAGTTAAGAAATTTTACGAAGTTATTTCAAAACCAATCATATTTTGAAAAATATTCCTATTAAAAGGCTTCAGTGTCGACTTCGTGAATTCCTTGGTCACGACGTGCAATACTTACTGATATGAAGCATAGTCTTAGCGCGCTCAAAAATACCCGACACGAATGCAACAACTTCAGGAACGTCCTTGGGCTGCTTGAAGCCATGGATCGTCAGTTTCTTCATTAATCTGAGGGTCAACAAAGCTTTCTCAAGCGTGTCCTGGCACTGTGGGTCGTGGTTCTGCACCTACGAAAAGCGAAAATCGAAATTCAGAAAAAATCTACGTACACTGTTTTTCTCTGTTACTGTTCTTGAGAAGGATTTATCAAGTAGAAACACTAATACCGATTATTTAGAAGAAAACTCTAGAAACAGACACTACTGCTGCTGCCCCTGAACTGTATGTTGGATCCAGAATAATAGTGATGTTGCGGCCATTCCTTTGACTTTTAACCTGCAAATTCTAAAATAAACGATAGTCCTGTTAGTAGTTACGAGCTCGAATCAGCCACAGCAGCCGTAGGCCCTAAAAACCTTTACGCATATGTCTACAACTATCAATACCTGGATGAAGAAAGTTTCCATTGCAGAATTGCAGAGGTTGAAGACGAAAGGGTACAGCTGACAAGCAAGTTCATGGAAAATTCTTCTGTCTCCAGCCAGCCTTTTAGAAGCCAAAGTTTTGATGACATGCAAAAGCACCAGAAGAGCTCGATGCTGCCTCAATGGCTCGTCACCCTTCACCACCATGTCTATTAGTGTAGGTACAAGCTCTGGCCACTCCCGAGGGAAATCAAACCTAAAACAAATAATTTATACTTTTGGTATAAAATGAGCTTCAAGGTAACATCAAACTTCGGGAAGTTGAGGGTGTGACAGGGAAGTAAACGATCTAACCCTCCCAGAAAATTGGGCAAACTGTGTCAACAGGAAGTTCAGACATCCCTATACTTTTTTACTTTCATTAGGGTTACCAAGGATTATTCAATTACCTGGCTGCTTTGGCAATAAGAACGGCTAGCTGCACAGCGACTTGGTTGACTGGCTCTTGGAATGTTCCCAACAACTCACCTCTCAAAACCTTCTTTTCTTCCTCACTTATAGCACTGAAATATCAAACCAAAAAATTATTCGATTTATACAAGTGTAGTGTCGGATGAAAACACATTGTTTTTCGGAATGAGTACGACAAGGCAATCAATATTTTATGATCCCCCAGCTCCAGGACACATTTATCAGATTCACTTTGATTGGTCGTTTTAAATTCTGACATCCGAAGGTGACAAAAGGAATCTTACTAACACCAAATTTTATCCCACCACCAGCATTCAGCATAAGCTCTCTCTTAAAATAAGAAAAGTGCAAGAGAACCGAGACGTCATTACTTGAGAGGAAATAAACGCCTACATCTGATCAACCCCCTGACAGAAAGGGGGCCTATAAATAACGTAAGAAGAAATACTGAGAGCATACGTACTTTGGTGCCGATCTTCTCCAGTATCGGTCAATACCATTTTTGAACGTAGTTGCAGCCATCCAACGAACAGTGGGGTTTAAACTATGGTCTTTGATGACTCGAAGTAAAATGGAATAAAATCCTGGTTTTGTCTCCCACTCAGCCAGCTGTACCTCGGCTATTTTCAGCTCGGCCACCTGCTGGCTAGACGCCCGGGTCAGCGCCTCAAGAACCAACATCTCTGCCGACGCCATTTCAGTTCCTGCGGAGGTAAATATAGGGATGGGGTGAAGGTGTCATTTAGACGTGCCTTATACGTTATACCAACGGAATGAACTGTCGTTATCAATAAGAATAGGTACTTAATCTGGACAGATACGTCAAAGAGCAAAAGTAAACACTACAAACTAACAATAACAATGTTAAGGAATTCAAGTACATACAAATGTGTGGGGCCGGTTGTGACGCAGTAGGTAGGTCAATTTAAATAAACTTACAAAGCATGGCAAGACGCGGCCGAAAATGAAATTTCTATGCCAGCACTAAGCCGCCGACATTATAACAATTATAACCATTTCTGGATAAACTTAAAGAAAATAAAGGAAAAAATTTTACTATTTACGTGAACATGATACAAACATGCCGGATCAAGCTAACCAACCGCTAAAAATATAAAAACTGCATAAAAACACATCAAAAATAAAATTGAGAAAAATACGTAAAATACAGATTTTAACTTATAATAAAATAATTATAATAAATAATTAAAAATCATAATAAAATTAAGTAAGTAATAAATAAAATTATGAAAATTGTTCTATTTGAAGCCGGTATGTTGGTAGTGGCAGTGTAGTGTGTTTGTTGTGAAATTAGGTTTGGCAACGTCAAGTCGGGTGCCACTTTGCGTCTGTGCACAACTAAAAATCGTTAAAATCAAGCTAGATTTTTCACATTCGCGCAAAACCTACTCCCCGTGTCGAACAAGATTTCCAGAATTTAAACTCTCGTCTGATCTTTAACAACGTTGCCTCAGGTATGTCATAAAGAGACTTTGCTTCTGTCGCTCCATTATCAATGTGCCGAACTGTTTGGACTGCAATTAACTACAATTAGGGTAGGTAGGTTATTTCGTCTTGATTACACATCAAAACGGTACTGTGACAATTATTAAAGATATTCCTAGAAGCCGTCAATGCTGGAGGAGCTTTAATTAAATCAAACGTGTCGAAGGAAAGCGCGATGTGGGGGTCCGCCACCCCCATAGATCAATGAGCTATCACGGAACCAACTTTCATTCATTCAACTCCCCATTTATCTGCTTCATTTATGGCTATGTATAAGCTGATGGTGCATCCCTGCAACCCATTGCGTTAACTTTGTGTGTACCTACTATGTTTCAGGAAATCCGTGTCATCCAGACAGTAAGCTAGTGATCGCGGGTTAGGTGCTTCCAGAGGTCACATTCCGCAATGGCGTTTGCCGGGTTGAAGAAACAAATCAACAAGGCCAATCAGGTGACGTATAAACTGTTAACAGTACAAAGCTGAATGTTGGTTCAAAGTAAATCACAATGAAGAAAATCTTCTCCAAACGCAAAAAACGCATAACCTTAATTCCTTACTGCTTGGCCAATCAAGTGTATTATGTCCCGATATTGGTCTGTGTTGGCCCGATGTGGGGCCTGTTGGAAGGGGCGTAGGAGGTAGCACCTTCATCTAGCTTCTTTCTCTGACGGTCATAAATATCAGTGCTAAGTTGTCTGAAAAATCTATATCAGGGGCAAGAGTCGTAATGCATTGATAAAGTGGTTTGTGGATCTCATAAACTACAGCTAGAAAGCTAATGAAGTAAGGTAATTGAACTGGAGATCGGAAAGCCGGAGGAAGCATCGCCATTCGGACTTCCTGTTTCAACCTACATTACTGGTTTTTTCTCATTAATGACTTCTCACTTTAGTAGTTGCTATTTACCTTCCAGTCTAACTTTAAATGAGACTTGGTCTCAAATGAGTGTACCAGGCTGACGAAAACTACGTCTCCCTTGGCCTAGGCCCAGTTCCCAAGTGTTCCCTAATTTGTAATCTTCATTAGCGTAATCGCTATCTATCACCAGATGTGATCGACAGGTAGACACAGTGTCTGTGGTTGTGCTGGTCACTTGTGTTTCTGAGATCAGTTTTGGTTACTATGGGTGGTTTCTTGCTTCGTTGGTGGCAAATGCCTCCACTTACGGTATGAATAAGCCAGGCTAGTCGGATCATTCCTCCCCAAGATCTGCGAATTCTAGAAGCTGACTCTTTTGAATGCGATGAAGTCAAAGCCAAGAAATCATTTGACGTCATCTTGGAAATCTTGTATACATTTGAACGAAACAACTTCTAGATGTTACAGATCTTGCTGAATCCAGTTGTAATCTAGATTTTTTAGACAGCAAATAGCAGCTTAGTCACCCCTCGTCACTTGTCTGGTACTTCGACTCACCCAGCTTTCAGTCTCATAACTTTCTTTCCCCTACGGTGTTAAAATATAAAATAGAGATGCTTTCACCTAAAAACTTGTTTCGCCGGAAAGTCGTAAACTGAACGGTCCAGTAGTTGCGTGTCGGATGGTCTTTGTGACTGAGCGATTTCAAGTTTCCACCCTGAGTTAGTGACATTTTCTGAGTCACTTCAGTTATGGAGGTGGAACGCTATAGATACTATCAGAAATATGTTTAGTCAGTTTTATATACTTACCTACAGACGCTACCCCACTTGCGGCAAATGTCAAATCACGCAAATTCTGACATATTTTATGCCCAATAGACTAGGACGCTAAAAATAAATCACGTTCAACAAATCATAGTATCGTAGATATATCAGCCTTGCTACTTAGTGTGATTTAATACTTGCCAGTAGTGGGGTGGCGGGTCTGAGTTTAAAGAGGAATATTTTGCTTCTTTTTTGACAGTGTTGTACCAATGGAACGAGATTAGTTTATTAGGTTCAGTAAGCTCCAATATTATTGTATGATCCGTGGAAATGAAAGGAGGTGGGGTGGGCGGTGGGGGTAGTGTGACGTCACGGGTGAGAAATGAACGGGGAGGGAGCGTGGGCGACTGACTGGGGACTGGGTCGGGGGTTGGGGATTGTGTTACTTTATAATTTCTGCCCCCAGTCCCCAGCAAATCTTCAATATTGTTTAGAACTAGGCGGGTCCGGTTTGACGGCGAGTAGTTCTCAAAACTTTATGCGATCTGTTGGCTGAGTTTCTCAGGGAAACGTAAAAACTCTGTTTCGTATTGATGGCATTGTAGCTACTGGTACATGTGTCACCTCTGTTTAACTTCCCCCTGATGTCACTCTGAAGAATGATCTATAAAGTAGTCCGAGAAAGTAAGAAAGTCGTCAATTATGAGAAATACTGATCATCTGCTGTTGATATTAGTTCAACCATTGTCTTGAGCAGTTGTTCCTGCACTTTTGGTGGTGGACTCCCAGTTTACAAATTTACCGATTCTCAATTTCCAAAGAACAACATTCGTACCGACTGATTTCAAAAGGAATTTTCTTAAAAAGCTCTCCCGGGCACTTTGAGAAACGAAAACCAGAGCAATAAATGCGGATAAAGATTAAGAATAAAGCCGGGGCTGGGGAGGGGGAGTGAAACCACGTGGTGAGCGTAAGCTTATGTGTAGGAGACTGCGAGCTGACGTCACAGCATGAGTCCTTAGGCTTGGGAAAATGTAGTTTTTATTCTTCCTACTCCCCGCCGCTTTGACGTAAGCCTATCTAATTAAAATAGATGTGAAACCTTTTTTGCTTTAAATCTCAATCCTTTCAGCGGCTTTACAGTTTTTTGTATGGAAAAAAGTTCTTTAGGTTGTGTAGGTATTTTTACCTGAACTTTTTGAACTTTGAATTTCATTTTAGACTACTCTTGAATCTCATCTAATGCCTGTTGTAACTGTATAAATTTGTTACAGTTTCCTGGTTTACTTGTTTAACTTCCTGATCTATTCAGAATAGCCACCTTACTGGCTTATTAATCGTGGCATGGAGAAGAGAAATATTTAGTCCTAGTCTTCCATATTTCTGTCAGGCTGTCAGCTTTTCCGATTTTCGCTTCCATCACCAATAATTCAAATTTGATTCTTGTGTCGGAATTAAATTTTTAATACGCAATATCTTAAAACGTTATTTTATCTGCTGTATGTAACAGCGCCCCAGCCTGCTGTAGGTACTAGCTTGTCCGTTGTCCAGAAGACTGAAGATGAAACATTTAAAGAAACTTCTGCCGTTTCCATAATAATCTTAGGTCAAGGGGCCCCCCACCCATTGAGACGATTTTGCTGCTAGTTCTGCTAGTAGATAACCGACCATAATGTTATAGGTATCGTCAGATAAAGCATAGACAAGACCATGCGTCAGACTTTATCTGTTGGTGCTTTGTAATACTATCTCTGTGTAGAAGGTTCTGTCTTGCACAGTCTGTGGTCTGTGCTTGCACTGCACTCATTCCATGTGCTGTACAAATACACATTATTTTAAATTTCTCCATAATGTCTGTAAATCTGCGAGTGTTAAAAAAGAAAACGAAAATCTTTTATTACCAGGTTGGGATCAAAACTCGTATTGAAGAGATAGAAATTATTTTTTCCAAAGTGGAATCGTATTCTTACTCATATCGAGTCTATTGTCCGTTCTAGCATGTTTCAGTTGAGAATAATGTCTTCCAATACTGTCTCTTCTGAATGGCCTTTTGTTTGTTCTAAAATACAAATATACCTATACAAAATACCATTTCTTATGAGCTTCCATTGGAGAATTTTCTGAAGTAAGCAGTAGATGCTAATTAAGTGATGTGTTGTTTTGTTGTTAACAGTATGTCACGGAAAAGATGGGGGGTGCTGAAGGCACGAAGCTGGATGATGACTTCATGGAGATGGAAAGAGTGAGTACCTACCTTTACATTTGACGCTCCCTCGCTTGAATTGTGTATGGGAACAATACATTCACCACCCCATGTGCTTTAAGTACTTATTTGTTGAAATAAAAACTCAAAATAAACTGTTCCATTCAGTTTTGCCTATTCAAATGGAGAAATGAGGAGGATGTCAGTAGGTACTTACCTATACCTACTTCTAATTTCTTGCTGATATGCTGTACTACTGTAACCCCCGATAACCGAGTTTGTTCGTATAGCCGAAGTTGCATGACCGCATTTTAATTGATAGCATGACTACATCCAGAAACAGTGTTCCCAAGATTAAGTCTGTACCTTATGGGATGTAAATCGCCACAATCCCTGGGATGAGCATCCCTGTAAATCTTCTTGAATCAGTATGCATGGAAGGGGGCATCGATTCAGCGAGAGCTCATTTTTGAATACTGAATACCTCTACTTCGATGTGAGGAGAGGCATTTAGGCATGACACAACGACAAGGAAGCGCACTGATTGAGAAATGCATGTGCTAGCGGAATGAAGCCTCGACGACCAAGTATTACAGGTCGGGGGGGGGGGGGGGGGGGGGGGGGGTATTTGAAGTATTGCTCGGGGAGAATTCCGAACTGGGGCACAGACGACCCTCTCAATATTACTGCGGATATGGGAGCTGGCGAGATTTTATAAATTCTGGAGGTCTGTTAAATTATTTACCATGTATTGATTGTGGGATATAATCCACTCCAATAGTTCGATAGGCAATTACTGAATTTAATTCATTATTTGTAACGTAGGATTAGTTTTAGCCTCCCGTCATGTACATGGTACCTTCTGCAGGTCTTGTTGTATAATTTCATGAAATTCACGGCTCCATTTTGCCATTTATGGTGCAGATTTTGGTCGCGAACCTTTGTCTAGTTTCGGGGGTGAAGAAAATATAGCAAGTAATGAAGGACATGGTGGCTGTTTACAAAGTTGTATTACTTAATCTCTGGCCGCGTTCTGTTCCCATCATGAGTTGGCACGTTGCCAGCTCCGCTGGGAACATCGATGTTTTCCTAACGCTCGTCCCTTCCTCTCGGACAAGGCCGCACCAGTCCTGATGTCACCCCCCCCCCCCCCCCCCCCCAACTTCACTGCTGCTACTTCAAACTTTTCCAACTTACAATTAGTAAAGAACGGTACCAAAACATTTTGCCGACATTCGAGTCATAAATTCTTTAAATTATGACACAACTTTCTACTTTTTGTAAATTTATTACCTACTTATCTCCAGTGAGGTGAGGGGGGAGGGGCATAAGCATGGCTTGGGACAAAAAATGACTGGTACTACTGATCTAGCGGTACTACTGATCTAGCGGAGCAATCATGCCCGACAGTTGAGTTTTCCCAGCAGGTACCCATTAGGGCTGGGTAAGCCTTGCCGGAACTTGAACTGATGTCATTTTCTTCATAGGTCAACTGAACTATTATAGTTGAACGTGGTGGATAATGACAATTTTGGAGCGACTTGCTCTGCAAGATCCTATGCGTAGCGGTACCGCTGCCTAGAAGCAGGTTGTCGGTATCTGGGTACACAAATAATATGAAAAATGTATTGATTGGTTACATAAACTTTGAAGTTTGTAATATTGCAGCTGATATGAACTGCATGCGCTTCATCTGGCACTTTTTCTTTTTTCTTTATTTGTTCCGTAGGAGGGACCTTAATTATACGCCTGCACTCTCCCGCCACTCATCTCGTCTTTACCTCCTCCTCCTCCAACTCTCTCCCCTGCTCCCAAAGCTCAGATCGTTATCAAAGACCCTGCTTCTGTCTCCAGACCCTCGACTTTTTATAAAACAGATAATGAGATCACATTTCTTCTTTACTTTTACATCGCCATTTTTTAGCGTATGTAATTTACGAGCAGCTTAGAAACAAGACATTGCTGTTTACTTGGTGGGGCGTGGACTATTATTCTCATTCAGCCCCTCCTGTCCAGTGTGTTAGTAGACGGGAGGCGCTGGAGGGGGTAAGCCCTGAAAGAAACCTTTCAACAGTTATATTCTTACATTTTGCTTAGCTGGCAACAATAACAAAGACCAGCTCGCGAGGCGTCATGTGGTACATGATAGGGGCCCTCAATTTTAGTTTGGTTCCCGTATACGAGCACATTCCTTCTGAGCTGAAGAAAGAGTTGGGGCGTATTGCAGGGGCGTCATTTCAGTTTTTCTTGGGGGGGGGGGGGGGGGGGGCAAGTAGTCACTATATATACTTAGGGTGCGTCCCACCATACTCGGTTAATGTTAAACCCCAGTTAAATTCCAATTATTAGTCGGTAAAAATTGACTTTAACTGGAGTTTAACGTTTAACCGTGAGAAAACACAAAAAACCAACCAGTTTGCGAGCGAGCGAAGCGAGCGAGCCAAAAATTTCGCTAACCTCTGTAAAATCTCCATATTTTGCAGGAAGAACTTTAAATTTACTAATTATTTATTACGTTGGAAATTTTTGTAGGCCCCTTCAGAGCGTATATAGGCCAAACTGTAGCTTATCTAGCATAGGTAATGGTTAATCCAGCACTGTTCGCAAGGAATTGTCCCCGGTTTAACGTAATTTTTTGACTACACCTAACGGCCATTCTACATGCAATCGACCGCCGTACACAATAGTCGGCAGAGTTTTCCCTTCAAAATACCATCCATGGTCTCTACTGGATGTAACTCATGGTCATGGGTAGGTAGGTAAATCATTCTAATTATTTTTATTTTTTTTTACGTTTTTCACTGAAAATGTAATTTTTTAATTCGTTCTTGGGGGGGGGGGGGGCAACAGCCTTCTTGGGGGGGGGGGGCAACAGCCCTCTTGGGGGGGTCAAGTGCCCCCCCCCCCCCCCCCAAGAGGGCCAAATGACGCCCCTGGCGTATTGACTTTGATTACGAGTGAGATTATACCTGTGACCTGGTCCGTTCCCAGTTTCCCAGACATGAATGTTTGACCAGATGGTTGTTATTCCTAATGAATGAATGAATGAATGAATGAATTTTTCCGTTTTCAGAAAACGGACGTAATCTACGAGCTGGTTGAGGAAGTACAGGTGAAAGCGAAGGAGTTCCTGCAGCCTAACCCCACAGCACGGGCCAAAATGGCAGCCGTCAAGGGCATCTCTAAGATGAGCGGGCAAGCCAAGGCCCAGACCTACCCCCAGCCAGAAGGCATCTTCGGTGACTGCCTTACCACCTATGGCAAGAAGCTGGGGGATGACAGCATGTTCGGTGAGTGACCACGCTCCCTGCCTATACCTATCCATTTCGACCCTACTCAGCTGTTGAGCCTTGCGATTTTTATCCAACAAAACTGGTATGACGTATATACAATTTGGTTTCTTCAGGGCAAGCGATGGTGGAGATGGGGGAATACATGAAGCAGATGGCAGATGTCAAGTACTCGCTGGACGACAACATCAAGCAGAACTTCCTGGAACCATTGCACCATCTCCAGACCAAAGATCTCAAAGAAGTTATGGTAAGACGTCTTCCCATTTATTTTCACAACAAATATTCATCATTGCTTTTGCTATTGTCAAAAAAAAACTGTTGGAATATTACATAAACTAGTGCAACGTAAAGTGGTGAAGTTAACCAAACCATTGTTCTGAGTTTCCCAAAATGTCTGCGTGATAAAATCACTCTGGCGATGTTTGTGGCAGGATAGTGTGAAGTTCAAACAGTCTCAAAATTCCTCAAATGAAAACATAAATGGCTAGCGAAGAAGTATAAAATAATGATTTGTCTTGTCTTTTTAGCATCATAGGAAGAAGCTCCAAGGAAGGAGGTTAGACTTCGATTGCAAGAGGAGGCAAAGGGTGAAAGGTATGTCGAATTCATAGTGTTGTGCGAGTAGGTACAAAATTCCGCTTGTAGTCAAAAGTCAGAACCCTTTAGGGGCGAAAAGGCGCCGGAGTGTTTTACCGAAATACTAAATTCATTCTCGCTTGCTTGAATATATAATTGACTTCGTTTTCTAGACGATGAGCTGAAACAGGCTGAGGAAAAGTTCGAGGAGAGCCTGGCCCTCGCTCAAATGGGGATGTTCAATCTGTTCGAGAACGAGGTGGAGCAGATCAGCCAGCTGTGCACATTCGCCGATGCCCTGCTCGAGCACCACGAGCAGTGCTTGGAAATCGTTAGGCGAATGGTCGAGACTCTCAACGAGAAGTGAGTACTGCATATGAGGCCAGATTGTGTCTGCTGTCTGCTGCTGTAGATGCAGCAGTCATAAATCCAACCCTGTTTTGTAATAAGCTATTACTGAACAAATCATTTCCCTTAAACATGGGACGTTTTAGGGTTGTATCTGTATGGCCAGCCAGAGTAATAACCTGAACAAACAGGTTACCCCGGTCTATAATCATTCTACACTTTTTTGGGGACCCTTTGGGAGTTGGCAATGAATGAGGGAATTATTTTTTTAAAAAAACTGTCCTGCTATTCTTAACCCAGTGATAATACACGTATTTGTGTGATTCCAGACGAGAAGAAGCTGTCAACAGACCGAAGCCTGAATTCGTCCCCAAGACTCTTGCTGACCTCAACATTGAAACTATTCCCGATGGATTTTCGGGTAAGTCAAAAGTTGTTGCTATTTTCCTGTTTCTTTTTATTGAAACTAAGAAGACTTAGGCGTGCATGCTTTTCAGTTTCCAGTTGTTCCAGCTCTAGTAATGATACTTTTCTGGGCTATTTCTAGTTTGAGCAGGAAAGTCAATAACGGCCATGTAGGTAGTCAATTAGTTTGCTATTTTTAAACTAAAATTATTGACTTTCCCCACCAAATTCTGTCCCATATCAGTGTTTTTCCTTTCTTTCAACTGAATGTCATACAAAAGAGAGCTTGATTTTCTTGAAAGGTAAAAAATTTCCAGAATGACCACCCGTATTCAAAAGTAATAATTTTTATTCCCATTCGTGCTCAGGCGGCTCGCAATAAAAACAAAATAGGGGGTAACATCAAATCACTTCGACTGATCAGAGGTCAGGTCTTTCCGTCAAGCGTTCAGTTACTTTAACTGGTCCACCCACAGGTTTGATTTTTAAAAGTCCTAAAAACAGTAATGGAATTTCACATAATTTCAGTTCTGTTTCTGTTTGATAACCTTTTTGGAGTTGATTTCTCTCAGCTGTGAAAGAGCTGCGTTACCGCTCATTATTAGTTTGTGTGGCGCCTAACAGTTGGGGTTCTATCTTTGGCCTTGTTGGTGTTTTAATGTGTTGTTGTTTCCGTGTGTTGAGTGTAGGCTCCTCGCAAAACTCAACCCCAGTGCATTCCAAGCCGAGCCATCTGGAGCTGTTCTCTGCCGGACAAGGGCAGGGGGGGCAGGCTCGCTCCACCAATGGTACGATGCTTCCTCCCCGCATGCCCGCTCACCCGAGGCACCAGCCTCCCGCCAACCCGCAAAATTTTAATTTCTCACATTTTGGTTTGTAGTTATTATTTTATTTTGTTTTCCTTCGTTGTGTTTTGCTTTTTTTGTTATAAGTAGTGACCCGTGAAATGCGGCTCCGAAATGCATTTCTCAACAGGCACAGGTTCATTACTGCCTTTAGCTTTACTGTTGTGATGATAAGAATCGTTGTTGTCACTCAGCGGTTGGTGCATGTGACTTCTTAGACATATCCGTTACTTCTTTACCTTCATTTCTCACAAAAGGCTTGAATAGCTACCCAGTGTTAGTGATTTCCCAGAAAGTGAAAACAATGTAAAGGCCCTAGTCTGACAGCATTTCACCCGTGTTTATCTAACAGTTTTATTCCTTGTCGCGCCACTACAGTGGTGGAGCCCCCAAGGTGAACATGAGCAAATGCCCGTTGAGCGAGGCAGGCCTGATTACTTTAGCAACCAGTAGCTTCCGTATCCCCGAGACTTCCCAACACCCTCACTGTACATAAGAGGATATTTCACACCGAGATGCGTCCCACACAGAGGTTGAATTGTTTGCTATGAGTTTCGCATCCGGAGTCGTCCTAACATTAAGAATACCTCAACCCATTTGATTCGTCAGTGATAAAAATACACCGTTTATGGCATCCCGTCACCCGTTGTGCTGTTATTCTCGTTGTTCCTAGATTTTAGTTTACTTTTTCATGGTATCATTTATGTAAAGTTGAGAGTTGAAATAGTTGTCGGTACCCTCAGATAGTTTGTTCTGTCCCTCTATTTACACAGCAACAACAGTCAATGGTTTGTACCAGTAGTTTAGTTTATTTTCACAGGATGGTATGAAAAACAAGAGGTAGCTAATTTTGTGATTTGTGATGACAGCTTCGCCAATGGCGTCGCCGATGAAAGGATCTCCTGCGAGGACGCCTATGGCTTCAACCCCGCAACATCAGCAGCAGCAGCAGCAACAGCAAAAACCTTGTTGCACTGCTCTCTACGATTTTGATGCCGAAAATCCAGGAGAACTCAGTTTCAAGGTCAGTTTCAAGTTTAATTCTATTTCCTAAATCATTTGCTATGTGATTTAATGGTGCATTTTCCAGTTTCCTGGAAGACACTTGAAAAAATGCAAGAGTTGTCACAAGCGAGTTGAAACAACGTTCAGCGTTCATCCTGTTTGCTTCTAATTCGTTATTTAGGTGTCTTTAATTGATGTCTAAATATTTCATTGGTAATTTTAAATCTAGCAACAATTGAAAAAAAAAATGACAAGTGACCCTTTATTGTGCGTAATACTCTGATTCCTGATTCAGGAGGGTGACGTGATAACACTGGTGAACAAGATCGACGAGAACTGGTTCGAGGGCAGCGTGAGTGGCCGCACCGGCTACTTCCCGGTCTCGTATGTCCAGGTCAACACTCCCCTTCCTTAAACTCCTCCATATGTAAGTAATATACCCAGGAGGGTCTTCATAAGCAAGAAATTTGACACAAGGCAGCAGCAACCGCTGGAGGTTCAAAAAGATTTTAAAGAATTACTACCAGTGCCTAATGTTTTGTTGCAACGGTTCAGAATCCGCCTAGAACTGTGGGCTGTCATCAGGCACCACTCCTGTCCTCTGCCCACCTTTCTACCTACGAACTCATTCTATTAACTATAACGGTCTGTGGATTTTTTTTTCAGGCTGCTTCGAGCGGTGACGCGTTAGCCAGCACAAACTCATCGTTCTGCTGTTGAAAGTAGCATTGTGCGACCCCCACGCCGATTATTCCGCGAAACATTTTCTTCCTCCAACATACTTTTGTTTTGGGCATTTAACGTACAACTGGCGTTCACAGATTCAGTGTGCACTATTATTTAAGAGCATGTTCTGCAGTTGGATGCATACTTCCTGTACATTGTTTGAAGTGCTTCTGTTCGTAACTTTCAAAATTTTAACTACTTTAGTCATTATGTAACCAGTAAGCCGTAGTTACTTTGATGGAAAAAAGTGGTTATGATCGAAAGTCAGAATACATACTTACCCACAATATTCATAGCTGATAGTTCGTGATCGTAGAGGCCCTCAGATTATTGAAATTTCACTCGCAATAACGTAAAGTGACTTCACACATTAGCGTATGGAGTTGGATTCCCCTCTTGGAGGGGTACATGATTTTTTTACTCTCTATCACAAGGTGGCCATGCTCGAATACTGCTTTAGGTATAGTTACGTTGTGTTAAGAGGACATTCATTTGGGAGCCTATTCCGGCCATACTGTGTCATTTACTTCTAGAGGCTCGTGACTTTTTTCATTGCTTCTAAAAATCGGACAGTGAAACTAAATAGTTCTTGTGAAGAACCCGCATCCGAGTGGTCTGACAGTCTGACTGAGACATCTGAGTTTGAATCCCGCTATAGCAAGTTTCTCACCTGCGTTTCGATTGTACGACCTCTAGGTTGATTACAAAAAATGTGCGTAGAATTGACACAGACTGCCGTAGTAGACTCTCAAGTGCAATTGTTTTATAAATCTGAAATAATCAGTGGTATGTCCAAGTTAAGCCGGTATCACTGCCCCTTGTTGCAAGGAATAACTAAGATTCAGCTAATTAGCTTCATTTTTTCGTTCTTTCACTTTCTTAAAAGGTAAGGAAATTTCATCAAGCCAAGATTTTTTTCTTGGAAAGTACAGTATCACTATATTCAAGTTTGCCTGATTGGCAATCGGATAAATAATAGTGAAGTGAAGTTGTGGACTGTCTATAGTTTTTTAAGTTTACAATTTTAAGTACCTACCTAAATTGATATTAACGAATCGATCATTTGTTTATTTTAACGATTGAATGTATTTTTTGGATTACTGGAGCATTGTGAGATCTAGTCTCTATTATACACAACCCTGTGTCTTAAATCTCTACCTTTAGGCCAAGTCAACTGCTAGAAGACGGTTTCGTTTTTTTGTTGTCATCGAACCGGTTTTTTTTCCCTTGGTTGTAATAATTGAAAAAAAGTAAAAAATAAAATTATCTCCCGAGCGTTTTACAAGCTTCTAAAAATTTCCATGATAAAAAACTATTGAATACATAGAACTTACGATCCTTTTTTTGGTATAATTATGGGAAGCTAGTGCCTGGAGAACTTTCGGATACGGTTGAAAACTGAAGTTTGGCAACGAAAAAACGCAAATCGAAAGTTCCTTTGACTTCGTTGTTGTGTAAAGGGCAAATTTCTAAGCGCAGGGTAAAGAGCTGTCACAGCTTACAGTGGTCACATCGTCATATCAGTTGTGCCATTTTGTTGTCTTAAGTTATGGCTTTCTCTCGTTGCACCGTTGGCAACACTTGGTTTTTCTCTGTATTTTACTTAAATTTTTAAATCTCAGTATGGCATATTGGGTCAATTGTTAAATTATTATAAGTCAATAGCACGTTATATTATGTCCCCGTGAGCTGCTTATCTCTTGATGAGATTTTTAAAGAAAACCCAATTGGCTGTGGAAAATTTTGATTTAACATTTTTTAGCGTTTTGCAAATGCATGGTAGTTGCCAGATTGTAAAGCTTAAAAGTTATGAATAGTGCGGTTGACGTTACTTTCCCATTATTTTTAGCTTGAGTTGCAATCACTGCTATAGTTAATTACCTTCCAAGGCTCTCCCTTCATTGATACCATCTTGATGTTGTTACCCTCCACTATTTTGAGATGTTTAAACTTGTTCAAACCTTTTTCTGCTAAATGGATGTCTTGTAAGTATTGATAGTCGAATTGCGGTCGCCTATTTGAATATTTATTTTTAAGTGAGAAAATGTAATTGTATCCATCGGGTGGCATATCAGTCATAGAGGAGATTGTTTATAATGTGGATGTTATCAGAAAGTCACTTCGAAAACTGTGCAACCTAATGGCTCGATTATTGTCCGAATTTGAAATTGGAACTTGAATAAAGAAAGGAAAGTCAGAAAAGAAGTCATTTCCAAAGTAAAAAAAACTAGTGCTTGAAATTTTTTATTTTGATAATGAAGGTAGTCAAAAAACATTGAGCACTAACACTATAGGGGATATCCAGTGATAATTTCTTTCATGTTGGAAACTTGTACTTAGCTACTTTTTATGCTACAGTTTAAACCAGTGGTTCAGTTTCAAATCTGTTCTATAATCTTACCTTTGTAATGTGGAAGATAAAAATATTTAGAAGTTGTGTGCTGCTCGTAAAACTTGTGCAGCTTATCAGTATCAGTTGTCAGCGCGCTTAAGAGCGACCACACAATCGTGTTTTTTTACGTTTTTTTATGCACACTTTATGAGGAAAATATTGGATGTTTAAATGTTCTGAATGTATTACCTATATCTTTTTAACGTCATAAATTATGAGGTTATGTTTTTGGACAATTTTTTTGTTGACAGAAATCACTCGATCGTAAAATCACAACGTAGCCTCATAATTTATGAGTTAAAAAGACATATTATATTTCAGAACATTTAAATATCCAATAGTTTCCTCATAAAGTGTGCATAAAAAAACAAACCCGATTGTGTGGTCGCTCTTAAGATTTTACTTTTTATCCCACTTACCGTGCTTTTCTATTTTTATGTTCCTGAGCCTGAACTGAAACGAACCTCCTTTGGGATGGCCTTTTGTTTTTCACGGCTTCTTTAATGAGCTAAGGGGAGGTTTTACTCTTTAATAACGCCTGATGTGTCCTACTACATTAATGATTGAGTCTACGACCATTATCTACTACTGAATGTCTTCTTCTATGATAATGTGAGTGGAGAGAAATAAGGGCCCGATTACACCTTACAATAAATATATGATCCTATTTTTATATGATCCTATTTTTTTAGTATCACAAAATTTTAGAAAAACTGTAATACACTTCACAATAAAAATATGATCATGTTTAGCTGTGATGCCAACTTGAC
Source organism: Mesopsocus fuscifrons (assembly GCA_950004255.1). NCBI lineage: Eukaryota > Metazoa > Arthropoda > Insecta > Psocodea > Mesopsocidae > Mesopsocus > Mesopsocus fuscifrons. Next base: position 14,085,679 of record OX465377.1, read on the forward strand.
ATGGTAAAAAAATTAAATTCCGAAGATTTTAGGGTCCTTTTTTGAACCGTTTTAGGTTAAATAATTTCTGCTATATTCTTTCAATTCATCGTTATATAGAAATTCGTACTCCTCCACATTTTCTATTAATATACGGGTCATTTCCATACTTTACCTCAGCCGCCATTTTCAACCCAACAACAACAAACACATCGCAGCATAGAGGAAGGTAGTCGCAGCAGTTATGATACAATTTGTATCGGCCGATACAAATTGTATCATAATTGACTCAATTCACTTTACACCTTATAATTTTTCTTGAACATATTTTTTTATGATCATATTAGGATTGGAAATTGTAAGGTGTAATCGGGGGCTAAGTAAAACTTCTCCTTAAAATGTACTCCTGTTATACCAATCATTTTCGGTACTTTTTCTCTTAAGTTGACCTAACGAGTAAGCAATATAGCCCTACCGTCGCTAATCCTTGTATGGATATTATTGACGAAAGCATATAACCACGGACGATACGTCATCTTAGTAGAAACTTGTAGTTTCTTACTTCTTGCCTACGAAGACCCATAGTTTCCTAAATATTGTTACCTGTTGTAGATTTTTTATTTTTAATGTAAATATTGTTAAGCTTTGGAAAAAGTCTACTAGCGGAAAGTCCCTTTAGCTCAAATTCCTTAATTTAAAAAAGTTATTACCGGGATGTGCTGGTGCGTAGTGAGGACGTAACGGGAGACAGCTCAAGGTCTGACGCGAGTAACACTCTGATTGGTCACAATGTGACCAGACCAACCTCTCCAGTTCACAGATCTTGATTCCAACTAGTCCAAAGGGCCCCGCATTCTATCATTTGAAACTGTTTAGTTAAAGGTTAAACCTTTACTGGTTGTGGGTGCTTAAGGAAGTAGCTCTCTCATTCATTTCTTATATGAGGCTAAAAACATATTTGAAAGATTAAGAATGGGTTTGACGATACTTTAACTGCAGGTGCTGTGTTTAGCAACTGACCTCTGAGGATCTGAAATCTGATTCTATTTGTGGATTTTTGTTAATTTTTCATTTTTGTGACCAGTCAGGTTTCTCGTGAGAAACGGTTTGCTGACAAGCTGATCATTGTACTATCGTTTTTCCATCCTTCAGAGTCAATAAGCTAATTGGATTTCCCGTCCACAAACAAGCCGCATAACCACCGAATTTATGAAATACTGTGAAATGATTGCAATATCACCTACACCTTTATATCTTGATGAAATGTAATATAATCCATGAAAATGGTTTTTGACCTCCTATCAAAATATAATAATATTTTATCGAGTTATATCAAATATGGATATTTTGAAGTCAACACAGTTTGCCCGAAAACAGTCGTCCACCCTGTGGAATCAAAATGTTACCTATCTTTCTACGGTTAGATCTGTCAGACAATAACAACAGGCTATTTAAAAACTTTTCGAGTCAGCATGTGTTTCCAGAAAAAATTTAATCAGAATAGTCGATGCAAGAAAAATGGTAACTTTTACAAGGGTCCTTTCTGTGCTGTCAGAGTTTGTACATGAACAGTGCAGTGCCTGAATAAAATTTGTGTCTATTGTAAATTTTCTGTAATTTATGTTTTCAATCTCTTTATTGATTTACCGAGTTATGTTTTAAATTTGTGTTTTCTTTGTTGCGCTGACAAGGTTTTTTAATATTTTTGTTAATTGTTTTTGCAACAGCGGGGCAATTTGCGATGTTGTAGTGATGAGCTGATGAGCGTCATCTTTTCTCATTTACCTCGTATTCAACTCTAGGATAATATCTGTTTTGACGACAATATTAATTGTACTGGTTATTGAATATTATTTTTTGAGAGACGTCTATTTCTGTGATGTAGGTACGGAAACATTTCGTGGCTTGCATTATAGACCTACCTTCTGTCTTTAAAAAAATAAATTCGAATAAGCCAATAGTTTAATAGGTACCTAATGATATTTAGCCATTTCTTAAATGTTACTATACTGTTGTACTTGTTGTAGTTAGCTCCCCTTCCCTCGACGAAGCGTTAAATGTTTACTCTAGCTGTGGAAGTTGCATTAGTGTACCTACTATTTTCTATTCCTTACTTACCACACACATACTACACTACACTGTTATGTGACTGTTTTAACTTTGGCGAGAGCGTTGCTGTGTATCTCTATGTATATAACTCTTACAATTATACCGCAAACATTTGAAGGCACTGGCCGCTATGTGTTAATCAACAAATAATGTTGCTATATTCCCTGGCCACTCAATTGTGCTAAGCTATAGACGGAATGCACGGACGTTTTAGGAGGTTTTAGGACACTTCACGTGTCTCTGCAATGGAAATAGTCGAAAGGAGGCCTTGATGGATGTTGAATCGTTAAATGGTAGATGTATCAACACAGGACCTAGGCTCATGCCTAAGTTTTCTTTCCTTCTCAGATGAAATGGTTTACCTATACAAACAACCATGTAAAATGAATGAAGTTAAAACAGAACATTACCAAATACCTCAGACGAGTCTGGGGTGTAGAAAATATAGGCCCGAGTTCTGTAAAATGACGAGATTAATTCAGAACTTTGGAAGTATAAGTTCTGATGTATGATTTATCCAATGATGAAGTCATATCAGTAAGCCCATTTGTCTTTTCACAGTTGGTGCAATAATCATTGATGGTGTTTAACTTCAAGAAGTCGCTTTGTGCTTTAGGCACCTACATACCTATTAGGATTTCATCTCAAGTGGAAAGGAGGAGTCAGTAGTTCTCAATAATCGATTAGGTTTCACTGCCATACTAGATATCGTATGACAAATTAACACTTTGGCGCCATGCGCAAAAAAAACCGCCAACAGTAGGTAACAGTTAAGTTAGTTGATACTTGCCGACCAGCCATTAACCGATCGAATCGTGAATTTTGTGGAACAGTACTTGCAAGCTGGGACAGCTAGTGTGTGGGTGTGTGGTGGTATTAGTAATAGCCATTTGACTGCTCATCTTATAACAAAGAACGAATGGTAGAAAAAAACGGACTTTTTCGCTTCTCCAGGTTGGTAAGGTGTGCTGGAGAGGGCGGGAGTGTTACATAATGTAGGTAAACCCGCCTGCCTCACTGGAAAACTCCGCGAGAACCCTTCAACTTAGGCTTCCCAACAAGCACTCCACTCGGACCTGGATTTATAATGAAACCCGACTGTTGGACTCGTTTGTACAAAGCCGATGGGTATTTACCTATGCTAGGTATGAGACACAGGTATGCATCAAAGAATTAATTTGTTTTTCCGTAAACTAAACATGGGACCTCTTGAAGTGCAGTGGCCTTTCCTCAGGTGTTACACTCAGAAATTCGTTTACGGAATGTGTCTGCAGAGCAACGTATTGTTTGCATGTGTGGTGCTTCCAGCGAGCGGGTTTCCTGTGCTAAAAGTTTGATCCAGCTAGTCGTGGAATCGGATATTTTGAGTGTTCTAAAATGCATTGGATGCGATGTGGCTGGAGGCCTCGAGCAGCCCGAGTTCCCTGATATTAGTCTAGGCACTGTGATAGTCCTCGGCTCCACGTATTGCATAGCAAACAGGTTCCCAACATCTCATCTCAATGTAAACAAATAACCAAGTTATTCTGTGTGTCAGAAGTGTGGTTTTTCGAGAATCCTGACTTTCAACCCTGGGAAAACCATTGGATTAATCAGCTAATCAGCTCTACACGTATTTTCAAGCGGATTGCCTGCCTACCTAGTGCACAAAAAAACGCGTAAGTAGAGTTGAATATGAATGGCTACCCAGGTACCTACCTACAAGTGTCAGTAACACAGTGGTAAAAACCAATAGGCAGTGTTTTATACTTTGGGGGTCTTCCACGGAAGAGCTAGGTAATCAACGGCCAAGATGGTTTGAATTTTGTCTTCCAAGCTACAGGAACGAACTCGCTTCACTCGGACGGCGGCCTAAAATAAGGATTTCCCAAGGCCGAAAGCTAAAATAATGTTTTCAACAGGACCCAGATCGTTGAAGGGTCGTTTCAGTACTCGGAACTACATATTTCAATTTCACAGGAAACGGAAAAGTATGTGAAGGTATAGGGAAGGTGCAACGCACTGTCAGTCATCCAGAGCGGACAAAAACATGTCCAGTCTTATGCGCAGGAGGCATGTCATAGAATGTTAACACATGGCTGGGACGTCGCACGCGCCGGTTCATATTCCCGGGGCGTCTGTAGTCTGTTGTCCTGTAACTCTAGTAGGGCTTCTTGGGTACTATTAACCCACCGCAGCCCGCACGAGCCCTCTTCCTGGTCATCAGCGCATCTGCCCTAATGAAAGGGAACTCTGTAACTGTTACCTGTTAGCCCCCAAAACCATACATGTGCCCCTGCCCAAAAAACAGAACTAGCACACAGGATAAACCCGCAGTTGTTAGGGTGGCATTTTTTTTTTTTTTTTTTTTTTTTTAAAGGAAAGTTATATTACCCACCTGTATCTTCACATTCCATCGTCTCCTTTTGTGTAGGGCAGCGGAAAAAGACAATGTGAGGTTCCCAAGGCACGCCCTTGATTTCGTTTCCACTTGGCTAGCTGGCTCTAGCTGTCACCACTTGCCGTTGCCGCTGTGATGGTTCATCGTTCCTCTGCACTCCATTCTGCAATTCGAGTAGGTTATGAAAACACAAAACATGTCCACAACGATCCTGTCTTTCATCGAAGTACAAGTACCTATAGTACCTACGTAGAGAGAAGCGATTTCGGAAATTAATTTTATTTTCGCTATGAAGGCAATAATGGCAATACATTGTACCTACTGAAAAACATAATTGACTCTCGTATTAGGTGTTTTTCAGGAGCCCGATCGATAGAAGGGAAACCTGAAACCGTAGAGCAGTGTCCTCCTCCAACTTTAGGATTGACAAAGCTTCAACTATCCCTAAAGAATGTCCAAAGTTGTCAGTGACATGGCTCAAGCGGTTGTTATTATTATCCATTTTGGTGGCAAGGTCTATTAAGCGCCCCTCAATTCCAGCTAATTAAGATGTGACAGATGAGTGGGCAGCCTAGTGGAATGCTCAGCGTCTGAGCCTGAACTAATGCCTAACCCTGAGCCTTTTTCAGGCCCTGCTTAAGCTGCTGATGCATTTCTGCCACCCACTGTGAGCGAATTATTTTCAATTTTTTCCTGGTTGGAGAAACTCTGCTGGATTTCGTCCAGACGTAGCCTCAGTAGTGCTGTAGGAAACGCCAACGCAGATTTTCTAATTTCCCAGTGCTTTTCGAGAACTCTCCCCTTTTCTCCTTAAAAAATTAGATTAATTATGCTAAATACTGAAAGGTTAACTGTTCTCTTAAACTCCATTTCTGAAAACGGCCCTGAGCCGCGATCACCAATTCAACAAGTCTCAGCCCTTACAACCCGCAACTGTGTTGCGTCTGAACAGCACGCAGTGGGGCCTTAGATACCAAAGGCCTGCGAAGGAATGCATCTCACTGACCTTAGAGTACTTTGGGCCACACTGGCGCAGCCAATAGTGGCCGCCCTGCGGCATTTTATTGAGCAATAGGAGTGTAGGGTTCGCTGTGATACCTCTAGCCCTGGACATTCTACACACTCGTCACTCCAGTCTGCTACCAAATATTTAATACTCGTCAGATACATCTACCCGTAACGAATCAGGTCTCCTACAGGAGTAAGAAATGATGTAATGAACCTACGTGAACCTACATACGGGGCCTCAACTATAGGCTTTCTTCCGTACGAGATTTCACTAGGAGGGACTAACTCGAAATTGCACTAACAATTATTAGAATTCGTCATTAACGTCCTAGGATTAAATTTCCATCTGGTTAACTTATACAGGTCCAAGATTTGTACTATAAACAATAATCTCACAAACTCAGCTCGATTCATCAGACTCTGTTTTATGTGGGCTGATAGCTTTTGGCGGTCACAGTATGTGCACCAGTCTAGTACCTACCTACCTACCGAGATCAAGAGATCTATACCTACGGCCTTCCTCAGAACTTACTTGTTGGAAACTAGTTTTTTATGCTCCACTCCTGGCAACATGTCAGTTAAATCCCACCAAATCTGAATCGGTAGGCCGGAGTCAGACCATTCTTCCACGATGTGTAACCCGGTGAGGGCCCTAACCCCGGTTATAACGTGACTCCTACCCCCGGTTATAACGTGACTCCTACCCCCGGTTATAACGTGACTCCTACCCCCGGTTATAACGTGACTCTCTGAGCACAAGTCAGCTTGTAAGACAGCTCAGACGCATGTGATTTCACAATAGAAGACTTCGTAGCTAGACGAAAGATCACACCCACTGATGTCTAGGCCCATCATCCGGGCGTTGTAAATACGCAAAGAGAACGTCTGAAAAAAATTCAGTAAGGTTGGTTGGTGTACAAGAGAATTTTGCAACAGTAGGCAAAACAATTCGGAAGTGTATATTTTGCTAACGGTTTTCCGTCAATTTTCTTTCACCCCTACCTCCCCCCCCCCCCCCCCCCCTATTCTAGATCTGCGATCCTCTCACTCCCATATACCAGTATTTCTCAATACTATGTCCAGTCCATGCCTCACAGGAGCACAAGGCGTAAAGTAGTGGAAAGAAGAAGAAAATTCCAGTTAGGCGCGTTTGGATGTTTACTATTTCTAGAGAACCTGCCGAAGTAGACGTTCTTGATAGCTCCCCACTGAAGAGATCAATGAGAAGATGAAGTTTCCATCATGAGCCCATTGAGAGGCATTGACTATGGAGCCTTTAGTTCCGGCAGGTCTGAGAAGAAGACCTGGTCGGAAGGAAGCCAATTAGTTTGGTTTACGGTCCCTGCACCGACTATAAAGTAGCGAGCGAGAGAGGTTTCCGTGAGCTAGATTAGTAGTCCAGAGCTTCCCAGGAATCCAGGATCAACAGCACTGCTCCACGCCAGATACCACTGGAGCACTATAGAAAGTTAGGTCCTAGCACTGAGATGTGTACATCAGGATAAGGGTGCCGCCTTTCGTAACTTTTTTTGATGAGGAGGTGTTTCCGTCTCGATCACGTCGATAGATGAATAAAGAATACAATATTTCGAAAGTCACACCCATCAGAAATAACAAGGATCACCAAAATCTCACTTCGACACTAGAAAATTTCGCAGGTGGGCCAAATAGGGGCAAACAAGTCTCGTCAAGGCTGAGTCCGATACCTTTTCAATGAATGACATTAATGTGCATACCTGCAGGTAGTTTAGCCAAAACAGCTGAATCACTTTTCCAGTCCCATATATTGCCGTTTCTTCTTATAAGAGTAGGTACCTGATAATAAATCAAGTTCTTTGTTCAAAAGGAATTTTAGATTCGCAAGGAGGACCAACACATGACTCAGATCATAGGTACCCAGTCATTTTAAATTAGTGAGTTGAGTCACCACCGCTGGGCAGGCATGTGAGGCGAATGATGGGATGTCCATATCGGCGAGGCTAGGTGGACGGGGTAGGTACTTCAAAGTGACTAAAAAAAAAATTGCAGGAGTGCGATAATTTTTCAATACCGGAAATTAACTGTAAATAACCTATTTACTCTTAATATTTTAACCGAGAAGAATGGTTTCTAAATCGAAAGCAATCCATCTCGACGTTCCCAATTATTGACAGACAATGGCAAGTGCGGAAATACGGTGTGATTCTCGGCCAATACAAAGCGGGGAGTACATGAAAACTGCGTGCCAGGGGTGAAATCGAGGATGTTCTGGGGAGATCGACCCGAGACTGCGGCAGTTGGTCTGTTAGACCGTTGAATTGGTCTACACATTTTTTAAGGTGATATTTTGCAGGGGTTGAGTAATCTGTAGATCAAGAAGAAGAAAGGGAAATTATAGAAGTTAGAAGTCTGGTGCCGCACTTAGGGTGTAAGTCTTAATGGTCCAAAATATCAACGATAATGTTTTACAAGAGGGTGTATCTGTTTCAGGATGTGGAGGTGGAGAAGACAGCGGTGACCTTGCCCATGGCCCATCGCCATGCTGAAGCACATCATCTCCCCGGGGGCGGAGCGGGCCAACCACTCCACCGATTCCTACTCCTCCGAACCCAACCGCTCCCAGGACCGCAGTCAGGACCGCGCATACCTCGAGCGCAGTCTCTACGGCAATGGGCCCTTTCTTATGAACGGGCACATCCCCGGCAAGCCCAATGGCCACCCCCTCAACATCAACACATCACGCGCCGCACTCAGCACCCTCAGTGCCTCAAAGCACTCTCTCGGCGGGCGCACGTCCAGCAGCGTGAGCCCTGGAGTGGGGCACCCCGCCACGCCCAGACCTCCCGCGCCTCCGAGGCCACATCTCATCTCTCGCTCACCTACCGGCAGCATCCTCATCCCTAACAACATCACCCACTTTATCTCCAAAAGCAAGGAGGCAGGAGTGAAGGAGATGCTCACGTCTCTAGGACTATTATGCCTGGTTTCCCTTCTTCTTGCCCTCCTGTCGCTCATCTTCCTTCTCAAAATAACCCCGGTGACCGCGGGCGAGGTGAAAGACTTCTTGCGCACGGACCAACTGACGATAATCTCGCCTGAAGAGTATGTGGTAGTGTATGAGGTGACGCTGGCTCTCTGCTCGCTCACCCTTAGCCTGAACCTGTGCTGCCTACTTGTGTGTGCTGTGCAGTTCCTTTTTGCAGTCAAGTTGGTTAAAGCCGCTGAAGGTGGGGAAAGGACAAATAAATATTTGCAGAAAAGCAATATCACGAGGATATGTGCCGTCGGTGGCTTCTTCATCTCGATCCCTGTCTTCCTAACAGGTAATTTACATATTATGTTTCCCATCACGCTACCAAACTTGACGTCTGTATAGTCACACTGTTGTTTATTGATTTTTATCTTTGAAATATTTCTGTGGAAACTTGGATATTTATTTGTTCTGAAATATAATAAGTCTTCTAAACGTCAGAAACTGGCTTATTGATAAATTGACAGCTGTCGGCAAAAACAATTATTGTCAAAAATTACTTTATACTAATTACCTACCTACTCGTAAAACCAATAAAAATGTACTAAACTGACTAGGTTCTGACGTTAATGATACATTATATTTTAGAACAAATAAATATCCAACAATTTCATAAGAAAAAGGTTATTAAAAACGACAACAAATAGCATTTATTTTCCGCCTTAATAATATGAATTATTCTGATCCTTACCCAGTAATCTCCCGGTTGGTTGTTGTGATATTCACTGTTTTTGTACTGATTGTCAGGTATCATCTTGTACACATTCATCCAGTTTCATTCGACACCAGCCATCATCACCAGCTCTCTGATCGGCGCAGGCATCATATACTGCGGCTGTGCCATGGTTCACAACGTCTTCGTGTGGCAAATGGTGAGCCCTATAACAAATACTGAGATTATAGTTATGTTAATGCTTACCTAACTACCTATACAGACCTATCAGGTACCAACCAACTGTGAGCCGAAGCAAAGAGTAGAGGGCCAAAGCTCACTTAACCGTTTTAAAAGCAGGAAACACATCATGACCCTATAGACTCGGGACTCGAGAAGCATTTGACATTGATTGTGACTGGGCGTAGAATCCGTTTCTTATCTAGTTCATCTGCATTATCTAGCTGACGAAGAAGTAAACAAACGAAATTAAAAGAGGCCTTTATTCCATGCAGGAAAAAACGAACGCGGTGCGAGCAATGGCGCGGCACACCCAGGCAGCCCGAGCCGCAGCGGCAGCCACGAACTCCACGTCAGCGGGGACGACCCCCGAAGATCTAGCCATCATTAGCACTATGCCGAAATCCAGCTTCTTGCGGGATCCCTGTATCATTAGTCCCGGCGTTCTGCCCCCAGCCACGCTGGATCTTAGTAATATCCCCCATGAACTATCTACCCTAGTGTAATTTTTTCTTCATAAGTTGTGACCTGCTATGAGGTTACAGATTAGAGATTTAATGTGTGCTAAAATATTTATTCCGAGTGATAAGTAGGAAAATCTCCCTTACCTACCTATCTGATTCCTATTTACTTGGGGGAGGTACTTGGAAAACTTTAAAGGGCGGCATGAAAATATCTCAAAATATTCAATTCAGGACCATACAGACGTAATGAACCCTCATGGACCGATAAGAAGTAGTGGAATATTTCAGAATAGTGCTATGTACCCGACAGGACTTTATTTTTATGCTCACGAATGAACGGTTATTCCTTGTCCAGTAGAATTCACAAAACCTGGCCAGAGGTGAAAGCAAAGGCTTGCCTACCCTAAGAGCTTGTTTTTACTTTTTTATATAAATTCGAACTGGAAAATTATGAGTCAATGTAATGTAAATAATAATTAGTATAGACGTCAGACTGGCTAGGTACACGGATAGGTATCCCCATAAGTAGATAATAAGTACCTACCTATACAAAATTATCAAGTCAAGGGCTGAGTGTGAGTCACTATAGCAGCTGTAGCTGTAAAGTTTCATATTTAACGACATAGTCAAGATGCTAGCAGTCACGTATGTTTGTTTGAATTAAAGGTCTCAAGTTATTACCAGAAGCCACAAGCTTGCCAAGCTGATTCGGGAGAGAAACTGTCACAGAAGTTCAGTTATTCTTATATTTTTTATATAATTATTCTTATGATGTGCATTTTATGATCTCATTCGTGTCAAGGCAATCCTGCCTACCAATGAATATCAATGCCTAAATTAACATGGGTGAAAATACTCAAAATATCAGTCAAGGTGTGAATTCAATATTCGTAGAATAGAAAGTATAGAATGAGCCACGAATAAATGCACTTTTATAATTCCAGTTTTAGTTCTTTTCCATTGTGGGTATAAAGTGGGTGGTTGCAAGATATCTACTGGAATGCTAAGCTTGTGCTCTACCAGTGTACCTTTAGCGCAAGGCAGCGCTGAAGAGTCCAACCCCATTTAGCAACGAGTAGCTAGGTGGGGCAACCAAAAAACCCTCCCTGCTGAAATCGTCCTTATCACAGACTTAACAGATGAAGATAGATAACCTCATGGAAACGTGGATGACAAAGCATTAAGCAACGCAATGATACGACTGTCCATGACATAGCGAAAACATTGGACCGATATTTGCAACCACTGACCGCTGATGGTTCGTCAGTCGCGGCCAAACCATGACGCAGAACGGACAAGTCTTCGACTCGGACTGCATGACGCTGACGAGGTTCGTCCTCGCCGAGCAGAAGAAAGTAAAGCATGCCTCCGGTGACCTCTCTCAGCTTCTCACCTGTATACAGACCGCTATTAAAGCTATCAGCACTGCCGTCAGAAAGGCTGGAATCGCTAAACTGTGAGTTTCCAGTTAGTTGGTAGGAAGGAAAAATACCTTTCAAGTACCCAGCAACTAGGCCATTCAAAATATTATCCATTTGGCTAAGTTGGCAGCACTACCAAATAAAAACTCCCCACTCATAGTGCGAGAAAATGAGGCGGGTTTAGAACCAAACCAAGGATGCAAAACTGACAGGGCTGTGACCCTGGCAGCGGAAGAGTCACATCGAATGTTATCAACCAACAGACCCATCTGGCCTACAGAGAATCCGCAGGGGGACGGGCAGGTCAAAGTACAAAGTTCACATCCTGACCAGACTGTAAACAATATTTATTTGCAACCAGGTGACATCAGCTTGTTCATACTCTACAGGTATGGCATCGCTGGAGAGACGAATGTTCAAGGAGAAGAGGTGAAGAAATTAGACGTCCTCAGTAATGAACTATTCATCAACATGCTGAGGTCCTCCTACACCACCTGTTTGCTTGTATCGGAGGAGAATGAAACTGCCATTGAGGTGGAAGTCGAAAAAAGGGGGAAATACATCGTATGCTTCGACCCTTTGGACGGATCCTCCAATATTGACTGCCTCGTCAGTATCGGCTCAATCTTTGGCATTTACAGGTAGCGAAATTCTATAGGTATTGCAGAAATTTTTTGTTAGTATACTTATACCTCCACAGGCCCCCACAATCTGTTTATTCCCGAGACTGCATCGATGGCATGTCATTTTGACGCAGGTCAAGAAATGACTATGAATCAAACTAGCCAGAACTATTGGTCCGCAAGTCCTTTTTTTTACTAACTGGTTGATATACTTATACAGCGAGAAAACCTCTGGAGAATGAGGATCTTGATACACATTGAATAAGAGAAGCCAGAGTTAGATCATGACACCTAGCAGGTACCTATACTTATAACCTATGTAGCTACTATAACTATAAGTATATTAATAAGTACTTAGGTACGTACTTATCCGAGAGCAGTGCCGGCCAGAGGGAGAGAGGGGTACCTACCTACCAACACAAGGGAAAATTGGGATTAAGGATTCATAAATTCCCTTTTTTCATACTTTCTAAATACCTTTAGGAAAGAGAGTACCGCAGAGCCGCCGTCAGCAAAGGATGCATTGAAGGTGGGCAGAGAGCTTGTTGCTGCCGGGTATGCCCTCTACGGATCTGCGACAATGCTGGTTCTCTCTCTCGGTGATGGCGTCAACGGATTCACCCTGGATCCAGTTAGTAGAAACCATTACCACACCATTACCTACCTATCTAGCCGTGCAAATTCAACAGATTTGCACAGAACACCTAATTAATGTATAGAAAGTATATTACACTCACCCATTAATATTTCAGGACGCAGGGCACCTTATTTGGCTGTAGGCTTGACAAATGTATTTTATTTTTCAGTTACAAAAATAAAATTTTGTTCGGGATTTCAATTTCCGCCATAATTTTGTTGTAACAAGTTGGCCAACATCGCCAAAAGAACACAATCTGCTGCCACTACAAAATTTGAAAATCTTCAAAAATGCGCGGGAAATTTATTTTATGTTTTTATTTTAGGCAATCGGAGAGTTCATTCTCACCGAGCCTTCAATGAAAATACCTGACCGCGGCAAGATCTACAGCGTAAATGAAGGTTACTCATATCTTTGGGATAAATCTGTTATTGAATATGTGCGAAATAAGAAGGATCCGAAGGAGGGCAAGCCGTATGGAGCTCGCTATGTTGGTTCTATGGTGGCTGACGTCCACAGAACCATTAAGTACGGCGGCATATTCCTTTATCCGGCCACAAAGGATTCTCCTAACGGAAAGGTTAGTTCTATTCCACTCAAGTTGTGTTCAAACTTTCTAACACATACATACAGTTGTTATCCTCAGCGATGTCTGGACGGACCTGCCTACTACTCCAACTGGAGTACCACCTCACTCTCCTATCACACATTGACTCAGCCTACACCTATTTTCGAAATTAATTTTGGTCCAAACTCATCAGGCCGATGCATAGGTCACATGGTCCACTGTTTATTAGATACGTGTTCTTCGCTTTTCCAGCTCCGCTTGCTGTACGAGTGCAACCCGATGTCCTACCTAGTAACTCAAGCAGGTGGCCGCGCTACCAACGGAAGGATTGATATCCTTGACGTTGTACCAACTTCCTTACACCAGCGCTCCCCGATCATTTTAGGCTCAAAACTTGACGTTGAGGACGTACTCAGAGTTATAGAAAATACCTCGGCCTAGAATGTGAAAGCATAGTTCCAAATCTCTGGTTTTTTATTATAAATAATACTTACAGACAGTACTGGAGGAATGTTTCTGAATAGGACCTTTTTGGTCATTACATGCGCTACTGAAATTTCCATCTTACAGATTTCTAAGCAAAAAAAGGAGTTATTAGAAATAGCTTTTTGGTACAATTTAAAATTTATTTGACGTGAGTTTGGGCTTTTCTCATCTGAGTCAAAATGTTTCCAAGTTCTTCACGCTTCCTCTTCGCTCGAATGTGTGTTCCCAACTGAAAAAGAACGACGCAATGAGAACAGTTAATCACTATATTTATTACTAACGTAGAATGAGAAAGATACTCAGTTTCTACTGTAATATCCAGGCAGGGTAGCTCAACTCATGAAAGGTTGCATACTTATTGTTCAAATAACAGTGACTTTCTGTATACGGTTGGACTTGTTAGTTTCTTCTGATGTGGACTGGGATTTGATAAACTGGGGGCTTCCGACCAAAATAATTTAAATGCTGAATTCCAATACTTCAAAATAATTTTTCCACGTACATTTCAGGAGAAAAAAAGGTAAAAAAGCATCATGTTTTAATTTTAAATGGGGAAATAACTTCTTTACAGGGGAATCAGAAGGTGCTGAGATATAGGTACAACAGAATAACTTCAAAGAAAATATTGTCTGGTAACCTTAGAATTGCTGTGTTACATAACACAACAATGTGGAATTACCACACTTTCTGTTCCTCTTTGAGTTACAAAAACATACATGAAAGGTATGTTCTTGTCTTTTAAAGAGGGTACAAATTACTAATTTTATTCAGGGTGGACAAAACGAGTGTAAGTTACTATTCTAATTAACTTACCCTTCGCTTCAAAAACTTGAGAGCTCGCTTGTCCTTAGACACCTTGAGCAACTCCATGGCCCTCTTCTCATAGGGAGCGTGTCCCACAACTTCACGGATTAGGTCCCGGATGAACTTCCCGTGCTTCGTCTGCTTGCCCTTCGTCCGAGCTGGCTTGAATTTGTGAGTCCTGTCACTCTTTGTCTTGCTTACTCGGATCTTGGTAGTCCTGTGGCCTTTATGAAGGCCAACGGCCATTTCATATCGCGGCGCCATCCTGGAACACGAAGATGTCATTTATAGGTACATCTAGGTATGTATTTTAATTTCAGATGTTATCCCACTAAGCCACTAAATGTAGTGCGGGTCATCCTGATAGAATACCCAGAAAGCACACCAGGCTGGGCCAACAATGGGGATTGTTATCGTTGGGGAGTTGGTAGTGATAAGTATGCACACCAACCGTGGGTTAGCGCTGTTTCGTGACTGAATACATAACGGATGCGGAAATATGAAATGTCACTCAACGGTGGCCGAACCAAAGTGTGCAAGCTGGGTAGGCAACGATGCTACATCATATTACAAGCTTCCTACAATTTTAGGTACTTAGGTACCTTTGGAATTAATAAACCTTGACTCGCCGGTAATTCAAAAAGGCTAGTTCAAAAAACAATTGTCTGGTGATGTTAGTGATGAAGATACTATGGTACAGTACAACAATGTGGAAATCACCAGATTAATGTTAATTTTTCCCCCGGATAAACGGAAGCATTAGGAAGGAATGCTCTCGCCTTTCTTGAGGGATTCTTACAGACACTTAAATGAAGTTCAGTGAACCATTTGAGAATATCAAATATGGGAGTGGATTACATACGTTTCTTCACATTTGATAATAATTTAAGTTTGGATGCCTAACTTATAACTGGATAAATTTTCCCAGAAAATATACGCTCACCTTACACGACGGCCACGAAAACAAAATGGTTGTTTTTATTTATTTCTTGTTCTAATGCCACTTTCTATCTCTATACTATCAACATACCACATGCAGCTATATTAGTAAAAAAGATCTAAAAAATAGATGTTGGGTGAAAAAAATATATGTATTATATTAAGAAATGTGCTGTTTCCCTGAATTTCAGCTATTAAAAATCAAGATGCATTCAAGTTTCTAAAGACTTGATTATGCTTGATATATTGCGCCAAAATATTGTCGTGGTAATAGAAACGTCAATATAATCTGTAAATCATCTGGTGACACTTGGTTCATTTGGTGTTCATAACATAACAGTGCCGAGAATTTTTTAATTTTTTAAAAAAATTTATTGCAACTAAAAAATGTAGAAAATTTATAATTTCCAGCAGTTGGATAGCTGCAAAGAGTGCAAAGCTATTTCATAAAATCCAGCACGATGGTAGACTCCATTGACGCCAATGGGAACGGTAAAAGGGTTGGGTCCCTCGCTGACGGAGGTTTGGGCCGCAATAGACAATTTTCTGACAGTGAACCTGATTGCCCTGACTTGGACTACCAATATGATGACACGGATTCATATACGAATGAAATGGCAGAGCTCTACAGCTACACGGAACAACCTGAATTCCATCTTAATCTCAGGGCGTTCGAAGAACAGATGGAAATGTATAACTTGACTCCTTTTTGGCAGAAGCTAAAAGTTGAAGAACGGAAATCCGTTATTAGCAAACTGCTTGACCAGCTAGAAGTGTCCAATTGTGTTATGAGGATGAAAGCTGCTCGCAGCTTCTTGTATCTCGCACAAGGTGAGGGAGTAATGGTGTAAGAAGTATACTGATACTATGTAGTGAAGGTAATAGATAGGTATATCCAGCTATGGCGATGAAGAAGATGATTTGTTGTTTTGAGGGGAAAAGGTCAACAGGCTAAGGCGACCTAGAAAGGTTAGGTACTGGTAGATACGTATCCAGCTGTCTACCAATGTATCTCGTTTTGATTACAATGTCAAATTTTTTTTACCCTCTAGGATGCTGGACAGAGGTGCAGAGTGACTGCGAACAACAGAGCTGGGCTAAAGAAAACATCTTACTCCTGTATGATTGCGGCGTGTTTCCTGCTTTAGTGGAGACTCTGGGACTGGAAATTGAAAATACCAAAGCTGCGTCAAATGCTGCAAAGAAAATTGCTCTAAGCTTGAGTGATTCAACTGAACTACGTGTCATTTTGTCCATCATGTACATTATGGTTGAGGTGATGCGATGCATCACTGATGCAGATCCTTTGCCACACATAAATGCACGAGATACTTTTAAGACGGAACTGCAGACCGAGTTTGGTGATGAGCTGCTTCACGTCAAACTTCTGGGTGAGCCTGGTTTAACTCGGGTTTTGATAGACCTTCAGCAGTAATATTTTGCCGTGTTTCAAATCAGAGCGTCATCACTTTTTTTTTGAAATGGCTAATGAAAATGAAATGGCTAATGAAAATTTGAAATGGCTCCTTTGAACGTGGGGGTAAAAAATAATATACCTAATAATAGTTTTTTTTTTATTATTTTTTTTAGGAATGGTGACTCGATTTTGTTCGGGGTCAGCACCTCACTTCCCCATGAAGAAAGTTCTTCTTCTACTGTGGAAGGTAGTGCTGTTCACATTGGGCGGCATGGAGGTGTTAAGGCAGTTGAGGAAAGAGTACCGTGCTCAAGAAGGTAACAAAGTCATTTCAGATCAGCTAAGCCTCAGAATAATCTCTATAGTCGGATGATCTGACAACAGTTAGATCCGCTCTTGATTTTTTTTTGTTGCCATTGTGAAATAAATTGATTTTTGGGGTGAAAGGTCTAGAAGAAGCCGGGGAAGACACAATTGAGGTTACGCGAAACATGCGCGCCTCCAGCCCGCCGGCCAACGCGGGGGATCTGATTGACGTTCAACATCAGAAGCGTGCCAGTCGCCCCTTCCGAAAGTCTCTTATGAAACAGAGCTCTCTAGATGAGCCATGCATGGACTTTGAATCAGAGTCGGTAAGCAGACAGATATGGAGGCCTTATAGTTTTATTGCTGTGGCCTTTCTTCAAATAAAAAAATAAAATAAAAATATGGTAATAGATAATACCTACAGATTGCTACATCTATTTTTTATATTATCTGATGTGATTGAGATAGAGATAATAGATGATGAATGAAAATTAGCTATAAAAAAAGATAATATTATATAAGATATATTATCTATTAGAACTGCAGGTGGACCAAGCGCACTGCAACATTTGTTCGGTTGGTGCGATGAACTTGGTTAGCTTGGTGTCAGGGGGTCATTTCAGAGCTCACAGTCTATTATTTATTAATTGGTTTTTGTTTGATGGGAAACTGATTTTATTTGTGGGTTCCAGGGCGATGAATCCGAAATGCGGGACATGGAGGAGATGAACGCGTCGTTGGACAGCACCGCGCCACAGGAACCTGAACAGGACGGGGGCCAAGACAATATTCTTGACGGCAGCCCGCGCCCCTCCACCCCTGTGCCTGGCAAAGGCCTGCCATGGGCCCCCAAAGTCCGCAACAAAGACCTGGACTTGTTCCTTGAAAACACTCGAATCAAATTCGTCGGGTTTTCGTTACCAGGTACTCACTTCTTTACTGGTATTTCTTCATAAATGTACTGAAGGAATTCTATGGGGATGCTGTCATCCGTTGGGAAGTTTAAACCAACTTGTTTGATTTTTTGTTGAAGGAGACAGAGATACGACGGTTGGGTTGCCGCAGCCAATCTGTGAGGGAGTCTCCGTGCTCAAAAGCCACATGTTCACTAGTCTATCAGAGAGGCATATACAGAAGGAGGAACTTATGTCTAAGCACCCTTTCTCCAACCCCGAGGTAGGTGAATGAAAAAATAGCGGAGGGTACTGGTGCCCTTACATGGACTGAGGAACTACGGTGAACTCGCTCAACTGTAGCATGTCCTGGACATTTTTTGTGTGTGAATTATTCCATAGTTTTCATATAGCCTACTCAGTAGCAAGTTGCATTTATTTTGTATTTGCTCACGTGTACCATTTCAGCCGAGTCCGAACATTACTCTAACTAGTAAGAGTAAGTATTTAATTTTGCCTACTACCTTGTTTAGGGAACCGTGCCTAATACTCCGACAGAAATGTTATACGAAGCTATGTTGCCAAGCTTGCCTCAGTATATGATCGCACTGCTGAAGATTCTTCTGGCGGCGGCGCCCACTTCCAAAACCAAGACGGAGTCCATCAATATTGTTGCAGACGTTCTACCTGTCGGCATGCCGTTCACCATGCTACAGAGTATGAAACTAAGCGTTGACGTTAGCCGCCATAAGGTGAGTTTGTGAGAGAACTGAGGTTGGCCCCGATGCTTTTGAAGAATAATGATGCAAACACCTTTTTGGTTTTAAACAGCTTCACTCAAAGTCGTGGAAGAAGTGAAAGAACCTATGCTCCGCGCCGTGGTGTCCTTAAAGAAACTTTTAACAAAACAATTTCCACATGCTACGAGGAACTGGTCTTTAATTTGAAATTTTATTCGTCTCGTGACCCTGTTGGAAAGATGTTATTAAAAATGGAAAGTAACTGATTTGAGTAAGAATTGAAATTGACTCGAAAACGAAACGATTGAAGTCTGGACTTACAAGAGCTGAAGTAGAGATGCATACTTTTCGCACACTACGTAAAATAAAAAAGGAAATAATTGAGTTGTTCTTCTGTAGGAGATAGTGGTGAAGGCTGTGTCGGCCATCTTGCTTCTGCTGTTGAAGCACTTCAAGCTGAGCCACGTGTACCAGTTTGAGTTTATCTCTCAGCACTTGGTATTCGCCAACTGCATCCCTCTGGTACTGAAATTTTTCAACCAGAACATCCTGGCGTACATTTCAGCGAGAAATGTGATCCCCATAATGGATTTCCCTTCATGCGTTATCGGTGACCAGCCGGAACTCAACCCCGAGACTTTTGATCTGGAAGTCGGTGATAATCAGGTTAGTTGAGACTTTTTTGGATTGCACTTAGGACTGGAATAATAAGGAAAACTGTGTTTTGGACATTTCTTGCTTCATGGACTTTTACAGGTGTACTCTTGGCGCAACATGTTTTCTTGCATCAATCTACTGCGGATCCTCAACAAGCTGACTAAGTGGAAGCACTCCCGGATAATGATGTTAGTCGTCTTCAAATCGGCTCCCATCTTGAAGAAAACACTGAAGGTTCGTCATGCCCTCATGCAACTCTACGTGCTCAAGTTGCTCAAAATGCAGACCAAGTACCTTGGTCGCCAGTGGCGGAAGTCCAACATGAAGACCATGAGCGCCATTTACCAGAAAGTCCGTCACCGCCTCAATGATGACTGGGCCTTCGGGAACGATATGGACGCCAGGCCTTGGGACTTCCAGGTTGGTACTGAGTAGCAGGTGTTTCTTTCCAGTTGGGGGTAGTTCAGTATTCACCTCATCAAACTTCAGTTAAGCTAAATTGGTATTGTGGGTCGTCCAATTTCACCGGTGACACATAAGTTGGCAAATAGTGTTCGTCACTGCTTTTGTCATGTAACCGGCACCAAGCCACTACTATATATGCAGATAATTTGACAGGCACGTTTAACACTTGAGAGTCCTATGGTCAAAGCAGGGATGCCGATTTGGGCAAAATTTAAAAAAAATTGCTGTTGAGTAAAAAATATCTAAATTATTTTCAGGCCGAGGAGTGTGCCCTTAGAACTTGCGTGGACCGATTCAACAACAGACGCTACCACAACGCTCCACCTGACCCTGAGTTTGAGCCAGTCGACTCATGCATCA
Organism: Mesopsocus fuscifrons; assembly: GCA_950004255.1. Lineage (NCBI taxonomy): Eukaryota > Metazoa > Arthropoda > Insecta > Psocodea > Mesopsocidae > Mesopsocus > Mesopsocus fuscifrons. The sequence goes on from OX465377.1 coordinate 14,105,837, forward strand.
CGTCCGTGCTGGGCCAACCTCTGGAGTTGACTGAAGAGTTCAAACAACACTACGAACTCTGGTTGGAACAAGAAGTTATCAAGTCTGACGTGAACTGGGACGAACTGCTAGCACGAGGTTATATGGGTTGATCGAAAAATTGATAGCCGAGCAACCACTCTTTTGCTGTTTCTCTCACGGTTATAGTACAAATTAGAACATTATTCTTAGTTTGTCGTCTAGAGTTCATTAGTAATTTTGTACCAGGTACCTACCTACCCAACAACTGAGAAAAACGGTTGGATGATATAATAGTAAGCCTTTGAAGCTGCTACCAGAAAGTCAAAAAAATGCCCCTTCGCTGTCACTCTTTGCTGTTGTGGAATGATTTTTTACTTTTACACATGACTTTTTGATAGTGAGAGCAATAATAAAAGAGTGGTTGAACTCGCTCGACGATGCTTTGAACCCCAATAGAAAAAACAGAATGAAATGGCACTGCTAAGAAAGAATTAGATACTTCTGTTTCAATGTGGAGTGTGCGAGAAAACTGTGCCATTTCCGAGGCCATAAAAAGTCGGAAAGAGATAGGTATATCGCTGACGATGACTGCCTTAACACCCAATTATTTAAACTTCTTCTTTTTTATTTTCTCTGTTTATTAGCAAGATAGGCGACAAGCTCGAACATTTCTTTCGATGCCTATATTATCTAGGTCGTGAGATGAGGATGTGACTTCATGGCTTCATTGGGATGGATTGTAAATTAAAATACCAACTGGAGCCTTGACCGTGTATTGTACCTAACCTACGCAAGGCGGCATCAGCCGCATAAAACATAAATTATTTGATACTGATATTATCCTATTTATTATTTACTGCAAACAATACATGCGTACCTACCAAAGTGCACCGAAGTGGTTTTTGTTATTTAAAGTAATAATCAACCTAAAATATTTGTAGAAAAAATAACAATCATCTTGGATTGGTAGTTAGATGTGTTAGGTGTATGTATTCAGTAGTCAGGTGAAAACCCCCTAAAAAGTGAGTACCTGTTTATAGGATTTCCACCAACATAACGTGACATGAAAAACTACATCAAATATTTGAATTTTTGCGCCAATTTTATTTTTCTATTTCCGCTTGTTTATTACTTTTGTCGTCTGCTGATTTATTTGTGATTGTCAATAAACCGCAGATACCTCATTGTAAATTTATCTAACAGCGGAAAACAATAATTTTACGCGTTTTAAAATGAGCCAGGCTGCTGCAGACGTGACCAAATTGGTGTCCAAGCTAAAATTTGACATTGGTAGACGCCGAAAACTCCGCAACCTCCAAGGTTCTGTGGGTCGGCACGACAAAATCCGAAAAACCGTAACTGCTCTTATAAAACACGAGAGGATTGAGTTGAATTTCAATCGGGGAGATGAATCTCGAGGTTACGCAGAAAGGGTAAGCAAGACGCCTGCTGCATTTTCGTTTTATAAATACGCACTAACATAACAACCGGTATCCTAGTTCCCTCTACAGTCTACGCTGTCTTCCAAATTCCAATCTTCCCCAGTTGTTGCTTCTCCAACTGATCATCAACTAGGGATCATAGTACCTATAGTTTTTGGATACCTACTTTGTAACACTAATAGTTCGTACCCTCTGATCTGACGCCTAGCCATCTCAGCGACGAGCTTCCAATTGGGCCAACCAAAATGGGCTGCTTAGCCCATCACCTGTTCCTAAATAAAGCTGTTTTTACTTCGATTACTTGCCTTTTACTTCGCTGTTGTATGTTTCAGCTAATATCAGATGCCATTCGATATGGAGATTGCCACAAGGAGACGATGGAAATGGCTGACTACTGGCTGGTGGAGAAACAGCTTGTTCACAAACTGTTCAAAGTCTTAGTTCCACGATACAAGGACTTCCCTGTCTCGTACACTAGAATGATCAAGGCCCCTAGGCAGTATCCTGGAAAAAAGTAAGTTGTAAAGTTAACTGGTTAAGTATAACCTACTTGAGTAGGTATTATCATTGACTTTGTATGGTGTAAAAAACAAAAAAGTCAACTTGGGTCCATCGCCCATCCCAACAAAAGCTGCACTATTACAATCCCCACAAATTACGCCATTTTAAATGTATTATTATTGTAGACAATGTAGACCTATGCCTAGGTCTCTACCTAATTTTATTATTACTCATTTAAAGTTTTAATTTGTTTTCTTCTTCAGCTACGACAAAGTGGTATTGGAGCTTCGGAACAATATCTACCCACCTCTTACAACTGAAAACAAGCATAATAGGAATTATTTGCATAACGTTCTTCTTGACGAAGCCAGAAAAGAATTTAGGAAAGAGAAGTATGCGCAAATTGCGGAGGGCCTCGCGCCCACGGAGTTAGATGGAACTCTGACTGAGAAGGTGTCAGAGTTAAATTTGGATGCGGACTCAAAGGAAAGTGTGGAGAGCAAAAAAGATGAATCCCCTTAAAATTTAGTATTTTTTCCATTAAAGCAGTGTTTTCCCTATTATATTTTTCTTCCTTATTGGTAAGTAGGTATTGTAGATTTCAGGGAACAGCGGTGAGCGATATTAATCTAATTAGCCGCTTTGAGAAGGCACCGCACAGTAAGGCAGATAATTGGCGACAAATTGTAGGCAGTAAACACGAATAAAACATCGGGGTGATTCTTTCTGGGGTTGGAGTTCGGACCATCGCGCCGGAGGTGTCGGAGCGAGATGATTTCATCCACACAAAGGTTATTTCACGCTTCACACCCCGCCTTTCCCCCTCAACACGCGCTGCACCCCGCGCATAAGCCAATAAGATTATACAATACCCACCTTACCTAACCTTACCTAACGACTTATTGTCTGCTCAGTGCTCCAATAACGGTTGATCCAAAAGCCCTCCGCTAAGTGCCAATTAGCAGGGTACGTGTTAAAAGCTTCGTTTGATTATAAATACGCTCTGGAAAGAGCACTCATGCATAAATATAGCGAGGGGCGAAACCTTTAGCACCAGAGACCTATTCGAGCCTTTCGATGTATTATTGCTGTATTATAGCATCCCTCCATGGGGGGCTTTTAATTGGAGTAGGCTATTTATTTATCTCTAAAATCAGTATGACTCCCTCTAGAAATACGAACTTACTTAGCACAGCACTCTTTAGCCAGTGGCACAATAGGGAAAGGCAGTGTAGGTATGTAGATACATATACACCTAACTACTAGGTACTACCTTTCATCTACACCTATACTTTCCTGTGTTTCGGTTGGTAGGTACTCACGATGACTTACGAAGTTGGTGCGAGTAGGTACTCCTGTAATTTATGTGCCCCCTTTTGATGGTGATTAATAGAACAAATACACCTCAAGCAGTATTGAAAGGGTGAAAATATGAAATGATTTAATAACAAACCCCTATGGGGTGGCAAACGAAATTCCCATGATTCCTTTACGAATTAAGCAGGAAATATGGTAACAAATCAGACACTTTTATTAGTTTTAAGTACTTACGTCGATATTTTTGGTTGCCCCCCCCCCCCCCCCCCCGGAAGGGAGGGGTAATGTAAGGGATGGGGCACCTTCTGGCTTGAGGGGGGAGAGATGGGCTGGAGAGCCGGCCCGCGCTCAGCACAGCTGGGTCCCGTTCCCCTGGGAACCCCTCCCCCTCTCCCCCACCACTACCCCTCAAGCAGCTACAATCTCAAATGCTTACACACTCACGCCCCATCGCCACCGGCACCACCTCACCAGCTATTTCTCAGCAGTATATGAGCAATGCTTTCGTCTTGATAGTTTGTAACAACAACTGAGTGCATGCCATCACTTCCTCTGCGTAACTAATATGGAAATCAATTTCTCTACCGTCATTTTAGGTGATGCCTGCTACGTGCCGACCAATATGCCCTAATGCGACTCGAATATTCATCCCTCAAAACCAACGTAGAAGGCCCGTCCATTTTCGTTAGATAACATTACCTTACAATGAACCCTTAAGGGGAAATACACCCATTTGGTTCGCAATGCTACGTACTTCAAGCCCTACTCCGAAGTTACAGGGCGAGTGAAAAGTGTTTATAGGGGGATGTAAACCTGAGACTCTTTGTCGTGAGGTAGTGTTGTATTTTTGCATGAAATGGAGTAATAAGCCCACAGGAGCGATTTTAAACAGTCAACTACCAGTCCACATGTTTTTTTGACAGATCGCGAAAACACAACACTACCTCACGCGAAATATTTTTTTGTAACGTTTCGGATTAAAACAGTATGATTTTATCGTCACATTTAGTAGAAAAGCTTGATAAATGTTTGTAATATTTACCGCCGCCATGTTACATGTTGACAATTTTTATTTCACTTACGGAAGTTCGTAATTGCAACACCATTTCTCTACTTTTTCTCCTGTAAAAGCTAAACATAGTGTCCTACTTTCACTCGTTCGTTTCGCGTTCAAATAGCTATGTTTAGCTTTTAGAGTAGACACAACCGATACGATATTGCAATTACCAGTCTCCGGTGGTACTAAAATGTAAACATTACTTTTGTCGAATATTTACTTTCGCACAGTGGTTTTGGCGGAGTTCGTCGAGAATGTATGGTGGCCCTTAAATTCAAAATGAAACAGTTTTACGAACGTACCTACATTTGTCTGCAAGGATATCGCAACTATCGTGTTAGTATTGAAGGAATACCCATGAAGGTATAGCTTATTGCGTGTATTGACTCCAATATTAGTTGATCGAATTGACCAAGATACAGCTAGTTGCTGGAGCTGATTGCTTGAGCTGATTGCTGTGAGCTAGTTGCTGTGAGCTAGTTGCTACATAGCCGAAAATCTGCGAGCACCCAACCGTGCCGGGTCCCAGACCCGGACACGCGTGCTATTTAAGAAAGCCCAGCTAATTACCACGGGAGAATAGTACAGCCAAAGAGTTTATCACAAGACCAGGAATTCTAGCTAATTATCCTAGGTACCTAAATGTTTGCTCTACATTAATCTGTTAACAAATAAATTAATATTTAAATAAGTTATCGAAGAGAAATCAATAACAACCCCCTCTGTTGGTGCCCGAAGGAAATACCTTGAAACCCGAATTCGAACACCAACAGAGTGGTTGGAAAGTAAGTAAGGTAGGTGGAATCCCTACAGTACCCTCCCCTACGGAAAAGTGACTGCAAGGAACGGAGAAAAGAAAAGTGCGTTGAGGAAGTTCAGCATGCTTGGACCGGGCCGCGGTTGAGTGGGAGTTGAGGTGGGACGGGGCAGGGAGACCGGAGAAGACGTTCCGTAACTGCACCCGGAAGAGCCAGTCCGCCAGAAGACCCAGCGAGGACGTGACGTATGTCGTATGTCCCCAGTAAAGCGGCGTGTACGGCGGCGATACTTGGTCCCGGCGGAGGAAGACTATGAGATGATGCGCGAAAAGTGAAGACCAAGGAAACCAGGTGGCGAGGCTAACGAGGCGACGCCGTTTCTGGCCCCGGCTGAGCGAAGTGCGACTGCGGACAGCGTCCGGGACTTCAAGCACCCAGCATAGGTCGGAGAAAGTGTAGACTGCAGGGTATGCAGCGCGCGATTGAAAACTCGTGAATTGACGAGTGAAGACGAGCGGCGGTCCAAGAGGCAGGAAAAGAATGATCCCAAAAAGGCCGGTTAATTGACCGTGGCCAAACAATGAAATAGCAGCACATGAGAGCTTATGTTAACGGTCGCTAGGCCGGAGGAACCGTAACCTAGGAAGAGGTGGGTCGGGGATGCCGTAGCCTGGGAGAGATGAGGCCGGAGGTTCCTGGGAGAATGAGGCCGAAGATTCCATAGCCTGGAAAAGTTGAGGCCGGAGGTTCCGTAGCCTGGAAGAGTGAGGCCGGTGGTTCCGTAGCCTGGGAGAGAAGAGGCCGGAGGTTCCGTAGCCTGGGAGAGTGAGGCCGGTTATACCGTAGCCATTACGTCGGGAGTGAGGCCGGAGGTTCCGTAGCCTGAAAAAGATGGGGCCGGTTTTCACCGTTACCCCCACGTCGGGGTCACCAATGAAGGAATACCCATGAAGGTATAGCTTATTGCGTGTATTGACTCCAATATTAGTTGATCGAATTGACCAAGATACAGCTAGTTGCTGGAGCTGATTGCTTGAGCTGATTGCTGTGAGCTAGTTGCTGTGAGCTAGTTGCTACATAGCCGAAAATCTGCGAGCACCCAACCGTGCCGGGTCCCAGACCCGGACACGCGTGCTATTTAAGAAAGCCCAGCTAATTACCACGGGAGAATAGTACAGCCAAAGAGTTTATCACAAGACCAGGAATTCTAGCTAATTATCCTACCTAAATGTTTGCTCTACATTAATCTGTTAACAAATAAATTAATATTTAAATAAGTTATCGAAGAGAAATCAATAACAACCCCCTCTGTTGGTGCCCGAAGGAAATACCTTGAAACCCGAATTCGAACACCAACAGAGTGGTTGGAAAGTAAGTAAGGTAGGTGGAATCCCTACAGTATGTTGAAATCTGCACCCCATACCCCAAGAGATTAAACATTTTCCTATCTTCCCCATAGTCCCCGCACCTATTATTGGAATACCAACCTGCCGATAAGTGCATATACCTACACATTCATGATTAACGTTGATGAGGTATCCAAGTTAGCAAAGTTTGCAGTACCTACGTACATTCCTAGTCTGACTTCCACTTCCTCTGTGCATGACAGTGAGCCGTTTGTTATGGAGGTATAGGAAACATACCTACTTAGTCTTTCCCTAAGGGCCAGAACAACGTGGAACTTCAAATATTCATGAACATAAGTAAATTGGGGAAGTTTAGGATGTCTCGGCGAAATTCTGGCGGCTTTTAAGGATATAAGCTACAGCTATACCTCTTACCCTTAAGGAAAACTGTGCAAAGGTTACTTTTTATTGTATAAGTAGTTATTCAAGAACTCGTTTTTATTTACAACCAAATTTCACACATCCGTCACACGTACCATGCAGTTAGGTACACTGAAGATTGAGTCTCAGAAGAACGCCCTCCTTCGAACGAGTCACGGACGACAGACATTACAAAATGATTGTTTCTACCTCTGTATTCTAAATCTATATCCAAAGAGAGTAGGATGCTAAAGAATGTCAGAAAACCTTTAGGTAAGTAATGCGACGCGCACTTTCTAGGTTTTTCCGGCGTAGGTGTAATCTATACGTCAAGCACATGGTTCAGATAAGCGATATAGCAGATGGCTAATCGGAGGATTTCAATTTTGGAAAGTTTTTTATCGGGAGGCAGTGTCGGCAGAAGTTTCCGGAGGTCTGCGAACGCCACATTGAACGCCTCAACACGCACACGTTCTCGGGTGGCGTGCGCCGTTCGGTATTTTTGCGTCGCTCGACGTCGTCGACGCCTTTCTTCCCTTGACAACGGGCCTATCTCCCCCCGATCCCTGTAAAAATCAAACTCAGTCAGTCCGCAACATATAGGCTTCTTAAATGCTGAGTTTCCAAAATTAACTAATTCCCTAAATTTTAGAGATGATTTGGGAGGAGAGGGAGGAAGGAGTCTGAGAGACCAACAGACCAACGTTTGACTATCCCTCACAACTCGTATTTTTTGAATTTCGAAAGTTTTTTATCGAACGCGTCGTGGACACCACTTTAAAGTATTACGCTCAAGGTGTATTGCTTTTCCGTCAATTTTCTCGCGACGTCAGAGTTTGTAACACGGTTCAAGTTCAACTTCCTGACGGCGACCCATCTGCCGGTTTCGGAGTTGAGTGCTTACCTTTTCCGTAGGGGGATGCAGATGGATTCAGTATCCAAGAAGCAGTCCCCACTGCAGTCATTCATCAGTCTCCAAACCTGCGCGAAAAAAAGAATGTCTGTGTACACTGTAGCTCTAATTCTATTGGATAAGTTTATTACCTACGGTTTGGCAAATTCGACATAATCCGAACACTTACGCATGACAAACCTATCTGTTAAATAGTACCTGTCAAATCAACCTATAGGTAATTATAGCGGTCTCACCGTGGAAAAACCGTGGGAAAACTCTATAGACTCGCACGACTGAGGTCCTGGGTTCGTATCCCAGTACCTGCGATTTTCTGTTGGTAGCAGAGCTGTCACAACAAAAATCCATTTGGCTTCGGCCAACAATCAGTTTCTTTAACTGACGTCTGTGCCTTCGAGCCAAGAGCTGTAAGGCCTTATACGAATATAACTATGGGTTGATTGGACAGGTCCAATTTTTTTTATATTCTGGAGATAAATTAGGAATACGTGGCACCGATGGGTTAACCACTCGCTGGGAATCTCGTTCGGAATCATTGGAAATCTTTATGACATCTCAGGGAATCTTGGAATTTTTTGGAGTGGTTACCCCTTCGGAGCTCATCTTTCTATGAATATCGTTGGGAATCTTTGGACATCTTTATGGAATCTCAGTGGAATCTCAAGGAATCTCTGGAGCGGTTACCCCCTCACGTGGCACCGAAGTAAGCATGCACTAAGCAGCAACCAAAATGTCATCAGGGTCAAGGACCACGTTGTGCCTAGGACGAAAAGTTTGCGAAATCGTATCATTTGTATCCAATACCTACGACACCTCTGCTCTAAACATTTTTTTTTTATACTATTGCCGCATATCAACTGGGTTAATCAATAATTCATTGAAATGGGGGAAACCGCTGCGGAGATTTTAGTGGGCATTTGTTTTTATAGACATGTCCCACCAACACTCCATTATTCACAACATCGGCCCTCAGAGATCAAAGCGATAAACATAACAAGAAAAGGAAGGGGAATTTTAAAATGCAAAAGTTTCCTCTAGGATTGAGCTTTGAGACCAAGTCTTGACAAACTGCATGATGGCCTCATTATGTAGGTACCTACAATACCTATATATTTTTTTAAATCTCCCATATTACATTATCTTCCTTACATTACCAGCATTATACCTACCATTTTTTTTTTCAAAACTCAAATGCTCCTGCAATAATTAGAGCGAAGAAAAAACCGGCATTTTTTCTCAGATCTGGATGGTATAGTCCTATAGTATAGTTTAGTATAGTCCTATTTCCTGGTTACGACCATTCTCCTGCTTGTCGGACGACTCAATCTCTCTTTTATTAGGGAAAATTTGCTGATCTCAGAGTATGTGAATTTACCAAGTGGTAGCAAAAAAAAAAATAGTTTTTCTCACAAGGTAAGTAGACATTTAGAAAGAGAAAATATTTCTCGGTCTTGTGTGAAAATAAGGTGGTCACTCCGTTCCCAGGTAACTAAACTCACCAACAGCTAAGTACCTAATAATATAGACCATAGCCGACACATACCTATCTACATCTTAATTATTTCGTTACAGTAGCTATTTGTAACTACATCAATACATTGATTTTATACTCACTCGATTTTGGTGTATGACCCGAAGTCTACTCGCTTAGAAAGCACTCGACGGTTGACTGCAGCAGCTAACCACAGTACAGCATCCCTCAGCAGTGATGCTCTGCTCAAATCCACAACCCGATATGTTCGCCAATATAACCTTTTCGATTTTCAAAAACATATATCTGGCTTCTGATCAAGCTAAGACCAAAATCAATTAGGACCTTATGTAAGAAGGTTTGTATTTACAATGGGGATGCTTCCACTTGAGTGTTCCACTGTTATTAATACAACTGATGTGTGAAGTGCTGGATACGTCCTTGAAGGGAGGACTGACCTATATGAGTAGGTACTTACCTACCCTACCGGACGAGAAATCGAAATTTTCGGCCCCTCTTATAAGGAAATCCTAGATCCGCTAATCTATGCCAACTTGTCTATAGGCACCTCCCTAGAGCATTTCTTTTGTATGCTCTGTTGACCTTGATGCCTTGACTCAAAACGAAAGGCATTCCACTAAAAATTACCTACCCATCTAGAATCTAATAAGGTGTAACTATCAAATAGAAGTCTTAGTTCTCTTCGAAATACTTTTAAAACTTAGGTATAACTTTAATTTGAGAAAACGTTATCCGACCAAAAACACTCCGTGTAAAAAACGCAGCCAAGTTTATAACCCTCCAAAAATTAGCCTAACTCAACAGCCCTTAAAAGGGTTTGATATAAAAAATGTTGGCCAAGTTCTCCACATTCCCGCTATCACTCAGCCCCCAAAATTAGTGATATCACTTATTACAGGGCCAAGTCCTTGGCGCAAATCACGTAAGCGTCACAGCCGGTCATAGACACAGACTAAGGTTGGATGGGGGCTGCGGTCCGGGGGTATTGGAAAGCAGGTATATGACAAACTATGTCGCCAACATCCTTGTGATTCGCGCCAAAGACTTGGCCCTGTAATAAGTGATATCACTAATTTTGGGGGCTGAGTGATAGCGGGAATGTGGAGAACTTGGCCAACATTTTTTATATCAAACCCTTTTAAGGGCTGTTGAGTTAGGCTAATTTTTGGAGGGTTATAAACTTGGCTGCGTTTTTTACACGGAGTGTTTTTGGTCGGATATCATATAATTTTTGTGAGGTGGTTCAATAGTTTCTACCAGTAGGTAAAACATCAATTGGCTGTCGAATGGACTCAAGTTTTCTTGCCATACCTGGAAAGTACCTACCAGTACCTGAAAACCAGTTCCCTGTCAACCATACACAAATTACCAATCTCATACCTGAAATACCTGAAAAGTACCTACTCGTACCTGAAAATTAGTTCCCTGTCGAATCTCCACAAATTACCTTCCCATACCTGAAATGTACCTAATCGTACCTGAAAACAAGTTGACTGTCGAATGGAGTCAAAATACCTTGCCATACCTGGAAAGTACCTCCCAGTACCTGAAAACCAGTTCCCTGTCAAATCTACACAAATTATTATCCGGTACCTGAAATGTACCTACTCGTACCTGAAAGTAAGTTGCCTGGCGAATCTACACAAATTACCTGGAAGGACAAGAAGCAGGAGGCAGTATTTGTTTTGTAAATATCTGCCATAAGTTAGTATGGGAACTTTGAATCGAACCTGAACCTATAATACTGTAGGTACTTCGGGTTTGCGATTTTTCTGGGTGTTTTGGGGATGGTACCTACAAGTATGCCGAGTTTCAGCTCTATCGTACCGCTGGAACATGCTTATAATTTGTATAGGTGAGTGAGTGAGTGAGTGAGTCAGTGAGTGACCCTCAAAAACAGCTAAGTTTGGGATGTCACTGCTCAGGTACGGTTGGACGTAGAAATTTGAAATTTAATTTTGGAGGTCCCGTGGGACCTTACTACAGGAGAAGGGTACCCACTGTTCGAGCCACGCCCCCTTGCCTCCTGTAGAGAGGCACGAAAAGTGCACAACTCTGGTTCCTGTATAACATGCTGGCAGTGCTCGAGGCTTTCTCGCGCTTTCTTTTTCTTTAAAACTTGGCTGCATGCACTGCCGTGCATGTTGATAGAGACCAACACCTAAAACAGAGTAGACCCACGTAGGTAGTGATGTCCATTTTGATGACAGCAACATCCTAATACTGCAATTTTGTACAAACTAACCGCTCTAAAATTCTCTCTTGAAAAAGAGGAATACTATACGAGATGAAGAACATAAACGAAATAATGGACATAGCGCGTTTTTTGAGAAAATAAAAATCCTGAAACATTTTCCAAACCGGAAAAACTGGGAGCTACATGGGTCACAATCCACAGCTGAGACCATCTAAAATTTCAGCAGAAGGGATGCTGAGATGACCTTGCAGGGAGAGGGAAATATCCTGAATTAGGGCTCATCTAAGGGAGTGGTCCAGCACGCAGCATCCAACGTCACCACCAGCAGCCGCACCCCATCTTTATTATTTCCGCCAATCACAACCCTCATTTAAATTAGCCCACCGTGGAATCAGCCAATAGAGAAGTAAATACTGCTTTGATGCTGCAACTGCATGGTGACTACGGGAATGCAGGGATAAAACAATTGTCGAATTGAGAGAAGAAAATACTAGGCACAACGGTATATACTTATTACACAAACTATACAAAAAGCTAGGTAAACGGGTTCAAATGAAATATGTTACATCCTCGTGTTTTAGTTGGAAATTTTACGTTTTACATGCATGATTTTGGGACCGGGGGAAAAAAAAGTTTGGAAAACAGTGCTGAAAGTACAGGTACTGTATTGTCAATACAAGGTAGTGGAAGATGTCCACACGTTCGTTCGCCATTTTCTATGATACTTTTAAGTACTTCCAACACCACTTGGCCAACTTCAGTGAATTTACAGTAAGTACAAAGAAAATCCTCTTACCCCCCCCCCCCCCCCCCCCTCCCCCTTACACTAAATACGAGAAAATCAAGTGCCTGTTCTGAACTCTGTATTTTCTTCTTGGTCAGATTTCGGAAAAATACCCGAAAAACAACCGATTGTGGCAAAACCCGGCCAAAATCCTAATCCACTATCTTGTGTAAGTAGCATAAAGCACCATCGGCTGAAAAATTGATCTTAAAACTTTGTACTGTAGAAATATCTGGAAGAACAGGAATAAAGACGTTGGTATATAGGTACAAAAGAAAATCCACATAAAAGCACCTGTGCTAATTTTTGGCACAGTGCAGGGCAGTGTGCAGAGGGTATTGCCACCCCACGCCATGTTAGGATTAGTACTGAAAACAATTGCGCAGTTACAAGTGTTTGTTCTTATACGAGGGCAAGTCAAGAATGTAATCCCTTAAACCCTATTTGATAAATGGTATTTATACAACGATTCATGTTTTTTAGGGTCCTGTTCTTTATACCGGGATTTAGATCAAATGGCCAGCTGTTAGTTTTATATAAACAAAAAATATAAGCGCATGTTTTATGTATTTTTTTGTGATAATGACTCAAAACAATTTTCTCGGGGATTCTGGGAGGGAGGAAAATACAGACCAGTTACTATTGTTTTACTCGTCCGATATAGTACAGAATATAGGTATTTGTATATTTTAAATAATAAAAAATTTAAATACTAAACTGTAAACCAAAGGAAAGGAAAATCCAGAGGAGATAAGGAGAAAAAAGATAAAAACTACTCAGGAAAACGGTAAAAAAGTTGTGCCCGGCTTTTTCATACCCATATATTTTTCAAGGTGTGCAAGATCGATCAAGAGCCCATCCTGTAGGGACGTTTTTCAAGTAAGCAGGGGGTTTGATGCTAAAGTTCTGACAGTACGGGGGACCGATGGGGGTCTTTCACTCCCTTCTATGGAGGCTCCATGACAACACTGCTAGTGTTTACACCCTGGAACATCCATAGTCCAGTGTACTCCTCAACATACTCAGACAGTTTGTAAAGTGTTCTCTAAGTTGTGCATAGAGGGGTGAACTCTTTAGTAATGTACTCAGTACATTAAGTAGTGGGTGGAAGGTGTATCAGGTATCATATACTACCTACATAGTGAATTTAATCTACAGCAAAACACCTGGTTTAGAAACACCGAAACAACCGGCGCGGCAGTATAGTATAAGAACAAAAAATTCTGGGAATGAAGAGAAGACTCTCTGGAGACTGACGAGGACATAGGGATAGCGGATATTTGCACATCAAACATACTACATTGACTATAAACAGTGGGACGCAGTGCATGGTGTAAGTGCTGAATGTAAAAGATGCAAGAGTAGAGGTGCCAGGACCGAGTGATGCAAATGAGTATTTGCCGTTTGTAAGGAGAATGGATAATTCTCGAAGGGAAATGACGAGATCCTATATGTAAGTATGTAAAAACAAGCTTCTCTCAGATATATCGTGGTAATGGATACCTCCAAAAAGGTAGATACAGGTTTTGCGACCAGTTTTCAGTTCTATTTGAGGGAAAACCACAGCACCCAGCAATGGACTACTTACTAGTTACTAGTTAATTGTAGTTACTGCCCAGGTCCTATGCAACTAATTACCACAGTTTACGGACTTCAGTAGAGTAGATAACTGAGAACAGTAACATCAGTTCATAGGTACCTACCCTACAGTGATAAATTAAAAATAGCGTGACATTCTAGTAAAAAAGCTGAAGAAAGTAATATAATAAATCAACAAGCAAACGTAATGTCCCGAGTTTTTTTGACAGAATGCCATTAGGCAGCAAAAGCACGGAATGTTCGGGAACGAATACCAGACGAATTCGCTTCTTGAATTAAATTACTAATCGTAACATTTACGAATCGCTCGATCTTTCCAATTTTGTTCAGGTTTCGAAAGTTGGTTTTCACACTATCTTTTAAAATAATTTAGGGTGTTCCTAATTCCATGAATTCGCAAGTACCTAACAAATTCAAATGCTTCGAACGAGGGGGTAACCACTCCAGAGATTCCTTGAGATTCCACTGAGATTCCATAAAGATTTTGAAAGATTCCCAACGATATTCATAGAAAGATGAACCCCGAAGGGGTAACCACTCCAAAAAAATTCCAAGATTCCCTGAGATTTCATAAAGATTTCCATAGATTCCCAACGAGTGGTTAACCCCTCGGCTTCGAAGTTCCTGCGGTGTAAGAAATTAGTTACCATCACGAATTTTATGCGTATCCGAAAGTTTTATTGCTTTTAGATCAATACCTACCTATACATTTTACCCCTATAGGTAGGTATTAATTTTTATTTCATTTCATCAAAACTACCATCTATTGATACACTAATCTCTACTTTAGGAAGGAACCCGACAACAACTGCCATCATACCGATGAAAGAATAGCGGAAACGGAATCAGTATAAATCGTAGCGCGGACAATTAAGATGGCGTACCATTTCAGTGCCAACCAGGTGAGTCTGCAGTTACCTATTCTGGACAGGTACCTAAAACTAATTGAATGAATCGATAAAGATGAAAATGAAAAGAATGAATGAAGCGAGGGGGTAACACTCCAGAGATTCCACTGAGATTCCATAAAGATTTCCAAAGATTCCCAACGATATTCATAGAAAGATGAACCCCGAAGGGACCACGCAAAAAAAATCCAAGATTCCCTGAGATTTCATAAAGATTTCCAAAGATTCCCAACGAGATTCCCAAGGAGTGGTTAACCCACTCGGAATGAAGGATCACATGTTCTAGATCTAGATGAATGAATTTGGCCGGCGAATCGGAATCGGCGATAGGCACAGGATTATAGGGATTCAATTGTCAACAGCATCGACTTATCATGGACAAGGCAAAAGTCATTTTTTCGCGAACGAACTAATTTCAATAAGGGTGCATGGATTTCACAAGTTATGATACGGTTGAACCCGACGTCCCACAGAGCTCGGCCGCTCTCTCCCTACTAGGATTTTAGAGGAAGATCAGCTGAAGTGAACTGCCCAAAATCGTGCATATGCACCACAGTTGTTTCACTTGGGCACCCTCGAAACAGCAGCTAGCTGACGAAAAGTGGGGAGCTGCGGTGAGCTGGTACAGCGGCACGCATCGCCTTTGCCGGCGGCCGGATGACAAGGGTTGGGGGCGGAGCAATCAATACTCTTTTAAGACAAAACTGGGAGAGCGAGGGTTGTTTCAAATACATAGCAGTGTCAACAATAAAAATTTCATAGAAACCATTCAACGTATTTAAGCAGAAAAAGTCTGCACAAATAATTAAATTATCATTAAAATGACTTTGGAAAACCAAATATAGACAGAAGCTGTTGTTTGTTTCGATCCATCAAACATGCGACCTTCCATCATCAATTTCCGCTGAGCAAGGAAGTGATATAATGAATTAAGAGAAATTAGGAAAGAGCAAATGATTGGAACCAGATGAACGTTGCGTTCGGTGGCCATTTTCCACATGACTGCCTCAACAAGCGATGAACACACCGACATTGTCGCCCAGGCGCCCACCGAGGCGGATTCATCCAAGGCTTTTTCCTTCCTCTAGCCATTTTCATTTTCCTAATGATAAGGGACAACCAAAGGACAACCCAACTATCCTCGCCATGATTTCTTTAAAGCAAGCGATGGCGGTTAGCCTGGACAATGAATATGGAGTTAACCTAGTTTTCTGAGATCACCTTGATTATGGTGATATTACTATGAGGAATTAAGACCTCCGGCAAGACCATGTATGCGCCTTAATGTGCCAAAACGGTATTGAAACCTACGTACTGTATATTATATCAAACAATGATTGGAGCACTTTCAGCAGGGCCACTAGGTCAAGGGGAAAAATTCTTTCCAAATGCTATAATTATACCTATAAGAAAACCTCTGTCGTTTCTGCTTTTGACAATAATATGTTACTGTGGCTGATACGCTTGGACAAGCACGAGGGGTTAACCACTCGTTGGGAATCATTGGAAATCTTTATGAAATCTCTGGGAATCTTGGAATTTTTTGGAGTGGTTACCCCTTCGGGGTTCATCTTTCCATGTATATCGTTGGGAATCTTTGGAAATCTTTATGGAATCTCAGGGAATCTCAAGGAATCTCTGGAGTGGTTACCCCCTCAGACAAGCAGGTGCTTTGATTCGAATTCGAATATTCTCTCTCTCTTAATAGGTGCTCGTGTAGGTCTTATTGTCGGACCTATGAACTCTCTTTTCAGATCAAACAATTGTAATTGTACCTTCTATCAGTTCTATCATTAGCACCCACAACCATAACGTATGAATGGTTTCCTTGAGCTTGTATCGGTAAAGTTCCGCGGTTCCGCTTTTTAGTCCCCAAGTTCGCGGGAGCTCACTGCTCAATCGTCGATGGTTTGTTGAGTGTTCACTGTTCAGTCGCTCGCCAACCTCCCTATCGCAACCCCGCACCGTCACCTCAACGTTCCGTGAAATTTACGTCTATATCGGGAAGTTTTTTTTTTCGCCTGTTTATTTAGTGAGAGGTATAATTGATCAGCTAAGGAAGGGTTCAAATATTTATACCAGGTATTTCAGAAAAACGAAAAGTTGAACAGACGTAAGCAAAAACCATTCTGCCGCTTTAACTGGAGGACCTTTAGGTAGATTTCGAAGAAATACTACCTATTGTTTGTGCTCTGAGCTTCTCACAGTAGAGGCCTGCAATAATGACTAAGTAACGGATGAACGATTTCCAAGATTACAATTACCTACTTACATCTCCGTCGGCAAGTAACTTAGAGGACCCGAGGGGATTGGAAATACAATTGGGAGCGTGAGCCGTAAGGAGAGTATAATGCCTTGGAATGAGGATAGGGTGTCTTTGTAATTGTGTTTCAGTGACACCCTTACACACGTGCGATCGTCCACCCTACTAATACCCCTAACCATGTGCAGGGCCGATTTTTCCTTTCCAATATGCTCTCGAAACCAAACGCTCATGCTTCAAAAGCTTACTGTAAATTTTTATTAAAAAATTTGGGTATTACGGGGTTGTTTTAAGGTTGCGCTTGGCAAATATCTAGAGACGAACAGAAGGCCTGAAAAAGTTTTGGGAATTTTTAATTGGTGTAGGGCTGTATCCCACTGGGGCCAAATGTTTCACGACAGAAAAAAACACTTCTCGAGCATAGCTGACTGTATTATTTTTGATGCGATTCGTCACTTGCCACAGAAATTTAAACTGCAAAAAGGAAGATTTTTTCCATCCTCTCGACTACTGCTCACTTTAAGGCGTCTTTGCTCCGATAGGGAAGTACGAGGAGTTCACCACTCGTTGGGAATTATAGGAAATTTTTATGAAATCTCAGGGAATCTTGGAATTTTTTGGAGTGGTTACCCCTTCGGGGTTCATCTTTCTATGAATATCTTTGGGAATCTTTGGAAATCTTTATGGAATCTCAGTGGAATCTCAAGGAATCTCTGGAGTGGTTACCCCCTCTAGGAAGTACTGAGAATCGAAATCAGGACCTCCAAGGGCGAGCCCACATGCAGTTTCCTGATCTCTACACCACGGTCTGTTGGGAGAACATGGGAAAGCTAACACGAGACAATGTGATTCAATCAAAAAAAAACCAATCTATCATCAAACCGCATGCACCCTTTCATAATTATTCACTCCCCAAAATAACCCGATGACGTCAAGATGAAGTAATATTCATGAAGAAAGGATGGGTGAGGTGAGGAGGGAGGGTTAGAGAAGGCGAAGCCGAAGACAAATCGGTGATGGATTCCACGCATTCACTACGTCGCATGCACGTGACCAACACGTGCACTATGTCAGCAAAACATCACACACGTGGGGACACCATTGTTGAAAAAGCCACTACACTGATGGAGTCACAAATTGGGAGGAAACTCTCTCATTATTCTAACATTATTGAGATAGTACACTAGACTCGTTCAGAATCTAAACTGACTTCGATCCCGGTGCCAGCACATTTTAGGCTGGCAGAATGGTAGCATATAGGTACTCTTGGTTTCGGACAACTTGGACCTCTGAGAAGGTCAAAAGGTTCCATAAACTTTATGTACAAAACGAACGTGTATGAAAAGATTTCCGTGTTTTTCAGTTCGAGGACGGTTACAAGGCGAAGAGGCTTCGAAACTGGGAGGTACCCAAGTGGTTCCCAGCGCACCCTCGCACCCCGCTCACCACCACACAATTCATCGCCAACTCCAGGGGACATCTTCTTCCAGGGGTGCCCAAGAGCAACCCTTGGGGCACCTACAAGGGAACCTGGGAACTCCCCAAAAGAATCACTAAGCACTTCGGTAAGTTTGAAAAATAGTGTTGGGATTTTACTTAAGATACAATTATCTTTTGTGACACATTCAATGAGGACTGGAATTACTCCCTAACATGACAGAAACTTATATACAACGGGAGATCTATACATATATAACAGAACCTAATTTAAAAAAAATATGTATCTATCTATATCTAAATAAAAACTAAACTAGAGTTCTGAACATCGAAAAAATAAGCGCTGTAACTCCGACGATCTCCGCCAACAAGGCAAATGGTTATTTCTTTTTTGGCCGTAAGGCCTGATAAGCGCAACATAGTAAACAACATTGAATATGGGAATAGGACACGAACCCCAAATTACCGAACAGTTTTTCTGCATTAGCGAATTGCAGTCGGCACCACCAAGCACAGCAGCACAGTAAATCTTAACATCATTCATTATACCCCCTCCCCCTCCCCCAGTTCTTTCTGTCCAACCAACTCCACAGCTACAAGCTGAAATTTACTACTTTACTAGTAATAAAAAACTGAGGATCACAAAAAATCAGTCAATAACACTCAAGAAAGAAGCTACGTACAGATATAACACAATAAAAACTGAAAATTTTGATTCCATTTCTTAGTGACTTACTTCTGTTTCACAAAGGTTGTTTACCGTGAAATTGGTTCTCTCCGAGGGGGTAACCACTCCAGAGATTCCTTGAGATTCCATATAGATTTCCAAAGATTCCCAACGATATTCATAGAAAGGTGAAACCCGAAGGGGCAACCGCTCCAAAAACTTCCAAGATTCCCTGAGATTTCATAAAGATTTCCAATGATTCCCAACGAGATTCCCAACGAGATTCCCAACGAGAACCGAGGGCGGTTCGCGGTTCTCTCTATAAAGTCGAAACAAAAAATAACCAATCTAGTGTGCTCTGAGGCTATAAAAGCGTGATTACCCTCACCCGAAGAATAAGCTGTACTTTACAATTCACAGTAAAATGAGGCAACTACCAGCATAACCTGAGGATTGTTTTAGGAAAGTATCTAAATGTTCACAGCGGAGCACTTGAACGCACCACCTCGAAAACTGCAAACAGTCTGGGGTAAAAGACGAGCCCCGTCCCACATACAAGAGCAAGTCGCGCAATCCGACCCTGAGGTACTTGACATTAGCCAAACTCAACAACTGCGCTTAATTTGTGAGCATAGAGCATGCATTTAAACACGACTACAATCGTTAAATGGAGCTTCTACTGAAGCTTCCATTCAAGACGCATGATGCATGCAGATGCAGGGCATTGCTGCTAACCTAATCACAGTAGGAATTATTGTTTTTACTATAGAATGCCACACTTTTAACTTTTGAAAAGAAGTTACCCGACTGGGTACATTTCGGCGATAAAATAATTAGCTGTCCACAAATGGCCAAGCTGACCTAGTCTGTATCAGCCGGCTATAGGTAGGTACAACCAACCTACTGCATTTTGTTCAGTTTTTTCGGATTCGATTTCTATAGCTGTACCAACACGAACCAACGTGATTTTCGTCTAACAATAATCACAGTTTAGTTTGAGCAGAACTGAAATATGTCTATAGTTGTGAAATACAAGTAAGTATATACCAATAATCCATTCCACACGCCTCAAAAAACCACGCACGCACGCTTACATTCTCATCAATTTTACAGGAAAATAATTTAGCTATCAAGAAAACCAAATTGTAAAAGTGAATGGAAAAGAAAAGGGCTAAGAATAACCCAGTTCGTTGGTTTAATGGCAGTTGAAATCAATATGGCTCATGTTCAGCTTTCAAATACAAACTATGACAATTCACAATAGCAAATAAATAGCATCACATGTCGGTTAATTCATAACAGCAAATTCAAAGACTTCGCAAATCTATGGCTCCACATGTCAACTGTCAACCATATCCATTTTGATCATATGTTTGCACTAACACGCATCTGTCAAATGGATACCAATTGGTCAATTTATAAAAACTGAGCCAACATTAACCATCACTTTCCAATACAATATGAACATCTCAGGATTTTTTACCAGAGGATGTTCAACTTTTGCAGACGATAAAAAGGCACTAAACTCGAAAAAGGCCTCACAAGGAACTTCCGCATCCTTTTAAATCCTCCTTCGGGTTTTGCGTGCGATTCTAGTGAGAATGCCGAGGTCACATGAGGGTAGTATGTCAAACTTGTCAACGACCGAGATGTCGGAGATAGGATGAGGACGTTTCAGCAACTCAGGCGCAATTCAGAAGCAGAAGGGTCACATGGAGGACTGGCATGATTTGGGACCGTTACGACCGACAAATAACTTCATCCTTTTCTGAACCTTTCTCTTCTCCGCTTTAACTTTTGTCGATGAAACCGTACGTCGAATTAAGACTAATTTCCTTTTATCACGACAACTCAGCAGCCTTTTCCGGTTTTCATCGATTGCAGCGGTTTGGTTTAGTTGGCAAATTTTCAGCAGGACGGCTTTGAGTTTTTCTGAATCCAATATTTATCAAGAAACTTACGGAAACTTCGTAATTTTCAAGGAATTTCCCAATAATTCCGGAGTATTTCAGGACAGAGTAGGTATACGCACACTTGTTTCTTTATTTACACATATTCATTCTTAACAGATAAGCTGCCTACTCTCCAATATAATTTTTCAATAATCCCCACATACGCTTTCTATGTTTTCTAAAGGCCGTACCGTACATGCACTCAGCTGACGATGCATTTGACTTTCCCGGCGTCCTTACTGCCACTGGCATTGATGTGACGCTACCTATATTGTGTCATGTGGCACGTTTTGTTCATGTATTTTAGTTTCGTCTCGGCATGACGTAGATTGGCATGACACAGATTAGCATGACAAGCATGTCGCAAATCATGAGCCATGACATAAAAACTTTTTATCTTTAATTCTTCTGATATTCCAATTTCATGTAAAATGTCAAGCGCATATCAGAGAACATTCCAAAGAAAGGATTTCTGAAAGTTTTCGTCTACCAGGACTTCCTTGAAAGAACTTATCAACATTTCATCATGCTTAAACTTGTAGTGCTGTACTAGGTACCAATATGGTCCTAGATCAAGTGAGGAAGCAACTGTTTAATTCATTAGGGAAATCATTGTCCCAGAGACTTCAATATATTTCGATACAGTTTCTGATTATGAAACTGGCTTTCAGAGGTTGCCGGCTATAAATGTAGCGGGAGAAGAGAGTTTCAACCGCAGAAACACGTCATCGGCAGCTTTAGACCTTCGTGCGGGCACCCCTACCAAGCTAGAACCCCTGCAACCCCAACCGGAACAGCAGAGCACACCGAATATACCCCCCGGAACATTAGATGAAGACACTAAACAGATACTACGGGAAAATGAGCAAAAAACTGTAAAACCGGAAAGTCCCATTTTATGTAGAGCAATTGAAAGTTTACAAAAAAGCGAAAGCCTAGAAGAGCAGAAAGAAGAATCAACTAGAAAGGAGGATTCACAAGTTCCAATGGTGTCTGGCGAAAAGAAATATGGTGGACCTCTCATTCATGACTACTCTGCCTTTCAGGTAGCAAAAAGATTTCACGATGAGAATCTAAAGCATCAACCCCTACCCGATGTAGTAGACGATCCCGTGTTCAAAGCGTTAGCCAGTAACAAAGACCCATTCCCTGGAAACGGGCTGGACATAGAACCCAACGCAGCGGCCATCGGTTGGAAAGGCTCTGGAGCGCCAGGACCAACTAAATGTTCCAAAGTCAAAGTGTACCGACCTAAAACAGCTGCAAATAAGGCCAAGTCTACGACAAGGCTTGATGTGCGACCCAAGACATGTGAACCTCAAAAAGAAAAGCGATTTGCTCCCATAGACCTGGCTATTTGTTGGGATCTAGCACCTGAAGAAAAGCCTCGGAGAAGTCAGCACATCGATGGGTCTGGGGGTGGTGAAGCTCCCTCCGTGTTTGCGGTAGTGCGTCCCGAGGACCGCCAAATGTTCGTAGCAGGCTCTGCGCAAGCTGTCGCCACCCATGTTGCCACCTCAGTTGAGGAAAATAACGTGGGAACCCTGCCACCTCAAATTGGACAAAAGATCGAGAAACCCCCGAAAAGAGTAACCAACAAATCCGCCATCATGACGCAAGTCAAAACTGTTGACGAAAGTCCACCATCATTTCACTCACTCAGCCCAGAATCCGCAGTGATTGCACGACAGAATCCCAAAACAGCATGGTCTAACCATGACACGAGCAAAACACTTTCTGAACGCCTCCACGAGTTACAGGAGAACAGTAAAAATTCGGGAAAGAACTCCCACAGTACTCCACCATCCTCGTCTCTTTCAAAACAAAAACACCACAGAAGCACACCCAACTTGGCGACCACAAGCAGCCAAAGAAAAAAGCAGTGTGAAGGAAGCAACTGTGGGACAGATTCTACAACAAAAGAGCAAAAGGAAGAGTATAAGATGGCATTTAAAGCAGGGATTCCGAAAATGGGGCACAGCCCACCCCCCCAGCCCACTAAGCCTTTGAAGATGCCCAAAATGCGGCCTCCCTATGCCAAGAAAAACTACGCGATTAGCACCCTCATACCCCCTTTCTCGCTCTGGCCTGATCACCATTGTCAAGAGTACCCTGAACACTGGAGACTAGCAAGCGTCTACCAGCACTCATACAAACCTGTCGACAGTAGAAGGAAGCCCCTCCTAGCGAGTGTCTTTCAGTGATCGGACTCAGTAGCATCAACACTAGTGTCCTTCAGCAAACTCTAGTGTCATCACTGTCATCAGTTCCAACCAAACCAGAAGCTAGTGTCTTGCCATCGGCCAAATCAGTGCAGACTGCCTCCAGTGTGGTGCTAGCATTGCGACAAATATTTTTGAATTTTGATATGATCGATTATTGTATTTTTCGAACGGTTGTAAAAACAAATGCTGCTCCTGCAAATTCATAGTTACGTAATTTTCTAATACACATGCCGATCGTCAGCTAACCCCGTTAAATAAAATAGCTCCCGAAGTCGACAACGAATTTCTACATGATTCATGATCTTTCTTGATTTGGATAAGATCTGATTCTCACATGACCAGAACATACAATATTAGAGTCAGAAATTACCCTGAACAACAAAGTAGTGATACTAAAATCATAGTTAAAGTGTGTAGGACTAACCACAATTTGATTATAACCGCTTTATTGTTCTAAGTACGAAGTAAGATTTATTCAAACCTACCTTGATGACAGTGCATTCTGCAGCCAGTTAGATATTACTGATCAGTCGATAATACTCATTGAAGAAAGAGCTTTTCTGGATTCCTTCCCAAACTTTAGAAGCATAATGAAACCTGCAATAATAACAGATTAAACTGTACAGAGGTTACATAAGCTAAACCAGTCAGAACTTACGTCTTACTGCAGAAGCCGGGGAAATCTACTGAGGTTGTCAACTTTATTTATACTCATTTTAAGTAGTAAAAACCTCCAGAATCACGCGAGAGATAAAATCTCGGCTTCGAAATTCTGGATGATACTTTCTCGTCATTAGAATATGGCTGGCGAGAAAGTAAAAAAAACTTAGTCATTCGACTTCAATACGCGAAGATCATGGTCAATATTGCACCAAGTCGATTTTCTCTTGTATGAAATATACTCACTGTTTGATCATGAACTCCTGCTTGCGATACGGTATGACAAGACAACTCACCAGTTTTTTTCTGTAAGGAGAGTGTGTGAGATTGGAGTTCTAGGGGTGGATAAAATCTGACTGCGAAGTTGTCGGAATAAATCTTTGAACGTTGGATGCCCAGTATAAACCTCTTCGCCTGAAAACAATTTTATGAGATTTGGCGGAGTTTATTTTGGAATTTTTCTTATAGGCTCGGATCGTTTCTCGAAATATACCTTATTGAGTTATCTCTAAGATGTGAGCTTTCAGGTATTTCCCCAGACTCTTTTACCAACAGTACGTCAACTACAGGGGTTTGGTACGTTCAGAAGGGTGAAAAGTGGCGGTACCCTCAAGACGTCAAGTACAACAAATATTCTTACCCTTAAAAAAAGTTGATATATCTCTGATATTCCGACTTTTGGAGTGGTTACATCATTCTAATAAAATCAAATGTAAACCGGTCACTTTTTTTACCTGATGCAATTTTTGGCAGCAAAAAGACATTAACGAGCTCTCCACAGGAGACGGCGTCCAAAATCGGACTGACATCACCATTGGCTATTCCAAAACCAGTTTGGATTTGAAGGCGCGAATGAGAGAACACCTTCAAATAGCTTTCCTGAAAATATAGTAAAAGGAAATTATTTTGAGTGGGTATGGCCCGAATCAAGTGGCTGGTTGATAGAGTGTGGCTTTCTAGATGTTATGGTTTAAGAGCGACCTCACAATCGTGTTTTTTTTTCGTTTTCTATGCACACTTTCTGAGGAAACTATTGGATGTTTAGATGTTCTGAAATATAATATGTCTGTTTAACGTCATAAATTATGAGAATATGTTGTTGTGATTTCACGATCGGTTAATTTCGGACAATATTTTTGTTGACAAAATCAATCCATCGTAAAATCGTATCATTGTTGTACCTGTATTTGCCTGATCCGGTGGGGTTCAAATTCCCAGTCTTCAGCCAGGTTATGGACGAACACTAAATGAGGGAAATACTCCACCATGGTCTCCCCAATGGCTGTCGATGTTGAAGGCTTCAGCATTTCCGCGGTTTGGAGAAACCTTCCAACAAATTTTAAATTTAAATTTGGAGTAGACAGAGCTCAGTAAAAAGAGCTTTGCTATCTCATGCATACGAGAGAGGAAAGCTGGGTTCGGACTACATGGAACCGAATGACCCCAGCTGTAATGACTCACTGGCAGGTAAACACCTCCGACAAATTTTTTATGCGAGAAGCTACGTTTTTTTTTAGATGAATGAGTTAAGCCTTTCAACCCTAAAATCTTTCCGATGACGAAACAATGTTTCACGAGGTTAGTTGCTGTTTCTAGAGGGCCACTAGTATTTTTTCCACACCCGTAGCCTCCTTAGGAAATGTACCTGATTAAATCAGGGTCCAGGAAGTAGTCTTGCACAAACAAGACGACGTGGCATACGCTGAAGAGGAATGCTGCCAGTTCTAGACTCTCCATTTCGGAACTGCTTTCACTGCCTAAAACAAAAAATACGCCTATGCTTAGCAATAAGAAATACAGAATCAGGTAGGGAATTTAGTAGCTTTTTTTTTTGCTCCATGCCAACTCAAAATTAAATTTTGTTTTAGAAACAAGATTAGCAACGTGAGGAACTTTTATGTTACCTACAAGACGAAGGCAGAATTTATTTATAGGCCAAAATAACGGGGATATTACCTCCTCTTACCTTTTCTAGGTCATTTTACTTTATAAAACCACTCGAATAAAGACAGACCCATTGAATGTTGAAGGAAGTTGGGCTTATGACGGGGGAAAAATAGGAACGCGCCTTGAGGGAATCTTGACACCTACCGGAGGTGGATGGCAAGTTGGCAGCAAGAGTTGGCTGACAGTCTAGCAGTAGAATGCGGTGGCCGGTGATGTAAATGTCAATGCCTGACGTCACAGACCGTCCACATGCTTCATCTTCTAAACTTTGTGGTGCAAATACTAATTCCCTGAAATTAAAAATTAAGGAAAACAATAAAGAAGTAGCCTTCAAAACTTCAAACCACTCTAAAAATATACTACACTATACAAGAACTTCGAAAGTACGATATATGATTCACATTATGGCTCGAAATATCTTTCATACATAAGTAACAGTGTGATTTTTGTAGAGAAAACGAGCAAAAAAGAAAAAATAGCCCATAAGCTACGTTTCTGATATTTAATAGCAGGATTCCTTTAAACTGTAAAAAAAAAAAATCTCAACAGTTCCTATCTTGGAAAAATATCACTAAAAACCATTCTGTATTGTCTTTGAACGGACGAGAGTAATATTATTATTTTTTTTAGTTTTGAAGAACCTTTCCACTTTGACTGAATAAAAAACATTAGTAAGTCAAACTAAGGTTGCAAAGTAAATCACAGTGAACCTAAGACAAATTCCTATTCAGAAACACGCATAATTTTATTCCCGTTCACTCAACCAAATACTTTTCCCCAAATTCCAAAAAAAAAAGTTTTAAGACCCTTTGATAGTCAGCATTACTCAGACTGAGATGGATCCAAATTGGGCTGAGCCAGTAGGGACATTAGCGTGGATTTGCCCACACCCTGGCACCCTAAGCAGCCCACTACTAGAAAGTCGCTCTGATCGGTGAGAAACTCGACAACTCCCTCTTGCAGTGAATTTAAGTCAGCGCTAAGTAGTGGCACCGCTGATACCATGGCAGATTGTGCAGCAACTGAAAATTGACCACCAAAATTAATGAGGTACACATTTCTACTTTCAGCGTCTTCTCTATTGTACTATTGGTGAATAAGTGTGCAGTCTTTTATTACGCGCTGGCGGTACTTTGTGTCGTACACAAATTTCACGGCATTCAAACAGTGTGTTCCGAATATATGCAACTGTGTGAATCGTCCACAACGGTATCCTACTTTGAATTATTTCAGTTTTTTTGAACAGTCTTCGAAATTAATTTTTTTTTCAAGATATGTTGAAAACTCGGGCATTTTTTAACTTCCTTGATTAAGATAGTTTGGCTTACTTACTGTCAACCGATGGCGTCTTGCTTTGTATATGATACGATGCGGAAGTTTCTCCATCTTTCCTAAAATAAATGGAAACGTTGGTTGGTTAAGTAAGCGCCAGTTTCGACATGAGAATTGAAAAAATATTCAAATAAGCGTAGGAAGTAATCGAGCAAAATTCTCTTCAAATTCTACCTCAGATAGTGAATTACGTCTTTCCTATAAATTATTACAAGGACAACTGAAGATTACACAAATGAAACAGTGGATCTTATTTTAATATTGCCTTTCTCAGAGACAGGAACGTGAGAAGACTTCTTGTACTTCCATTTTGGTACTTCATAAGCTTTAGTAAGTGCCTAATTAAGTAGGTGCTGGGTAATACCTACATGATTTGGCCACTGGACCAGTATAGGTACCTGGATGAGACAGGTGAGGAAACAGCTGGTGAAGTTGCTCTCTCGGTGTCTCTGGCCTTTATCAAAATAGTAGGCTGCTGGCTCTTTTCAGTACTTGTCTTCTTGCCGTAAGTGTCTTTGTCTGTTCTAAATGTGGTTCCCCTGCCTCTCTGATAGTCCTAGAAAATAAAAGCCAGTTGTAAGTGCAAATTAGATGGCAATACCTCCATCAAGCTAGGTACATTTCAATCACGTACCATTTGTCCAAGTAATGAATGGGTGTCAACCTACTATTGCAATGTATGAATGATGTGAGGATAGTTCTGCGACTGTTTCGCCTATGAGTAAAACCCATTTTCAATGGGAAAAGTACAACTAACTCCATACCTACCTACTATTTCTATCAAAGGGTGGTAACACAGGGTTGGATCAAACGATTTGGAATAATGCGTCCAACTTTTGGGTGTGGAGTTTTCTTTTTGGCCTCTTAGGTACAAGCCAAGGTGTGCCAAATAAAAACCTAGGAGTCGGTCCTATGCACCACGGAATGGTACCAATGGTAGGTTTGGTGTTTGGTCCAGAGTATTTAACCACCATAATACAAAATAATACAAATCTATGATTGTCACCTTGTTTCCAGCATAGTCGGTCTTACGCCTAAACTCTTTTTTGTAATATTCACTCATTAAAGAACGATACGAAAAGTAAAACGGTCAAAAGATTTTTCAATTTTGTGATTCGTGTTGTTATTTTGATTCTAAGAGTATCGAATTTGTATCGAATTGAATGGATACTCGATAGTTCATTGTTACTACGTTACACTATCTTAAATTTTAAAATTTCTTTCTTTTAAATAAAAAATATATAAATATTTTTTTCATGTTACTTTGAATATTAATTTATATAAAATATCATTATTAACAAAATGTTATGAATGCCGGAAATTGTTCTTTTTATCTGTGGTTACGTCTTTAAAAACCGTTCGTTAAAAACCCCGCCAATTTTTGTGAAAAAGTTTGTAGTTTTTTTTTCTTTACCCATCACAATGACTTTCACCTAAAAATTCTACAGATTGTTTTTTTGACAATATACCACACTCTTATTTGGATTTGATCCTGTGACGCACGATGACTATTAGAATCCTTACGACAGTGAAGGGCTAGATGCTACAAAGATATGTAGGTACGCACCAAAGTACGGAATTCTTCCGATTTACATTTCGAAACTGTTTTCAAATTGCCGGTTGCATTAGTTTGTAGATTTTTTGGCCACACCATCATTTGATCTGGTCTGTCACGATGAAAATATTCCACTCTGAACTCAAACAACCCCTTTGTGGGTCTCCAAAATTATATGGCAGAGGTCTCAGATACCTTCCTACACACTACCATTTAATGTTTTCACTCGTGAACGGTAATGACAAATGACGCAACCTCATAAAATGTCTTTGGGGTACGACCTACCACGACATGATGTCAGTCTGATCACCATGGCAACGGGAAGGCACGGAGCTGGCTGGGGGAGGGGGTCGATAGCAACGCCTTATGACGCGCTATGTTTACAAGGGAGGGCTGCACTGGGTTATTTGTTGTGTTTCTTCCTCACATCCGTCTTCGCATCCCATCTAGACACCCTTTGTTCGTTTGCACACATCTGTGGACATCCTTGGCTAGGTTCTGGCTGGGTACTAACAAAAAATTACATAAAAAATCATCACCGTTGTGCATATTTCACTAACAACTCTATAGACGCATTTATTGAGTGAGGTATTGTCACATACTCCAAGAATTAAACATAAGGAAAAATATGGAAATGGCAGAGAGGCGGGTGGGAATCGAACAGATGTATGCGACATGCGACCTTCCTAGGACCGGTTATAGGTACCTACTGCCGAAGCTGCCTCGGAAGCTTATAAGTAGGTACCTACAGTTTTTTCATCGTTAGCTATTTTACCAGGAATTTAAGGTGTCTGCCAATTTAGGTAGGTGCGTCCATTCTTGATATACAGATAGGTATCTACAGCATAATATCGTGCATGACCCCACCGGACAGAGAGAAGCTCCCAGTGTATACTTACAATATAACAAGTATAGTCTATACTTACTTCACATGATATTAACAGATACATAAACCCAATACAATAATTGGCCAGGTCAAAGGGGATGTAACGCTCCTTTGTCGCTACCTATACGAGACTCCTATTAGTATGCGAAACCACGTTAACTTTGAATCAAGGATGTGCCTTGATAATACCCTCTCTTTATTCCAAGGCTCACTCTACACCTCGTCTGCGACCTATCTAACTGTAGTAAACATTTCTCTCAATGTGAAAGCTTTATGCATTCGTGTACAATAGGATGCGCTTTGGGAAACTTACTAAGCTATTAAATTAAGATCTTGTAGAGAACGGAATGGGTGAAGAGAAGCAGCCAAGTCTTTTTCTCTCGGTCAAGGATGCATCGGGTTTTGACGCTGACGACTGTTCCACTAGCTTTTTGGCAGGAGGCCCAGGGACCTGCTGACGGTCATTCGCGCCTAAATTCCCTGCCTCTGTCTGCCGTGTCTACTCTTCACAAAAAAGGTACCTACCCCTTCTTATATGTAGGTACTCTATATATGTTCATTCCCTCGCAAGTACATAGTCTTCTAGAACTACAAAATTTCGAAATGGTCTCATGAAGAGGTATATACCTAGAGAAAGGGGGGAAGGAAAAGTTAAAATAACTAACTCCAATTTTTGGCCAAAATGCACCCGAAACCAATCGCTGTCCACTGTATATCTGTTACCTCCGTAGTTGCTGACCATTCTGAGGTATAGAACTCGCCGCGTCGTCCAGCTTTTCCACGTCACTCTGCTGACGTGGACGGCGCCACAGCACGTGACTCGCGCTTGCAAAGTGTGTATAAAACAGTCCCAACTGCTTTCCCTTTCCCCCAAACTGATGCCCTTCTTATCCAAAGAACGTTGAAGGCGTATTTTTGGCGCCAACTTTTGGCACTACAACTTGTTTATCCTATAGCGGATAATGCAAGTGTTTGACACACGTCTTTCTATATTTATCTTACTTTTTTCCTCTTTTTGATGTCTACAGACTGTCTTGTGGCGTCTAAGTACCTACATTTCCATTCTTGTATGCTTTTTCTTCTCAACACCATTAAGAAATAGGAGGAGAAATAGATCCAAACCGTTTCCCCCCCAGACGAAGCTGTTTGGTTAGATAAGGAAATGTTTTACATAAATATAGGAGATACCTGCGGATGGGTGGATGTAAATACCTTTTATCTATACATGTCATGTCACTGGTTACCTTTATACATTAGAGGAGATAGACAGTGAGGACTTGACCACTTTGAGCATTGTCCACTGCGCTCAACTGAATTCTTAATAGTAAGCATCATTATGCAGTTTGCGCTATATGGGCATCTGTACCTACATATAATACGAAGATATACCTTTAGGTGAATTTTGAAGTATAATAATATAGCCTGTATGATGAAACTATAGTTTAAAACTGGATCCTAAGTCCAATAACATACTCCATCGGTATTTCACCAATATTTGTTACAGAAGAGCGAATTTCGCGTATCAGAGACTGAAGGATAGACCTTTTCCCGAGGGGGTAAACACTCCAGAGATTCCTTAAGATTCCCTGAGATTCCATAAAGATTTCCAAAGATTTCCAACGATATTCATGGAAAGATGAACCCCGAAGGGGTAACCACTCCAAAAAAAATTCCAAGATTCCCTGAGATTTCATAAAGATTTCCAATGATTCCCAACGAGATTCCCAACGAGTGGTTAACCCCTTGCCTTTTCCAGAAACTAAATTTTCCAAGAAACACAAAACCTTGAAACCGAAATCGAGTTTTTTCACAATGTAGGTACTTAGGGACCAAGAAAATTTATTTTTGGTACCTGTACCATGGTATGGTATTTGATGGAGTATGGCGTATATGGTGAGTTGAATGAAAACGCTGTATCGACTCTGTGACCGCTTCTCTAAATAAAATCATCTAATCTCTCTGCTATCGATGCTTCAGGGCGTGGGCTTACCTACAGACTGATTTCGAAACGCATTTTTCTGTCTTCCTGGTGCATCAGAGAGGGTGACGGTACAGCAGACAAAGGTAAATAATTACGACACCATTGTTATCAGCATTGTGCTTCTGGCATACCGTATCTCTTCCCTAAATCAAGCTTTCAGCTTTCACAGTCCTTCCTGCATCTTCACAACTTACGCGTCAGTCCTCACATCAGAAACATCACATAAAACGGGAAAATGTCTACACACTCGTTCCTTCGTTATTGGGTGAGTGAACTGTACTGTATATTTTCTATACCTGTATCCCGAAAATATAATTGGTTAATCTGAAAATTTTCCTACAGTTCCCATCCTTATTCTGGGGGAAAAATTGGGCATGACACTGATTATCCTCCCCGAGGGGGTAATCATTCCAGGAGATTCCTTGAGATTCCCTGAGATTCCATAAAGATTTCCAAAGATTCCCAACTATATTCATAGAAAGATGAACCCCAAAGGGGTAACCACTCCAAAAAATTCCAAGATTCCCTGAGATTTCATAAAGATTTCCAATTATTCCTAACGAGATTCCTGCATGGAGTGGTTAACCCCTCGATCCTCCCAAAATTTTAGTTGTAGCCGATTTATAACAGTAAAAATACAGAAACATACGAATATTACGTTTCTTAACTGTATGCATAACAATTATACATCAGATGCAACTAGGTAAGTCAAATATAAAAAATATTACAAATAATACATTTCTAAGGAATAGGCAATGCGTAATGTCAGCATTGCATGAGGTACAAAGCGAATGCGAGGGTCAATACACAACAGTTGGTCAAGTTGGTTCTTTATTGACCCTGATCAGGACTCAATTCAATTAATTTACGACAGTTTCGAGTCATCTGCCTTCCGCGTCTGCTGTGGTGAACTTCCACAATCAAATGATCTAAAAGTGCCAGAAAATGAGTTTAGTGAAGCGCCGTGTTGCTGTAAGTTTTACACCTCTGGTAAGATGAAAAATTTAACTATACAAGGATCTTCAAATAATTTTTACCTTGCTAAGTAATGGAATCGCATAAAAAAAAAAGTTTTATTTTTAACTCCATATATAGCTGCGATAGGGTTGTGTAGGAGCAAGAATTTCGTAAGGGCGCAGGGCGTTTCTGTTGATAATATACTGTAGTACGAGTATACTTCCTTCCTAGAAACTTTAGGTGAGCTGAGTAATAGGGATTTCGTCTTTATTATCTGATTGAGCCGTCACATCATGCACCCATAATAGAGCAAGTCACTGCTATTTACTTGCACTTCGCTCTGGTGTTGAAAATTATTGCTACTGCGAAGTTGGCTATCCATATAGCTATGCAGGTTCAAGGCCATGAAAGCACGATCCTGCAAACTTCCGTGCACATGCAATCGTAGGTACACCATGAAAGTCCGTGAGTTATGCCTAGACACCCGCAGATCGCAGGTTCTTTGGACAGGTATACCTACCAACAAACATGGCAATAGAAATTATCTAGGTAGGTATAGATAATTATCAACATATAAAATTTATCATAAAATAGAACCCATCTTAGTTTTCTATATACCCGACCATAGCAATGTATAATCAGCAAGAAGCAAGAAAAGGAATTTTTTGTCGCAGAGTTAGGAATCATTAATATGCAGGTAGGGTCAATCAGGGTAAATGGGAACGGGGGGTAACTGGAAACAACCGTCATACTATCGAAACTAAGGCGCTTATCGAAGAAATATCGATGCTATAATAATCGGGTATTCAGTGTGGGCAACGAAACGAAGAAAAAAGCGGGAAATCTGTAGTAGCCTTCTGCTGGTCATTTATTTACCCTAAAGGTGCTGTCCGCTCCGGATTTTAATATTTTCATCTCCTAAGAAAAAGAGGTAAGCTGGCTTATTTTTTCAGTTGTACAATTTAAATAGTGCATTTTGTGATAAATGAACTATATTTTAACTGTTATTACCATGATTTGAGGTTATCCCAATTTGGAGGGAGACGGGACTACTGTTTTCACTTACCCCCGTTTTATTGTGGATGGGGGTAATTGAGAACGCTGCGAAGGGGGTAATTGAAAACACTGGTTTTTTGGCCATAACTCCCTTAATATTGCAAGTAATGAAACGTGGTTTTTTCTGAGGGTCGTCTATCGGTACTACCTACAACTTTTCTTTGTAACGTTTTTTAATCCCACCCTTAATGGTTGAATAAGGGTGGAAAAACGGTTTTGCGCACAAAAAAATTCATAACGTGTGTCCTAGGGGTGTTATCGAGTTCTTTTGTTTTGTAATGCATTTGCCTCAATATTACCTACAACATTTGTCTGAAAAAGTTTTTCGTCCGACGCACCGTTTAGGCAGGGGGTGGGGGGTTGAATTTTCAAAACGTCATAACTCACTTATTCGGTGAGATATTGAGTTTATTCTTTTTGCTATGAGTTTCTATTAATAATATCTACAACTTTTGTCTGAAAAAGTTTTTTGTAAAATCACTTTCATTTTCTTGTTAAGGGGGGGGGGGGGGGGGGGGTGAAATTTCAAACCTCAATTCCTCCGTTGTTATTGTAGAGAATGCATTTGGGTCAACTGAAAATCTTCTTAACCGTCTTTCTAAATGATTTTAGACTGCTTGCCACCAAGCACCAATATCATATTTTCAGAAGCGTAAGAACAAAAGTAGCCGTTCCTAATTACCCCCCTTTCGCGGGGGCAAGTGAGAACAGCCGGGGGTAAGTGAAAACGTGCTCAAAGTTCGGATCTGAATCATCCAGGAGTTTTTTTTCTTTATCGAATCCATTCCAGTATGAGGAAAGAACGTAGTAAACGTCCTTCAGTATTACCAAAAAGAATACGAAGCGAAAGGCATAGAAAAATGAAAAACAATGCGTAAAAAAATTCAAAAGTGTTCTCAATTACCCTGATTGACCCTATAGGTATATAATACCATACCTAATATCTTGTGTGAAAAACATCCGAGTAGGTATGTACCTATATCTGATGTAGGTATATACAATTATTATTTGTTTGTAGGTTGGGGAAAACGAAAACCTCTTAGCTAGTGAACTTTGTACGACCTGTGTTTTGTGACAGACGGAATGACTTGCACCAAACTGACAACACGCGTCGTCACTTTTATCAGAGGGAAGTTCAACTTTTCAGTGCAGTTAGTGAGAGAAATTGTCCCGTACTTCAGGATAGTCATATAAGAGCATGCGCACGTTTATTTCTTGTAAAGAAAATCTACAAGCTTGAGGACAGTAAGGAGTATAGAACCTGAATGGTTCAGCTGGAATTGAAGGTAACCTGAGTTCCTCTACCAATATAAGGAGGAAAATTAAATGCCTAAAATGTCAGTTTCAAGTTTATGTAGTATACTTTTTGAAAGCCACGTGTATATCAAGGAGCAGGTATTTGTACCTACCTATCGGTAGGTACCTACGTGCGCGATTATCCTATATATTCTATACGTACACGTAGGTACAACAGACGATTTTATAAAATTTCACTATACAATTGCTCTTCTCTGTGCCTTCTTTTAGGAGTCCAAACAGAAACACTATGATGTCGTCCATTATGCACAACTCCACATGCCTATACTGACCGTTAATAACATGCAGTCATAACTCAAATACGGTGGTTGCATTAGCCCTGTATGAACATGGAAAATATGGAAAATAAATTAATTATCAATGAGACACGTTTTATTATCAATAAACCAGTTTCGATAAAAACGTGACAAAAAAAAATAATAAAAAAATAATCTTTAACCTTTACGAAAACGTAATCGTCCGGAATGGTCGTATAATGCGATGAGTCAGAAAATGGCAAAAAAAAACGTGGGAACGTGAGACTCGGTGCCTGCAGGATTAGGTTTGCTCCGCCAAAACCCGTTCGTCCGTTGGAAAACAAGTCTGCAAAGTGTGGCTGTGCGGCGTCCCAGGTACGATCGGCGGAGCCGGGAGAGCAGTCGGGTTGTAGATGTTGAAGCAGTCACTTTAGTTCTCGCAATGTTTCGGTTAGGATACACCATAGAGCAGGTCGCTGTGGATGGGTACGGAGGCTGACCCAATCATCTGGGGGGTCAACAAAGGGAAAGAAGCTAACAAGTACCAAAGTACCAAAACAAGCATCCTAATAGAATACTAAAATGTGGGCCAACAACGGTAACGTTTTTTGGGTGAGTTTTGAATTTTCATATTTTTATTATAGGTATGTACCTAAGTGGACTTTTGCTGAATCGTTCTTACCTGCCCTCCTAAAAATGCATAGGTACGCTAAAAGTCAATTTCTTCGAACACGGGACTACATAAGATTCTCTACTGAGATTTTCTATGCACTTTCCGGGTTCCGGCTTATTACTACCATTCCTCTTATTTGTCTTATGCTAACTACCTACCTACCTACCTGACCCGTACGACCTACCTACCTGTCACAGAAATAAGTTACTGTATACATACAATATTATATAGCATATCCAACGCATAAACAGACATATACATATTGTTTCACCTATACTTATTTCAATCCCAGCTGAAGCGGGAAAGAAAACAAGGAGTGACTGGCACGATTACTCATCCTATTCCGACAGTAGGTATATCCTGTAACAGATGTGAATAAGTGACTGCATGTAAATGACACCTGTTAAGTACCTATATTAAAAAGACGTCATCATAAACTTAGCTTGCTGTGGGTGATCTGTGCAATCGAGTCGGTAAGTTACTGCCACTTTGAAAAATCCGAGGGGGTAACCATTCCAGAGATTCCTTGAGATTCCACTGAGTTTTCATAAAGATTTCCAAAGATTCCACTGAGTTTTCATAAAGATTTCCAAAGATTCCAAACGATATTCATAGAAAGATGAACCCCGAAGGGGTAACCACTCCAAAAAATTTCAAGATTCCTGAGATTTCATAAAGGTTTCCAATGATTCCCAACGAGATTCCCAACGAGTGGTTTACCCCTCGGAAAAATCCTAAAAGTTTTACACGTTAAACCTTGACTGTGTCTTCGACTTTTTCCATGAGATTTTTTTAATTTCAATGCTACCTAAATTTCCCAAAAATTTTTACAATTTACAGGTTTACATCCCTTATTCAAATTTTTATTAAAAAAATAAAACTAGTGGGAAAATAGTTTTAAAAAACTCATTTAAAGTACGACGGTCAGGGCAAATTTCGAAGGTTATCGCCCACCCTTGCAGTCAAAAATCATTTTAAAAAATGACTTACCTACCTACATGGCTATGTAGGTAGGTACTGTAGAAGTACCTATATGTTGTATACACACCTGGAAGCAAAGAAAAGCAAGTTAAACAACTGATAATAAATAAATTGTTGACTAGGTATGGATGTATATCTTATCTTATTATATTATATCTTATATTATTATATATTATATTATATATATATGTACCTACCAGCTCGATTCCTTGTAGGTAGATATGTTATAGAAAAGGCATAGGACCTAAAACAATATTATCTTGGTTTTCTTCCGTCCGGGAAAACGAATTCATGCATGGATTGCACTAGTCCTCCTGTTTGGTTCCTACTTTATGGAAAAGCGAGCGGTTGATCGAGACCATAAGCCATAAGAACCATAGGTTAACTATCTTAACTATCTTAACTATCTTAACTATCTCTACCCCTTGCATTTTTCTCCAGAATCGTGTGAATGCATCCGATGATGATTGCGGCCTTTCAGTTTTTCGCAATATGTAAAGAAAAGATGAACTGTCTGAAATTTGGACGTCAGAGGGTATACTCGCCCTCTTAAGGAATATTTTTTTTATCAGCGGAGAAGATCAAGTAGGTGCGTAATGGTGCGATAATACCTATACGTATACCTGTACTTTATCTCCCATCCAATGTTTTATTTTTTTATTTTTTTGGTATTTAGAAAAGTTAAGAATTCTTGTGGTTTCATTTTCCAACCATGCATCTAAAATTTCCATTGGGTACTTGCACAATTAATATTTTTCACTTACGTTCATTCATTTTTTGGGTTCCTTTGACCTAGTCATGGTATTTACTACATATAGCTACATTGGTACTGCATCGGCACTTACAAGAAAAAGCAAGTAGTGAAGACTGACGTCTCCACAAAGTGTTTCGCGGTCACCACTCGTTTGTTATTCTCAACGGCAGTCAAGACGTGTTTTGCAGTACCTATATATTGATGTTTACTATCTTGTTGTGGTTGCCGATCATGTCCGTCGTAAGTTAACTATGGGAGACACCAATCGAGATCTGCTTTGATCCGGTGCAAGTTAAGCCTAAAGTTCAGGTTCTCACGAGGAAGTACCTCATTTGTAGATCCTTATAAGGGGAAATGGCCGTACTCCATTGGTCCAGTTCAAGAGGGCATAGTGTAGGACTGGTCCAAACCTGTATTCAGTTTCTGTGACGTCACTGGATAATCCATCCCGTTGTTGTATTTGGGCACGCACCGAGGGGTTAACCACTCCAAGAATATCCTTGGGAATCTCATTGGGAATATCAGGCAATCATTGGAAATCTTTACGAAATCTCAGGGAATCTTGGAAATTTCTGGAGTTAACCCTTTGGGGTGCATTTTTCCACGAATCTCAGGAAATCTTTGGAAATCTTCATGCAATCTCAAGCAATCTTTGGAGTGGTTAACCCCTCGGGTAGGTACCGCCAATATAGGTGTCGATGAAATGCCCTGGCGGAGGAGTAGGTATATATTCGTAGGTAGGTACTAGTAAATTTAATAAAAAGTGTTGGTCAGCAATTGCACTTGACTTTCTTGCACTATCACTATGGCAATAATTCCCTTATTCAATTCCGTGCCTTTTCGTGATTCAAAACTAAGACGAAGCATATGCATGGAGGTTTCGTTTTCCACGTAAATTCAAAACTAAGACGAAGCATGCATGGAGGTTTCGTTTTCCGCTTCGCTGATCATGATTCATACACGTTTCGCGAGTTCATAAAATTGTAGCTCTGCAGGATTTCTCGGATCAAGTTTAATATAATTAATTGGCCGTTAATAAAATAAATGTGACAGGCAGACTCATGTGAATGTGGGATGGTGGACTCTGAGCAGCCTCCCACTCGTAGTGGATGAGCGAAAAACAAATTCCCACTCATACCTGTACCTATATACCTGTAATTCCTATACCTCCTTCGTCATATCGCATTTTTCCTCCTTGCGAAATTGAGCCTTGTTATTGTTTTGCTCTGTTAGGTAGAAAACGTGATTCCATCGGGGCATTCGTTTATGCTAAATTAGCCCATGGAGATCTACTTGGTTTCTCCTTGGGCCGCGCCTCAGTTTTGCACTGACCACATTTAAATTTGCATGGCCTATGGCCTGCCTATTCGATTGAAGGCAGAATTCGATTCATATAGCACACGAACAAGTTATTTTTATTTTTCGCAGTTGGTAAAAATTACACATTGGACATTGGTACTGACACGATACCTACGATAGATATTACCTACCCAAGGCAAGGTTATAAATCAGGTTGGCAATCTAGGTATAGGAAGCTAGGAAGTTAGGAGCATATAGGTAGGAATCATAGATCTGTATGGGCCGGGGGCACCTATTGCCCCTTGCTGAAAGTTAATGCAGGAAGCGATGGAAAATTTAGGAGATTTATACAGGAAAATTACAGTGTTGTTGATTATAGTCATCAGTTGTTATCCATTTATAATCGTATAATTAAGGATGCTGCATATTTGCTACCGTTTACCTAACCATACCTACCGCAAACATCCTGCCATTCCTGAATGGGCCATCAAGGTTGACTAGGTTGTAACACGGGATTTTATGAGTGAAGTGAAGCATTCAAAAAACCTACCTATCCCTACCATGTATAGTACTGCTTCTCAGTCTTCCGATTTCAGTTGGCCGCTTCATGTACCTTACTCTTCCTCAATGGGTTTCGGATTGATATACCTACCGATACTTTTAATGCTATGTAGATGCAATGCTACTTCTTTATATTGCAATGACATGTTTCTGGGAAAACCGATTCAGTAATCGAGTGATTGTTGTAGTTTATCGACTATATATTGTTAGGTAGTAAAGAGTCAACTATGGGCAGTTTCTGACGTTGTAGAGAGACTAAACTAAACCTTCTTATTTCAGGGAATATAAATACTCAAAAGTTTCATCATTAAAAAAGTAAAAAAAAGGTAGTAGGTAAAGCCTGCATGTGTACCTACTCATATGCGCAAAATGTGACAAAATACCATCCTAAATCCTACTGATAAGTAAGAATAATTTTCTACTTAGGTGTGTATGGTCATTGGTCCCGGAAAAAACGACGGGGCTTTCGATGAGTTGCGAGAAACTACAAGATAGACAAGTCCTTCAACTATGTATCAGAGGTTAACAACTGGACGAACAAAGGATTTTTCCGTTCGATAAGAAGCATCACACCTTTGATTTTCAAACATTTCCCTTTCCTCTTTTCAGATAAAAACAGAGCCCAAGATGGACGCAGAGGTGAATGGGAAATATACGAAAAGTGCTGAAGCAGTTCCATCCCCACGGCTAAATGAGCCGTTCAACGAAGAACTTTTTAGACAAGTGTACCAGTACGAGCCCATCGCAAGAGAAACCTGGAGTTCAAGGTTAAGAAAAGAGGCCATTTGTTCGACGAAAACCCTGTACAACATCTTCCCGATCCTCAAATGGCTGCCCATGTACAAACGAAATGACATCGTCAACGACCTCATCGCTGGTTTGACTATCGCTGTCATGAACATTCCTCAGGTTGGTATAAGTCTGCATGGTTTTAGGCTTTCAGTAGAGTTTACAAAAGCCAGTAGGTACATCATGAATAAACGTCTAGGCCTTAGGCCAAGGCCGTACCTAGGAAAATATTTCGGGGGGGGGGGGGGGGGGGTAAGGTACCTAGGTATAGCACGAAACTATATTTTCTCCTTCAAAACTAAATTCTCTCTATAGTGTAAAGCCGTGTAGTTTCGGGGGGGGGGGGGGGGTGTTGATCCCCCCTACCCCCCCTGGGTACGGCCTTGCCCTGCCCTAGGATACTCCAAATAAGTCTCGGAAAATCCATCAAAAATCTTCGTCTTAGATGAGTTAGATGAAAATTAAAAATTGGCGTGACACCTTTTTACTTTCTCGCCCATATGTAATACATGGGCTGAGAAAGTTATGTCTTCGTGTTTCTCATCAGAAATATAGCTTTTGTGATAAGTACCTTTAGTACCTACCTACCGAAACTACATATATACTCGTATATGCTGGAATTGATTCATCTTTATTGATTTATCTTTTCTCTATTATATCTACTATATATTTACTGCTTCATCTTATTGATCATTCAATTAGTTTCCGATGAAGATTAACAGCCCATTCTGCTGCCACCCGTTGTTTTTTTTTTTTTACTATTTATGTTCTTCTGCTTTATTACTTCGATCTGTCTTCATTTCCTACCTCTTTTCTGCCTTCCAGGGGATGGCGTATGCTCTGCTAGGCGGGTGTCCCCCCATCGTGGGTATCTATATGGCCATCTTCCCCGTACTAGTCTACATCCTAATGGGGACTTCAAAACACGTGTCAATGGGTACTTTCGCTGTAGTCTGCATGATGGTGGGCAAGTGTGTTGCATCTTTCCCGATGGAAGACCCCATGGCAGTTGTAACAGCTGTGTGCTTCATGGTGGGCATCTGGCAAGTGGTCCTCAGCCTGCTCAAGCTCGGTTCCCTCTCGGTCCTTTTGTCCGAGACACTGGTTTCTGGTTTCACTACCGGTGCTGCTGTCCATGTGTTGACTTCGCAGGTAAGCCTTTCCTCAGGTACCTACCTTAAGCTACTCAGAAATAAACCTTACCATTTAGTTCAGCTGGGCATAAAGTTTGATTGGCAGTGCCTTCAAGAAAAAAGAAAAGGTTTCATTAACTGACTTAATATCCCTAAAACCCATTTATCAAGAACTGCTTTCAGGTTAAAAATCTTTTGGGCGTGAAGATACCTCGGCACACAGGACCCATGAAGATCCTCTATACTTACGGCGACATCTTCAACAACATAACCACCGCCAATCTTACAGATGTCCTTCTCTCATCTTGCTTTATCATATTCTTACTTCTCTCAAACGAGGTAAGTTGTTACGAGCAGCATTTCAGCAAACAAAGAATGAAACTGAATACTCGACAGTAGAATAAGCGTGCGAAAATTCTTTGAAGTGAAGCGCGGAGATCATTTATGTATATTATCCTTTTCGTTCTTTGGAAGACATTGTCTTACTATACCGTATGCTTGATAATTGACGTCTTGTTTCCTCTTCAGGTTTTGAAACCATGGATTCAGAAAAAATCAAAGATGAACATCCCCATCCCTGTAGAGCTGATTACTGTAGTAATGGGCACAGCCATCTCCGTTCAACTGGGTCTGAAAGCCAATTACCAGGTAGCCATCGTTGGTGAAGTGCCCACCGGACTTCCCATGCCAAAACCGCCTCCAATGTGGCTGTTGTCTTACTTCGTCGTGGACGGCTTAGTGATCTCCATCGTCGCTGTATCCATCAACATCTCAATGGCCACAATCTTCGCGAAAAAGCTAAATTATGAGATCAACGGAAATCAGGAAATTTTGGCTTCTGGTGTGGGAAACATCGTCGGTTCTTTTTTCTCTTGTATGCCTTTTGCTGCTTCGCTGTCTAGAAGTCTAATTCAGGAGTCGGTTGGTGGAAGGACCCAAGTTGCTGCAGCAGTCAGTTGCGGCCTCCTTGTTCTCGTCCTTCTATTCATTGGGCCCTTTTTTGAACCTCTCCCTTACTGTGTACTATCGACCATTGTAGTTGTTTCACTCAAGGGCATGTTCCTACAGTTTAAAGATCTCCCAAAAACGTACAAACAAAGCAAGCTTGACGGTTTCGTATGGATTGTCAGTTTTCTTTCTGTTGTTTGCTTGGATATTGACTATGGTCTTGGTATCGGCTTAGCAGCGTCGGTAGCAACCATGGTGATTCGTAACCAAACTCCGGAGGTGCTGGTGATAGGGCAGGTACCTGGGACCAACATTTATCTGGATACTGCCCGATTTAAAAAAGCTAAGCAATTGTCCAATGTCCTCATCCTACAGATCATCGGTGGTCTTCATTTTGCAAATTGCGAATCCGTTAGGAAGAAGGTAACAGGATACTTTATAGATTTCCAAAATAAGCAATCAATCGTAATTTTAGCTAGCGAGAAGCCGAAACCCTTATCAGTTATTTTAAATCTTGTTTCCGTTCCATACATGGATCCATCGGCAGTGAAGGGTCTCCACGCCCTATACGTGGACTTGCGTAAAATGGGGGTAGATTTGGTTATTTGTGAGTGCACACCAAACGTATACGACACTCTCAACTACTCTGAATCATTTTTTGACTACCCCAAAAGTTTCTTATTCCCCACCGTCCACGATGCAGTCGAGTTTGTACAAAAACTGGAATAAGCTGTTATAAATAGTCTGTGATTAAGAGACTTCTCACGTGCTAAGTATGTGGCTCCCAAGCGTAGCTGGGATCTTAGGGAGAGGGAGGAGACATGTAGAGGTTGCAGAGAAGAACATATTTGGGGAATGTTGGTTGCGGAATGGCTGATCCAGCACATATTGTACCGTATACAGTGCATGAGAGTGCTGACTTTGGTAGATACATTTCCGGTGATTATGCAAAATATGTGCGCGCACTATGTTCATACGTCTGCGTGCGCAGACAAGGACTGCTCAAAAGTAGAGTTTATACCAATTTTAAGAAAAAAAATTCTGCGTGACTTGCTTATCTGCGCCTGCGAAAACCATGATTATGTAAATGAAAGTGGGTGGACACGTATTTCACAGCGCCTGAGAAACCGTGATTATGTAATTGGAAAGTGGGTGTACACGTATATCAGTTGACCTGAAAAAGCACTAATTTTACAAATAAATTACAATTTACAGTGGGACGATAAGTTCTCAGCCCGAGGCAATAATTATTACTATCGAGGTGCCTTATGTATTGTACAATAATTTTAATTGTAATGTTGTCTATACGCTTTTGTAAAATAACTATTGGTAAATGTGCTTGACAATTAATAGGTTGGCAGGTAGAATGGTATCTAACTCAACTTCTATCTGAAATGGTTAGGGGTTAGGTACCTTTCATCTGTCCACTGAAGTCCTAATTACGATTTTGTAGGTAGGTTAATATTAGGGTAAAAAATATACCTATATGGAATAATTTCCGAAGAATTTGCAGTTTATTTATCCAGTAATAGGTAGGTGTTGTACTGTAACTCTAGGCTAGCTCAGTCTCTTTCTCTTAATCAAATCCAGGGGTAGGTGTCTTTATGCCCGGAGGAGCGTTCTCGATTGGCTAAGCTATAGGAAAGGCTGACCCGACAATCTCCAAACTAAGGCAGCTTGGAAGTTCTCGGGTTGGGTGGAAACAAAAGAAAACGGCCTACACAATAATGCATTGTAATAGAACCCAAATAAACAGAATATACGAACCATTAGCAAATAGAGCCTACGCTAGGTAAGTAGGTAGGTAAAATACGGTAAAAATTAAGAAAAAGACCAAGTACAGCAATTCACCTCGACAAAATAGACTAAGCATGAAAATGACTATACGAGGTTAAGTTTTAAATAAATTACAAGTTAAGTTGAAGATACCTAAGTTACGGTTCTACAAAATTTACAGTAAATGGAAAAGGGCGCCACTGGCTCTTGCCCGATGAATCAACTACCAAGGGTAACTCAAATGTCCAGAACCAGAGATTACATTTTTGTACCAAGCTATTTGATGCGGTGATATACTTCATGATGAAAGTATTATTGTATTACGGAGAGAAGGTAGTTGTTCAATCTTTTGAATATGTCAACGTGATGACCAGCTTTAAGGGGTAACGGTTGGGCTTACTTGATAGTCGGAGTTTTGTGCGCTTACATCTTGGTAGGGGATGCCGCCCTCAGCCTTCCTCTAGCCGTCCATTCTGCACTGACGGACCATCGGA
This sequence comes from Mesopsocus fuscifrons, assembly GCA_950004255.1. Lineage (NCBI taxonomy): Eukaryota > Metazoa > Arthropoda > Insecta > Psocodea > Mesopsocidae > Mesopsocus > Mesopsocus fuscifrons. The sequence continues at coordinate 14,150,450 of OX465377.1, forward strand.
CACATCTTACTGCCTCGGCAGGACACCATGACCAACTCTCAGCAGCCTGCACCCCTGAGCAACATCACCTCGGAGATGACCAAGTCTAGGCCCCAGCCCCGCTCCCTATGCAGAAAGGAACCAAAAACTTACACTCCATTCCAAGTTCAACTCCTATTCCACAAGATGATAGAAAGCTCATTAAGAACGCAACTTACCGAAAGTAAGCTTTCGGGACCGATCGACCAGTGAGAAATCTCCAACTGCACCCAAGAATGGTATGGACCGCAGAACCCACAGCACCAGAGGAAGCCAGCCAAATATCTTTATCAACACACCTCTCCGAAATATATAGCCAGGATACAATAGGATTCCTAATCGTCACTCTCGTAAGCTAACCATAGAAGCAATATCCCTATAGTAGCTTCGGTCAACAAGGAAAAATAACCATTAAGGCCCTATATACACGTTCGGACTGTTCATGCTACACTCCTGTCTCCACTTCCTACCAGGAAAAAGCTAGGATGCAACTTCGGACTTGATAGTTGAGTTCCTCTCAATTATCCTGCTACCAAAAAAAGCGACTGGCTCGCTACAGTACCTATATAGAAAGTTATAGCTATTTTTAAATAGTAACTAATATGTAAGTACCTACACGCTTATATATTACATACAGTAGGTACCTACCATGTTCCTGCAAAATGCCTGCAGTTATCGTTCAGTAGGTAGCCATATACGATACCCATGAGTAGGTACACACGAATATACATGTAGGTACCTAGGTAGCTGGTTTACTTATGAAAGTGTGCAAAAAAAATCGTTTATTTAATTTAGGTATAAGTAACTATGTTTATCTACTTATACCTAGTCCCCGTTTTTACGAGTTACAGATAAGATGATCCATAGTTAATTATCCAGTGGAATGACACTTATATAGGTAGAATATGTTCGTCATCTATGTAGGTGTGTTTAGGTCTGAAAAGTTTCGATCAAATTCGGTCACCTATGAGCAGAGTTGGCGCAGAGTAAGTTATTTGAGAAAGGTTACCAACTGCCTACTTTCGTACAATTTCGTATGCAGCTACCTATACTTACTTATTAACCTATACACACGTATTAATTTTACTGAAAGTGTGAAGACTTCTCCAAAGACTTCTCCAGGAATTCCCAGATTGTAGATTCAGGAATGAGAATCCTTCTGGTGACTGGAAACGGGATTGACTAAACGATTGGGAGACTGATCGAGACGGATCGACTGCGAACCTAATCCTCATGTATTGTTACACTTGCATCACAGGTCCGTATAAATACTCAGCCAGTGATCTCTAGCTATCACTCACCTTCTTATCTCCAATACCATCTCATCTCCTTCACTTCCACCAAATCGAAATGGCCTCCAGGGTTGTAAGTACAAAATTTATAAATACCTACATACCTATCTATAACCAAGCCTATGAAATTTCTACCAATAACTTAAATCTGACCCATTTTATCCTATAGGTTTGCTTTTCCCTTCTTCTTGTGGCGGCTGTTGCCCTCCCTGCCGAAAAGCTCAATAAGGCTGAGGAATCAGCCAAGATTGAGGAGGCAGTGAAAGCTGAGGACGCCGCAGAAGGCCAGTCTGGAAAAGCTGACGTTCAGAAAAGAGGATTGAGCGGAGGTCTTGGATACGGTCACGGTGGGCACTCTGGTAAGCTGATTTTCAGAATGTCAAACGGTAGGAAATATACTTAGCTTCAAGGAGTAGCAGAAGATATATCTACGTAAAAAAATCCACTTTTTTTCAGGTGGTCACGTATCAGCTGGTGTGAAAGCAAACGCTGCCGCTGCCGCTGTTGCTGCCGCTAAGGAGGCTCGTGCCATGGCAAACGCTGCTCAACAGAGAGTAGCTGCCGCTATTGAACAGCTTCACGCTGCTCAAGCAGGAGCAGCAGCTTCCGCTCAAGCCGCCAAAGACGCTGCTGCTGCCCACGCCGTAGCCACCCAGCAGTTGCAAGCTGCCCAGGAACAGGCTCAAGCTTCCGCCTCTGCCGCTGAAGCCGCAATTTCTGCTGCGAAGGAAGCGAGCGCTGCGGCTGCCGCTGCTCATCAAGGACTCAGCGCTGCCCAGGAACAGGCTCAGGCCAATTCTGCCGGAGCTAACGCCGCCATTACTGCCGCTAAGGAAGCCAGTGCTGCCGCTTCTTCTGCTGCTCAACAGGTCGCCGCAGCCAAGGAACAAGCTATTGTAAGTTGTTCAGAAACAAAACATCAGGGATGAAAGCATAAGGAAGTGCATGCATTGACTGTTGGATGATCAGATTTGATATGTGCATGCACGGATATTTTCTATTCAAACACCTTTTCTGGCAAGAATATTTGCACTTACCAAAACTGTCAACTAGACGACTAATTGACGTTGAAAAAGCAATACCCAAAACTAATGTTAAAAATTTTTGTTTTTAGATCCAGCAGCGTCTGGCCTCATCCCAAGAAACCGCTGCCCGTGCCGCCCTTGAAGGAGCAGAAGCTGCTGCAGCCTACAAGAAGGCGCAGGCTGCTGCTGCCGCAGCTAACGCAGCCCAGAAGTCTGCCGCTACTGCTGCTGCCGCCAGCGCTCTCGCTCATTCCGCAGCCACTGCTTCCTCAGGGCACGGCAACTCCGGCTACAGCAGCGGAAAAGGCTGGTGAACTACCTTACACCTCTGACTGATTGTTATTTTTGAATTTTCAATATACCTATAATGTTAAATTTGAATTGTTATTTAAGTCTTTTCATTCTAATGAGGAAAGTAGTTATTCTAGTATCATACTCTGGCTCGGCATATTTTCACATACCTACATGACAGACACAGTTAAAGTCTAAAGCCCTCAGTATCCCACCATAACCGTCCAACAACAACAACAACAAGGCAACAATATCACTTCACTGCACGGGGAACTCGTGGATGTCGTGTGCCTTTTTTCGTTCTATTATGTCTTTAGCATTGGCGGCGGAAGACCACTTTCCTGGGGGTGCATGTGCCCTTTAGATTTTTTTCGGGAGAATATTTTTTCCTTGTCTTAAGGTAAATTTACCCCTAAATCGTTATGATGAGGCTTTTTTACAGTTACTATTTTTCTAACTTTCTGGGAGGTGCATAGTCAGCTCCTGGGGGGGGGGGGGGGCATCGCATCCCCCTGCACCCCCCTTGGGCCGCCAATGGAGTGGATAATAGGGAAAAGTCCAGTACTGCATGGTTACTTCGAAACTTTTGATCATTGCCTTCTCATCAAACATGCAAAGAATCATTCTCACCAGACGACCGCCTGCAACCCTTACGTAGTATTTCATGATTGTGTTCGGTGGTGCTCGTCTGGTGCTTCATTTAATAATTACAATAAACTTCATATAATAAATAATTTGGTTCGTTTCTTTGAAGTCCCCATCGTTTATAATTTGATAAGCTCGCTAACACCACGCACCACGCTGCATGATAAATAAACTTTCCCACAACTCCGCAAAACCAAGGAAGTGTTTTTTTTCCCGCTTGCTATATTATGTAGGGGCAGGGTAAATGGAAATGTGTACATAAGTAGATACTTATATTATATGTTCTTCTGACTTCTGAGACGAAGCTACTGGTGTCCAGTGTCTCTCATGTTTCGACGCGGGTGCGTTCATCCGTCCGCTGTTACCGTCCTGGCGCCTACTCATCCGTTTTACATATTTTGATGAAATTTGACATACCTACACGTTCGTTTGCTAAAATTATTTTTTGGATATTTTTTGAATATTTTAGCTTCAAAAATATCTCGGGAATAGCTCACCTAAAAATGACCAAAATATTCCCAATTTGGGTCTTCTTAGTTCAGTTCAAAATTGATTTGCATTTTGTATCTATAGGTATATACCGTTGTATCCTTCATTTAGCCACAGATTTAGGTATACTAACCGTGAAATTATGTTTTATAAATTTTGGCGCGTACCTACTTACCTATAAAAGAACAGATGCAGATGGTTCCTGGTATGTACCTCACTCAGCCCTTTATAAGGACGAGCCAAGAGGGTAGCTAAAATAGTACCTAATAAGTCTAGTCGAAGAAATAAGTTCCACAGTCATGGCAGTTTGCACCCATACCGAACAACCGTTCAGTCGGAGCATCAGGCTGGCTAATGGGGGGTTCAAAACCAAAATGTGAATTAACGGATTTCTTTTTTTTTTTTCTTTTTTTTTTTAATTTTAATATCATAAACTGGTCAATTAGGTCGCGTTTATAGCGACAGAGTGAATTTTCATATCTTCCAAGTTTTACTGAAGATATAAGGACTGACTTAGTGGGCCCATGTATTTCCACCTTTACTTATTCTGCTTGAAATTGCTGCATGAAATTCAATGTTAGAAGGTGCTTACAAAATGACCTTCATAAGTACCTACAATTCAAACAAAGAAAATTGCAATAGAAACGAGTTCCTGCTCCTTTTTCCTCAATCCCATTTCTATACTGTCATATAGATGAGATCCTCCTCACACAAGATACTTTCCTGTCAAACACATCAGTTAGGTGAACTGGTATCAGAATGGACGTGTAGGTACACATATAAGCAGACACTCAGCTATTGCACCATATACGGATAAATATGAGAATATAGCAAAAAATTCTATGGAAGGACAATTTATTTTTTAGGCAATAAATATATTAGCTAAATTTACAAAGGAAGGCATAGATGATAATCCAAAACAACAATAATGGAAATGCAGTCAGAAGAAAGGGTAATGAAGACTTCACCAGCCCTTGTTGCTACCGTATGAGTCACCGTGTCCAGAAGAGGCGGTGGCGGCAGAGTGAGCGAGGGCGCTAGCGGCAGCAGCGGTAGCGGCAGACTTCTGGGCTGCGTGGGCAGCGGCAGCAGCGGCCTGGGCCTTCTTGAAAGCGGCAGCGGACTCAGCACCCTCCAAAGCGGCACGGGCTGCGGCTTCTTGAGAGGCAGCAACGCGGTCGAGGATCTACGGAAATTCAACACAGCAAATGAGAAATGAGTGAACAGCTTTGGTCATTGTATCGAAGATCGAACACAAGAACTATTCAATTAGAGAACAAAACACGCAGTAGATAATGGATAACCAAAAATCAATTGTATGAACTTACTTCGGCAAGTTCCTTGGCAGTCTCCACCTGCTGAGCAGCGGCGGATGCAGCAGCGCTGGCTTGCTTGGCGGCAGTGATAGCGTAGCTTGCAGCGTTAGCAGAAGCTTCAGCTAGTTGCTTAGCGGCACTCAACTGCTGATGGGCGGCAGCGGCAGCCTGGCTGGCCTCCTTTGCGGCAGCGAGAGCGGCTTCGGCAGCGGCAGCCGAATGTTGGGCCTATTCGTATAGTTAATTTTTATAAATAAATGTCATGCAAAGTCTGATGGGCATAATTTTGAGTCAGTGTATAGTCATGGTAAGAGAAATGAATTAACCATCGAGCACTTGCTGGTAATCATAAGATAAGTGAAGCAGGGTAAGGTAATATGAGGGAATATTTTTTCCTCCCATAAAGTTGATATGAAGTTTTCTAGCCGTCATTAGCAGATTAATTCCCTTGAGCTGTCTGTCATATACTGCAATTTTACAATTGTTTGCACCTGTTCTTGAGCGAGTTGAAGCTGTTGGGCAGCAACAGCGTGGGCAGCAGCAGCGTCCTTGGCAGCCTGAGCGGAAGCAGCGGCACCTGCTTCAGCAGCGTGGAGCTGGTCAATAGCGGCAGCAACCTTCTGCTGGGCAGCGTTAGCCATGGCACGTGCCTCCTTTGCAGCAGCAACAGCGGCTGCGGCATCGGTGGCCTTAGAGGCAGCAGAACCGTATCCAGATGAGTCATCTCCTCCGTAGCCACCTGAGCGTACATTAAAATTATGATTGAATGGGATTTGGATTTGATTCAACAATGTAGAATGACTTTAATGTTTTCGCTTTACCGTGTCAATCACATTGGTCCTTGCTATAAAACTTACCACCGTAACCAGACTGGCCATAGCCGAGATCATGACCACTAATTCCTCTCTTCTGAACCTCGGCCTTCACGCTGCTCTCTTCAGCCTTCTGGTCTTCAACTGGAAGAGCAACAGCGGCGGCGAAGATGAGGGACAAGAAAACCTGAAACGAAAAATAGATATTTTTATGGTTTGGCTGACAGGTTTGACAGGAATTGAAGACAGAATATTATTGTAACACTTACCAACTTGCTGGCCATTTTTAGAATTTGGAGTTGATTGGTTGTTGATACGAAGAATGGATGTTGATTGAATGATGCCAAAACCTGGATTCCAGTGCCATTTATACCTCTCCGTTATGCAAGTAGAACAAAAGATGCTCCTGTAGAGTGCGAGGCCACACAGAGCCAATGGACCGAGAACCGTGTAAGCTGGCCCACCAATTACTCCATTTAATGTAGGTAATAGTTCTACCTATACAACCACTTCGCGATAGTTATTCGATCCCAACTTGAGATTCCAAAGCGCCTCGTCTTGGCACCTATACGTTAGAATACCTATAACTACCTACCTGCCTATCAACTTGTACAGTACAGTAATGCCTATAGATACATTTTTCAAAATTTAAATGCATCATACTACCTACGCAGGAATCCAAGAGGTGAGGTACAGACTCTTTCCTAAGTGGGCCATCATACCGGTTGACTTACGGCCTTACGGACATCTTCACCAAGAAAAATCACATTAGAATCAGTCGGATTCAAATCAGTTGCTAAGGTATACAAAGGTAGTCAACAAATATGAACCCTACCATTGATGTTCCTATATAGGGTTTGCTTTGATTTCAATTCTGACTCAACGTTGATTTTTCTTGGTGAAAATGGCCCTTAGCGAGTTTCGCACTTTTTGAATAAAATTAAATCTGCCCTCTCTCTAGCAGAGACGATAATTCAAAGTTTGGGTAGGCCTAAGAATCGTAACTACCTATATTTACCACTGCTGGTGAATATGCGGGAATAACAATGAAAAATTTCAAGGGCAGGGTGATGGGTGGTGGCACGTTTATATACATTGATACATTCGGGTTCAGATTCAGGGGATCCTGACTCCCAAAAGTTTTTTTTTCTTACGAAATTCACAAAGTGTGTTGTGAAGGATAAACTGAGAGCTGGCGCCTAAACAAGTTATACGATTTACACGTGGATGTACTTATTAGGTACCTCTTCTTCTGCTTTTCTACTAAAAAAGAAAGAAACCCCGAAGCTCCCCTGAACACTACGCAGGGGCCTCCCTGTATTACTTATACCCTCTACCCGCCTCTGCCCTATACTGCAGGAGCCTGGTCGGCTTCATGAAGGTGTGGTTTTTTATTAGTGGCTGCATGATATCAGCAGGTTCTCTCTCTATGGCATGATATCAGCAGGTTCTCTCTCTATGGCACAGATCAGCAGGTTCTCTCTCTATGGCATGATATCAGCAGGTTCTCTCTCTATGGCACAGATCAGCAGGTTCTCTCTCTATGGCACAGATCAGCAGGTTCTCTCTCTATGGCACAGGTTTTTGGTATAGTTCGATACTTCGGTGAGGGCTTCATATTCACCATGAAGTATATAGTTACCATGCACATTTTGCGGAATTTACCTGATTCTTTAGTGACCTACCATAGCTTCTCGCCGGAAAATTGGATGGAAAAATTACTATATCTAACATACATTATACGCGGATAGGAAAGTGAGGTCAAGAGCGCAGCCACCCGCAAAAAAAAGTGAGAGAAAAGGGAGGAAAAATAAGAGGGGAAAGGAAAGGAACAGATATAGATTTCGGAGTTTCTTTCCACCCTCGTAATGCAAACTAAAACAGTTTGCAAAAGAGCCTATAAGAGGATTATTATTTGACCCCCATCCACTGTCACCGTGAAAAGTGAAGGAAAAGTAAAGTGAAGTACCTAAGTGAATTTCAACACCCCACCCTCTGCGAGCCCAGTGTTACCAATCGGCTGTATCAAGGTATGCACAAGTTATACTTTTATAACTATAATAGATTTCTCACTGTAGGAATTGTGTAGGTATCTGATAACAGTGATAACTAAAGCGAGGCTTACTAAACTTTCCCTTTCCCTTGTATTCTGACGGGAAGGGTTAGCAGTACCTACCTATCCAGAGCAATAGCACCTGCGAGGGGTTAACCACTCGTTGGGAATCTCGTTGGGAATCATTGGAAATCTTTATGAAATCTCAGGGAATCTTGGAATTTTTTTTGGAGTGGTTACCCCTTCGGGGTTCATCTTTCTATGTATATCGTTTGGAATCTTTGGAAATCCTTATTGAATCTCAGTGGAATCTCAAGGAATCTCTGGAGTGGTTACCCCCTCGAGCACCAATATAATTACCTAAGATGCACCTATAATACCGGTTAATAAAAATTGTACGGAAATTTTCTTTTAGGAAAACAACATTTATTTGTACCTCAAACTATTACACATAATAAAACAAATCAACCATAAATTTTGCCGTAACCGCCGAAACCACCAGAGCTTCCTCCGTGTCCTCCAGAAGAGCCACCGTACCCTCCTGCATTACCGCCATATCCGCCACCATAGCCTCCTGCATTTCCGCCATGTCCCCCACCGTACCCACCGGCGCCGGCGCCGTGAGACGCAGCAGACGCAAGGGCTGCCGCGGCCGCTGCTTCTTTCACGGCAGCAATGCTTTCTTGGCTCTGTGGGTGGAACATTTAATCTTATTAGTGCAATTTCGACTTTACTTAAATTAGGTGTGTATGAATTTTAGGTAGGTACCTATATAGGTACAAGGTAGGCTTTCCAGGTACAGAATGCCTTCAGCTTTGGCTAACAATCTGCACGTCTGGGTCAATTGAGAAAGTTGTTTCATAAAGTTTTAGTGGTTTCTACTGCGCCTTAATTAATCCAAACTGAGAACTTATGAATTCCTCACCAAAAATTAAATTTGTACCTATCTTCTGATTTTCAAAATACATGGAAGAGTATCCTTGTTCTTCCATCAAATGTAAGGTAAGGCCACACAAAGATCTATGGGTACTTCACTGCCTTTCCAGTTTCCAGTGCTCCTTTTGAATTTGTCAGAAGGTAGCGAGGAAGGTAGCTAATGAAAAAATAATCATTACCGCAGCCTTGGCTTTGATTGCGAAGAGGTGCTGCTTGGCATCCTGGACCGCAGCCTGGGCAGCAGCGGCGTGGGCCAACTGGTTGGCAGCTTGGTGCTTGGCCGCTGCGAGCTCTTTCTGGGCAGCAATTGCTGCCTTCCGGGCGGCACTTGCAGCCTGGGAAATGGCCACTGCGTCTACACCTCCATGACCACCTAAATATTTAAATTGGGAAATACATGCAGTATTAGGTAGGTACAGTGTCTGGTCTTAAGTGGGGCTAAGTAAGGGTCGTTCGAAAACGAGCAATTTTCAACAATCATCAGCGGAGCGGTGCTGCTGATTATAGAATGACACCTACCTGAACCGCCATAGCCGCCGTGACCACCCCCAAAACCGCCGCCATTACCACCGTGTCCTCCGCCGTAACCCCCGCCGTTACTGCCTCCATAGCCGGCAATGCCTCGCTTCACTACCGAATGTTCGGCTGCAGCAAGGGTGCACAATAGTGCGGACAACAGAGTAACCTGTATAGAGACGATGAGAATTAAGTAGAGCCAAAATTTTAAGAAAATCAGAAAATTTGAAGTGTTGTCCACACAATAGGATTCAAAAATTATGTGAGGAGGTGCTTTGCTTCAGCACTGGAAGTTTTTTTCTTAGTAACTCCGTAAAATGTGGGAACTTCAGTAGGTCGGAACCGAGGAACTTAAAAATCGGAGAAGCCCAACTTACTTTCCTAAACATGACGGTCTTTGGACGATGCAGGAACTTACTGATGCCAAACTACGCTAAGATAACCGTTTTATACGGACCCAGCTCTCCAAATCTGCTTAACACTGAAGGTAGATTTCTATATCTATACCTGTACGGTCATACCTACCTTTAGTTACCTGGAGTCGTACAACATAGTATCATGGGGCATAGATTAGTTTTCTTTCTTCGCGTTGTTGAGTTGCAATCCTGACAATAATATGTGTTGCAAACCTGCACTAATCACTCGCGGAGTTACCTAAGGTCCACAATGGATCAGCCTGATCGTTTTCTGTCGAATATCTATTGATTATTTGAGACCGATTGAGTTATTGTAGGAGACAGGGAATATCCAATATTATTGGAATCACCACTCAGTCCCGTCCTAGGGAAATCACATTTACCTTCAGTCTAACCTGGATTCCACATCAACTCCACTTCAGTCGAAGCTATGACAATAACCATCAACTGAGTGTTATTGTATACCTATCGGCCGGTGTTATGTGAATCATATTAAGTCAAAATATATAGGGACTTTATAGGGTGTTTGTTAAAAAAAGAAACCAAACGTAAAAAAGTATGGGAAGGTAGCTAAAAGCCTATAATAATAACTTATGGACGTGAAAAGGACAATAACTGCAGAAGTTTTCCAACCAAATGTTTAAAAAAAAGTACCTCCTCAAAAGTCACAGGTAGCTGCCCAAAACGAACAGATGAGCTTCGCTATGTAAAAAGTAGAATTGACATTTTCTTTTTTTATTAATAAAACCATAAGTAAACTGAAATTATTTTAGTACTTGCCAAAGTTTCATACGAGGGGGTAACCACTCCAGAGATTCCTTGAGATTCCCTGAGATTCCATAATGATTTCCAAAGATTCCCCACGATATTTATAGAAAGATGAACCCCGAAGCAGGGCCGGACACTCCATAATGCGGGTAATGCGCGGCGCATTGGGGCCCGGGGCCCCGAAGGGGCCCGCGGGCCCCCAGATTTTTTTTCCAAAGTATTGTCCTTAATTAAACATCAACTATTTCCATCCATGACTGTGGGGAAGCAGGGCCGGATTTACGTAATGGCATTATGGGCACTTGCCCAGGGCGGAAAATCTCGCCTTCATACAAGAAAAGGTATTTTTATAAGGACTACCTAACTATTTGGATCTCAAATTTTCTTCTCGCTCGCTTCGCTCGCTCGATTGATGACTTTCTTTTTCGGGGGTCAGAGTGGCCCGCCGCCGTAAGCGGTTGGCACGGTTTATAAAAAGCAAATGAATAAATAAATAAGCGTTTTTTCCCTGCTAACTTTTGGATCTCAAATTTTCTTCTCGCTCGCTTCGCTCGCTCGATTGATGGCTTTCTTTTTCGGGGGTCAGAGTGGCCCGCCGCCGTAAGCGGTTGGCACGGTTTATAAAAAGCAAATGAATAAATAAATAAGCGTTTTTTCCCTGCTAACTTTTGGATCTCAAATTTTCTTCTCGCTCGCTTCGCTCGCTCGATTGATGGCTTTCTTTCTCGGGCGTCAGAGTGGCCCGCCGCCGTAAGCGGTTGGCACGGTTTATAGGTAAAAAGCAAATGAATAAATAAATAAGCGTTTTTTCCCTGCTAACTTTTGGATCTCAAAATTTCTTCTCGCTCGCTTCGCTCGCTCGATTAGGTGCTTGTTACAGTAATTTCAGTCTGTATGAGCCTCTTATCAATATCTAAAACCTGGTGCATAGGAAAACGAAAAAAGAAATTGGGGGGGGGGGGGGCGAAAAATAATTCGTGCCCAGGGCGGCAATTAGTCCAAATCCGGCCCTGGGGGGAAGGGGGGGGGGGGGGTGGAGGGGACCCGGGAGTGGTCCGCATTGGGGCCCGCGAACGCTGTGGGCGGCCATGCCCCGAAGAGGTAACCACTACAAAAAATTCCATGATTCACTGAGATTTCATAAAGATTTCCAATGATTCCCAACGAGATTCCCAACAAGTGGTTAACCCCTCGGTTTCATACCTATATAGGTATAATAAGCTAGGTTGGAAAACTGTACCTAGGTTCCTCTAGAACCTGTAGGATAAATAACACGTTGGATCATAACTTTTCAAGTTTTCCTGTATAAGATGTTTCTTCTCAATAACCCACGTTTTTAAAAAGATTTTTCATCCAAACTATCTTTTTTTGCCCAACATATTGTTTAGGGTCCAGGCATTACGGAGCGAATTTTTTTAATTTTTTTATTTGTAACATGATTATATATGATAGTACCTATTAGGATAGTATATAGTCCAAGTCAGGCTAGGAGCGTACCAATTACTCATAATTTCTTGCAAATCTAGGACTGATCAAAACTTCTTCTTGATCAGGAAAATATCTGCTCAGGGTCGGATTGGCATTTTTTGCCTATGGTAGGATATGGGACCCAAATCCGGATCGGCGTCAACTGAAAATCTTCAAGAAATTATGAATAATCGATACGCTCCCAGCTTGACTTGGACTATAGTATTATAGTATTATGATAGCATTTAGTAACAACAACCACACTACAATGAAGTGTCTAGGTAAACTTTCTCCGAATTCAACTCCGATCCCTACCTTGATAACTTAATTGTTTTCTTAGCATTATTCATACGAAAATACACCATAGTTTTGTTCACCTACCAACTGTCAAGAAACTTCAAAATTGCCTAACCCAACGCAAGTTTTTAGTTGCCTATTATTAATTGGCTCAGTCTTCCACAAACAAAGGAAGAAGTCGGAACTATTTGGCGCGCCCGAGCTTTCAGTTCGCTACAAAAATGGCGAGCACTCGACATTCACTATCCGTCGCTATAAACATACTATATAAATAAATATGGGAGCGTAAATAATAACGACTTCTTTTCAACTTATTTCTGCATGCCCAATTCTTATTCATATGTCGCGAAAGTATTGTCTTCGTGTTTGAGGAAATCCTGAAATTACCTACTTTCCTACTTTTCAAATACGACTGAAGCTAGGTATACTGAATTCAATGGAGATGTTTATTTGGTAAGCGACGTTCGTCCAAGCAATGACTTTTTCCCGGCGATGAAATCTGAGATGTGATTTAAGCTCACTCGCCTGAAAAGAAGACGATATTATTGTACCTACACGATGTCTGACAATCCATCCGCCATGCACTCACCCTATTTTGATGAAATCTGGTACCCAGTCAACTGCTAAAACTCACGACTCGAGGAAATGGGGACCTTATAAATTTTCAAAGAATTTTGAATAAAGGTAAAAAACTTTATTGACAAAATGGGAAGGAAAAAATTCCTGTCGCGTCAGGATTTGAACATTTCCCCAACAAAAACTACACTTCAATGGGGCCGTTCTTTGCCTACAAAGTAGCTATACCTACTGGATCCTGTAAGTAGTGAACAGTTTGCATATATACAATAGTAAGTTTGTATCACAATAACTTAACAAATGCGTCGAAATTTACTGAGCAAATAGTAACCAATAACTTTCCTAACGTTTGGTTACTTGCTGAAAATATTTCACTGATGTTTATGAGTAAGTAATGAAGTAATGACTGACAAGGTCAGTTAAGCCTGAGACCATTGCCGCTCTTTCTGTAACTATAGGAAAAGGAATGTATTGTTCATGCTGGTCCAGAGGAAGGAAATACTTACAGATAAAGCAAAAAATTCTAATTAGTTAGTAACAAGTATATTTCTTCGCCGAAAAAACGAGGCAACAAAAATCAGTCTGTTTGGAATCAACCCCAAGGTTTGTATCCACCGTGACCGCTGGATTCGAAACCACCGTCACCACCGTGACCGCCGGAGGTAGCAGCGTTCAGAGCTCCAGCAGCAGCAGCGGTAGCGGCGGATTTCTGGGCGGCAGCGTAAGCTTGAGCGGCAGCCTGGGCTTTCTGTGCGGCAGCAGCAGCTTGGGCCTTCTGCAGGGCTTCGTGAGCTGCGGCTTCTTTGGCAGAAGCGACACGGTCAGCATGCTAAAGGCAAAAATAAAGATTTAATGAGATAGATGATCTATTTAAGATATTTCCGTAATATGTAACGTACCTACTTACAAGAGGTTTACTGAAAATATGGTTGAAATTGAAGGAAAACTTACTGCGGCAGCATCCTTGGCAGCGAGGACCTGAGCCTGGGCGGCAGCTGCAGCAGAAGCAGCCTCCTTAGCGGCGGCGTTAGCGGCCTCAGCAGCAGCAGCTGTCTCGGCGGCCTGGTGCTGGGCGGCAGCTAGTTGTTGTTGAGAAGCGGAAGCGGCGTTACTTGCTTCCTTGGCGGCCTCGATGGCGGAGTTGGCAGCGGCAGAAGTTGCGCCAGCCTGTTGATGAGCGAGGGCGAGCTGTTGTTGAGAGGCAGCAGCGGAAGAGCTAGCTTGCTTGGCAGAGTTCAAGGCGGAAGAAGCGGCGGCAGCGTTGATGGAAGCATGAGCCTTAGCGTTCTGAATCTGGTTCTGGGCGTTGGCAGCAGCAGCCTTTGCTTCTTTTGCAGCGGCAACAGCTTGACCGGCGTCAGGTCCCTTGATCAGACCTAAGAAAGGAATAAAACGGATACTAAGAAGCTCAAAATTTGGGAGGTCACCAGCTGACTGATTCTCTTAGCTCCGGTACAAATTGCTATCTGCTTAGCAATTCTCTTATTGAGAAACTGTTGGGTACTTACCACCTCCGAGCCCGTTGCCGTGTCCACCGGTTCCATGGCCACCGCTGCTGCCTCCGAAAGTACCATGGGAAATTCCTCTCTTCTGGACCGCTGCCTTGTCCTCCTCCGCAGCAAAGGCGGAGGCGACGAGGAGAGCGAGCACGACCTGAAGAGAAGAGTAAATGAAAAGGTTTAGAAAATCTCGAATGGGGATCTAAAGCCAGAACGTTGAAGGAACCCATCCGAACCTGACATGATGATTTTGGGAGTTTTTATGGTTAAGGCAAGAAATTGACCATGCATGCAGTTATAGCAGGTAATTCAATTTTCAGAGAAAATCAAACTTTGTAAACTTACAGATTTGCAAAGCATGTTTCTTGGAGAAGGAACAGTTGAGAACTGATGCTCAAACCGGTGGCGGTCGGGGTTTTTATACCCCAAGACAATACCTGACAGATGATGTAAGTTTTGTACAGTGTAAAAGTAATGAAAGAGATAAACGGTTCGAGTCTGGTCCCATTGGGATAGGCTGAATTGGCAAATGCATTTCTTTTCTTTATTTGAGTAATGCGAAATTTTCCGCCCATGCAGCGCGAGGAGCCTCGGGAATCCCACAGCCACTGGCCAATCTCTCTTTGCTTCGGAGTCTTGCCTCCTGCCTCTAATGAATCACCAGCCACCTGGGCTCTTAAGACAGATGAGTATTGTCTAAACGTGTGACCGGAACAGTTTTCATCTGGTCTATAAATCTAGAGCCCAAAGTCAAAGTCTAGACTCTAGACGATATACAGGATTATAGAGAGACATAGTGTAACGTGTTCTTGGCCACTTATACTTACTCAAAATTCTTGTGTTTGGGGGTAAATAAATAAAGATAAAACAAATGTATCATACTTTCTCCGTGCCGATTTATTTAATATTTTCTGATTAAATGCGGACGATGGAGTAGAAATATAATGAGGAGGAACCTACCTACTCGGACCGACTGATCAATATGACCCTGTAACCACGATCCAGTTATTATCCCGAAATTCCCTGTGGCAAAATCTTCAATATTCCAAAATTCTTCATCTCGGCAGCTAAGTTCTAAATTATGCATTTGATGGCTTTTCCCTGTTTTCCCCCTTAAGAAAACTGTGGTGGCGCCTGTACAAACTTTATTCTTTATTTAGGACACCTATATCACCTTTTTTTCCTGAACTCATTTCGTCCCTGAAATCATCACCATCATTAGGCTAGCTGTGGCATCCAAATTCAATTGTATCATTATCATCCCTAGGTATACAGTTTGTTAATAAATTTCACGATAGTAATTTGGCGCCCAACGTGGGGCACGATATAGGTTAGACTTAAAAAAAAAGAAATTGTAATGGGATTTGCCAAAGGGAACACTTTTCTTTTTGTCCGTTTGACGCAAGCTAGTTAATGCCACGTTACCGTTCATTCTGGGGGAAGTAGTGTTAACGTAGTTTTGTTAGTCAATGGGGGCGGTTGAGCAAGGCTAGTATTTGGACTTTCTTTTGTGTTCAAAGTCTTAGCTCTATTGTCTGATCATCTTTATCTATTGTTATCTTATCGTTATATGTATCGGGTATCGGGTCATTTATTTATTTTTGTTGTTATTATTTCCAATTTTTATTAGAACCTGATAGGGTTGGAGTTGTCTCCTGCAGAAGAGCATATTTTCTGATGCGACTGTTTGGTTTCATCTTTACTCATAGATGGTTATTCTTATTTTTATTTGTTCAGTTAGGTATAAGTTGCTGAGTTGAACAGATAAGGCATACTTCTGATGCACTGTTTAGCTAGGGTACTTTATTTATTATTAAAAAAATATTTTGCAGGATAGTCAGGAATATAGGTTTTTGGGTGGAACAGAAAAGGCATACTTCTGATGCACTGTTTACCAAGGCCGATTTTGCCAGACATGCTTTTATTTATTATCAACGTAACATCTTACAGGTCAGTCAGGTCATCATAGAGTAGGTAGGTCCTACTCAATGTGTTGGTGAAATTATATAAAATGGTTCAGACGCGAGGAGGCGCACAGGGAAGTGCGAAGAAAAATAAAAAAGTTAAAAATGCACAGAATCAGGATCAGGTTGAGGAGGGAACCAAGGAGCAATCCATGGGGACTCTCAGCAACGCTGACCAAGGTCATGGTAGTGGTGGTGAACAGCTCACACCTACCAGAGATAGACAGATCAATGACAATGGGGGTGAGGTACTTGTAACTACTCCTCCCCATGAGAACCCGAATGTTGACGAAAATTTAAATGTAAACAATAACGAAGAACTGATTGTAAACAATGACAGTACTTTGCTGAATTCGAATCTGAGAGAAGTAGGTAAGGTGGATGTTGAGTCACTGTTGAGAGTAGCTATTGAGGAAACAGGTAAGATTCTCAGTAGTAATCAAAGATCAAGCGAACGTTCAACCTCTCATAGGGCGGTAGGTGACTTTATCAAAACTTGTGAGAACAGGAAAATGGTGTTCTCAGGGGAGTCAGGCAGCAACCTCAGCAGTTTTATTAGACAATGTGAGGAACTGATTGAGATGTATAACCTATCGGACAGAGATGCGATCACTGCAGTAGGGAATCTACTAAGTGGTAGAGCGGCAAACTGGCTCACCGGGAAAAAAGCAAAATTCAAAGGATGGGAATCTTTAAAGGCTGGTTTAAAGGCATGGTACCTACCAGAGGACCATGATTTCAGGGTCAGGTGTCGGATCCAAACCAGGAAACAAAAGATAGGGGAGAGATTGTGTGACTTCATAGCAGATATTTTAGCAATGAATGTGGAGTTGGAAGAACCTATGGAGGAGGGTGAAGTACTGAAATGTCTTGTTTTGAATATGAATTTCAAATACAAAGGTCTGATCGGTGCTAGGAAGTTCCGAGACATTGAAGAATTGGAGGAAGCTGGTAAACATGCGAATGAGATCCTGGATGAGGAGCAGGCATACAACGCAAGGTCAAAAACATTTTTAGACATGAAAAGGACACCAAAAGTAAACGCGATCGAGGATATACCAGAGTCAGAGGAAGAAACTGAAAACGTCGAGGTGGAGGCCTTTGGAAAGGAAAATCGATTGAGAACAGGTGTCGCACCAAAGTGACACAACTGCGATCAGGTTGGACACTACTGGAGAGATTGTAGAAAGGCAAAGACTGTTTTTTGCAAGAAATGTGGAAAGCAGGGTTTTGACGAAAACAATTGCCCATGTGGAGTGGCAAGCCAGATCACACCAGAAGTGATGGAGACCATTGCTAAAATGACAGCGAAGATAATTCTTGAAAATCAACGATCACAACAGGGAAACGAGAAGGCCTGATGGAAAAACCAGGGGATCCAGCAGGAATAGAAGAGCTCCCTGGAGAAGTTCTGAAAGAAGAGATCATTATTTCGACTATGTATCCAAAAAAGAAAGCTGACGAACGTTTGTATGTTTATGCTAGTATTAAGAATATGCCAGTTATGTCACTGTTGGATAGTGGGTGCAGCCATACTGTTGTTGACAGTTGTATGTTTGATATCTTGCAGACTATGGGACATGTGCTTAGGCCTATTACTATGTCAGGTAATGCTGCAAACAAAACCAAGGTAGAAATAACTGGGGTAGTAAAGTTGAAAATCGAAATTGGATCAAAGGAATGGGCAGGTGATGTTTATCTTGTCAAAAATCTAAGCCACAGTATGATTGTAGGAACTAATACTTTAAAGGCTTTGGGGTCCAAGCTAGATTTTAAGAACTGTTCACTAGAAATCGAAGACGAGTATGGTTCAGAAATTGTGAATTTGCACCGAGTTCCTGTGAAGAACATTCAACCGATCTTCGATTTGAATGCAATTGAGTTACCAGATGGAGAGATGGTAGGATTGAAAGAAGAACTAGATCAGTGGGAAGAGGAAATGTTCGATCATGCGCATCCACATTGGTGGGATTCAGATCATATGTTGCAGATAGATGAGTTGGAGGTTAGTCATCCTAAAATTAATGAAGATCAGAAGAGAGAAATCAGTGAGCTGATAGACAGGTGGCAAAAGGAGTTTGAGACCAGTCCGGGGAAATGTAACAAGGCTGTAGCCAAGATCTATGTTGAGCCAGATACGCCTCCAGCTAAGGAAAGAGTCATTCCGTTGCCTGTTTTTGAGCAAAAATTAGCGCAAGAGGAAATTCAGAGGATGTTGGCAGAAGACATAATTGAGCATGCAGATGGGGAGTGGTGTAGTCCAGCTTTTACCGTCAAAAAACCTGGAGACTCAAATGCTCGGAGGTTTGTGGTGGACTTCACTAAATTAAACAAGGTTTGTAAAAATGTGGCAGGGCCCATACCAAAGACAGATGATGTGTTGTCTCTTCTGCACGGATGTTCATACATGTCTAAGCTAGATTTAGTTCATGGGTTCCATCAGATCCCTTTAGATAGTGAGTCACGTGACCTTACTGGATTTAACGTGTCAGGAGGGGGTTTTTATCGCTATAAAAGGTTACCTCAGGGACTAAAGATCTCAAGTTCAATTTTCCAACAAACCATGGAAAAGATCTTGCGGCCGGTGTTGCTAAAGTGCGCGTTTGTTTACATTGATGACATCTGTATCTACAGCAAAACCTACGAACAGCACAAGGAAGACCTGAATGAGGTGTTAAGGTTGATTAGAGAAGCGGACATGAGGGTCAATTTTAAAAAGTCTGAGTTTTGTCTTGATTCTATTGTCTTCCTTGGATACCGAGTTGGTTCAGGTGAAATAAAAGTGACTGAGTCGAAAGTGGGAGGGATAATCAATTACAAACGGCCAAAGAAAGTGAAGGATGTGAGAAGGTTTTTGGGGCTTGTGGGTTGGTATAGGAAATTTATAAAAAATTTGTCCACTCATGCAGCTCCTCTAAACAAGCTTCTGCAGAAAGATGAACCATTCAATTGGGACGAGCCTCAGGAAGGGTCTTTCCAGTATCTAAAAGATTGTCTTGTGAGTCCTGAGATTCTTGTAATACCTGACACTCAAGGGAAATTTAGGATTGAAGTGGACGCCTCAGATGAAGGGGTGGGGGGTGTATGTTATCAAGATACAGGAGATAAGTCGAAAGCAAATGTAGTAGGGTTCTGTTCCAGAAGTCTCAGCAAACGAGAGAAAAATTTGACCACAACTGAAAAAGAGATTTTGGGTTGTTTGTATAGTTTGGAAGTCTGGGGGCACCTTGTGCTAGGTAGTCCTTATCCGACAACTATCGTGACAGACCATTCAGCAATACCATGGCTGTTTTCAATACCCAACCCAAAGGGGAGGATTTTTAGATACTGTGTGAAACTGAATCAGTACCCATTGAAAGTGGTTCATAAGGCCGGTAAGAGCCATACAGTTCCTGATGCTCTTAGTCGAGCTGCAGGGGAAAATCCTGAGGAAAATGACTATTTGACGGAAGAAATTGATGAGGTAGATGTTGGTGAGATGAAAGTAGAGTTACATAATTTGGATGTTCCGGATTTTTCCACATCTCGAGATCAGTGGTTGCTAGATCTGAAGGACAGTGTTGAAAAAGAGCCTAATAAGTATCCAAGTTTTAAAGTGGAAGGTCAGTACTTGTACAAAAGACTTCGTGACCCAGAAACTAAGGAGGATTGTTATCGAATTGTTGTCCCTACAGATCTAAGGACCATGCTGTGTCAAAAATTTCATGAGAGTTACTTTGGAGGGCACGGTGGGGTGAACAAGACTTACAAAGCGTTATCAAAAAGGTTCTATTTTCCTAAAATGTATCTTTTGGTCAAAAAGTTTGTAAGGTCCTGTAAAGAATGTCAACAGCATAAGGTACCTGGAGTTAAACCAGCTGGACAGATTACTGTGAAGGACAAAGAGCTGTTACCTTTTCAAATTGTGTCAATAGACATTGTGGGGCCGTTGGTAAGGTCAAAGAACCAGAACAAATTCTGTTTAACCATTTTAGATCATCACAGTAGGTATTTAATTGCGAAACCTATGCGTAGTGCTACTACTGAAAATGTGTTAAAGATACTAAAGAGTCAGCTAATCTTTGTGCATGGGGTACCTGAAATAATTTTATCTGATTCCGGGTCTCAATTTACAAGCCAAAATTTTGAACAGTTCTGTCAAGCATTTAACATAAAGCATACAACCATCCCAGTATACTATCCGAGGGGAAATTTAGTAGAAAGGGTACACAGGACAATCAAAGCACAGATTAGTATTTTCATTAAAGGGGAGCAGAAGGTGTGGGATGAGCATCTAGATCATGTTGTTTTCTGTTACAATACTGCGGTGCATGACGCTACTGGGTTCGCACCTGTAACGTTGGTATTTGGGAGGAGCCCAAGAACGACTTTTGATTTGCAAGAGGAAGCAAAAGCAGGGAATGTAGCACCTAGTAACCCGGATGGGTATGCTAATAGGTTAAAGAAAAAGCTAGAGAAATGTCAACTGATGGCCAAAGATAGTATGAAAAGAGCTAAGGAGAATAATGCAAAGAGGTACAACGTAACAAGAAGCGATCTTAGGTTTCAGGAGGGCCAGCTAGTTTGGAGAAAGTCCTTTCAATTGTCAGATAAAGCGGCTAGTTTTTCAAAGACATTAGCACCAAAATACCTTGGGCCAGCGAGAATTGTCAAAAAGTTATCAGAAAATCAGTTCATCTTGGAGGATGTTAAGGGAAAGTACATAGGGAAGTGGGCGGCAGAGAACCTAAAGCCCTATGTTGACTAAATAGGTAGGTTACGTTGTTAGTTGTTAACTGTTCAATCATTTTTTATTGTTTGTCTATTTTGTCGTTGGTGGTTATTGTTCATTTCAGTTAAACACACACTTCAGGAGAGGAGCGTGGGTTTAAGTTCATTTTTTTTTCTTTTTCATTATTTTCTTTTGTTTTTGTTAACTATACCGAAGTTGTAACGTGTTCTTGGCCACTTATACTTACTCAAAATTCTTGTGTTTGGGGGTAAATAAATAAAGATAAAACAAATGTATTATACTTTCTCCGTGCCGATTTATTTAATATTTTCTGATTAAATGCGGACGATGGAGTAGAAATATAATGAGGAGGAACCTACCTACTCGGACCGACTGATCAATATGACCCTGTAACCACGATCCAGTTATTATCCCGAAATTCCCTGTGGCAAAATCTTCAATATTCCAAAATTCTTCATCTCGGCAGCTAAGTTCTAAATTATGCATTTGATGGCTTTTCCCTGTTTTCCCCCTTAAGAAAACTGTGGTGGCGCCTGTACAAACTTTATTCTTTATTTAGGACACCTATATCACCTTTTTTTCCTGAACTCATTTCGTCCCTGAAATCATCACCATCATTAGGCTAGCTGTGGCATCCAAATTCAATTGTATCATTATCATCCCTAGGTATACAGTTTGTTAATAAATTTCACGATAATAGACATGACTACTTAAAACTTAATAGGTAGAGCAGAGAGGTAGGTATATAGTTATAAATTATAAACCTATAAAAGTAGTGAACGAAGCCAGTTTTAGAAATACCACGCGCCATACCATGATGTCAAAAATGGGACCTCAATTTGCAACATATCACTGATTTTCGTTCGTGTGTTTAGTAATAATATATAGCCATTATTCAGCCGTGACTAAATGAAGGCTTTCTCCACCAAGTGCCCCCTCCCGTGTGGGAGTTGAGGCACTACAGTATCGCAAAATATGCCACGTCTAGGGTAACAAAAGTGGTTCACTAGAAAGGTTACAGAAAAGTTTCGTGTCTGACTAACGTATTTACACCTAATTCTTGGTGATAACCAGGCGGTATATCAACCGGCACACGGGGTGCTATGAGTGTATGCTTATAGACTCACAGAAGAATAAAGGTATGGAATGAAACCAGGTTATTCAGTGATCACCTGAGCCAGACGACTGACGTCACTGAGGGGCCGCGAATGTCAACAAGGGGGTGTAAACGTCGGATAAGGCGCCGAGGCCCCAAGTGGGGGCGGGAGGGGTGCACTATCGATTTCCCTCAATTTTCGGCGTAGATGTTTCTTCCTTCTATAACAACCTGTTCCTTTCGTAAATGTCAAAAAAAATTGACACTCAACATCAGTTATAATGACACTGACACTTTAACGACTTACAAGTTTCCTAATTCGGGAAGGTGCGAATAAGACGTTAATAGGTATTTAAAATTCAGGGGTGGACGATGGGGGGCAAGAGGTTTTCGTCGGAGGAAAAAAGCTGCACTTCCCCGAATAACTATCATAGCTGCATTAATACGGCTTGGTACCTACAAGTAGGTATACCTACTCATTGTAGCTTTTTACGTTAAAAAATCTTTTAGTTGTAATTATAGTTCTTTGAATGAATCTGTGATTGTCATAGGAAACCCACAATGTCACTGGAGTACCTACCTACCTAGGTATCTAGTCATAAAGTTCAATAAGATGTGTGCAACCTTAATTATTATTATGTTGTGTGTATTTCGATATTTCGATGCAAGTATTAATTACATTTCCCCTCACCCAGCCCCCCTTGTACTATTCCCCTTCAGTATTACTGTCTGCTACTGTGTAGGCATGCAAGTACAATAACGGGGTATCCTGTTAACTACAGGCGAAACAGAAGAGTCCTTCACTTGGTCGGTAGATAGCGTACAGATCGCGCCATAACGTTGATTCCACGCAAGCGCAACGGCGCTTCAGACTTTCGACCGCAAGGCCATTTCAAAGTTGTCTATATTTAGAACAAGCACGTAGGCCATGTCTCTTCTTATATTTAGCTTAGGGGAAATTTCAACAAACCAGTAGAATCAGCCACATGGCATATCTCATATAGGTGCACAACTTACATGTGACGCTTGCGGAGGTGTGTTGCAAACGCCGGTATAGTATTTCGTAAATTCTTGAAATTCAATCAGGAGTGAAGGATGCGGAAGGAATCGCCCATATAATATCCAGCAATGCGATAGCTTACATAGGTAATCAAAGTGCCACAGTTCTACTGTGCTAGGTAGCTGAAATAAATACCTACTAAAATCATTATACCTACTATAGTTTGCCGGTAAAGTCAGATATTATATTTTTGCACCCTTCCAAGGTATAGGTAGGTATAGGTACATTCGTACATGACCTACAAATAGGTTGACTACCTTTCTGCCGAGCTTTTTCCCTATTTAGATACTCATGGTCATAAGTTTTTATGGATAGGATTCTTAACCTAACATACCTATTGACCTATTTGTTATGAGTCCCCAATGAAGACTGAATGATAGGTACCAAAGGTCTAAAATACTATGAGACAAAAAATATATAGACTCTTAACTGTGCTGTTCCTGATATAGAAACGAGAGTTTCTTCCATTTTCCTAATTTCCCGCTTCCTCCAGTTAGTACTTTTCCATGAGGGCGCGGGTGCCCTTGGCTCAGGACGAGACAGGCTGCGGCTTGAGACCTGACCTCTTTATTACTAGTTTGTTTGGGAAACCATGGAAATAACTATAGCTCAGTCCTCAGTCACAGCTGGCAGGGCATTCTTGAGGGGTTGCTCCCGGGGTCACCGAAGGCACCATGCACCAAGCAGTGCATGAGGGCAAGACATCTGGCGTATTATAGATTAAAGCTAAGTGAAACCCAAAAGGTTTATTTATAGAGTATATCTCCTTAGCCTTAGGACGGATTTCACAAGTTGCTAAACTCCACTTTAGTGCCCCCAAAAAAGTTGACTACTACATGGTACCAACTTTTCTTACTGAAAAGACAACGCTAGGGTGGGCTTTAGCAATTAGCAATAATTAAGGGTGAAAAGCGTCCCACTGAATGGTCAAGTTAAGGTCCTCCTACCTACTTTATGGTCAGGACGATTGCGAAACTCGTGATGTTTGAGTCAATAACCTGTACAGGCAGGTACTGAGTGTACTGCGCAGTAACTTCATCATAGGCCACCAGCTGGTCTGAGCGGCTATAGAGGTGTCTGCTGCTTCATGGGTAGGTAGGTTATCTATACATAGACGCTGAATGGAGGTCCACCTGAATACAATGTAGCAAGCGTGCTCCTTGGACCGTCAAAATGCCTGGAAAACTGTCTGCCTGGTTTGACTACGCCTGCAAAAACCACGATTATGTAATCTGAAAGTCGGTGTACAAGGATTGTTCTCTACTCGCAAAACATTTTATAAAAGTAACCAAGTCTTTGCAGATCCCCATTTACTCAGGTCGCTGCGGGCCCCTGGGGATCGGATCAAAAAGAAATAAGCTCTGATGAGTCACGGAAGACGATTGCTCTACCAACCCCCAGCTCCCACCCTTTCATCACCAGTGCATATAGCCCATATAGGAGGATATATAGGATATACACCATGCACACCATTCTGGTCTGGTCTTAGTCCTTCCATATTTTATTCCTTAGTAAGTCTATTGAAAAGGGTATAAGTAGGTAGGCAATTGGGAACAACTCATTTAGATTATGAATCACTCTTGCGAGATTGCACGCAACCTGAAGAGCGAGCAACTCAACCTTTGTACAGTGGTGACCACTTTTAGGAAGTTGCGAGATTCGTTATCTCACAAGCTTTGACTCTTGTGACTTCTCTTACTAACTTCCTATACATAGATTATGACAAGGACGTGACACGATTCAGATATAATTCCTTTCAAATGAGTCATTCTCACATTCTTTGATATCTATGTTTTGCATAAGGAACGTAAAAGTCTGTAAAAGCGAGATAAGGCGTAAAGGCCTACGATCTGGTAGCATATTTATCTTTACCTGTTGGACTCACTGTTGGAAGGTTTGGGCACCTCCACCTTCAGATTTCAAATGGTTTTTCACCATTTTCTTCGTCAAAGAATGAAACCTATAAGTACAATACCTACCTTATCTTCCGATTTTGTGTTTCCTAACCCGCGCATTCTCCAATTCTTATGAAGGCCACCAATCCCTCCCAAAGCGCTCGCATATACGCAGGTGCTCGCCTATACATTAGGCTCCACTGGTTAGGTAGCAAGGTAGGTACCTACTTAGTATGGGCGAGACAGGAACCGTTATACGTCCTCGACGTGCGCAGTCTGGACCAGGTAAGGAAGCCGTAATTGTATTAAACAATAGCTATCATCAACTCCTCGTCAAATAAGAATACCAGAGATACAAACCAGCTGCTCGGAACTATGCACGCGGCATTCGGCAGACCGATGAAATCATGCATAAAACAGTGGTAAATATTATGTTTGTGCTAGCTGGTTTAAGATGTAAGGCCAATGCCAATTGGAAAACATCTAAGTTATGAAATAGGTTTTCAAGTGGGGGATTTCGGCGATAGGGATGGTTATGCTGCTTTACCAGGGTGCTATAGACTACGTCTCCCCTATAGGTAGTAGGTAGGTAACTGACCTAAATCATACTTTTCACATCATAATATACCTACGTGTTCTTCCTTGTCAACACATCTAGGTATCCTCAAGCCAAAAGGAAGAAAATTAGTTAATAATAAACACCAGACGTCAGCAGACCAGCTATTTCCTCATTGAACAAGGAAAATGCGGAACCAGTTGGGAAATAGGCCTGGCACAGGCTCTCCTATAAAGTGATGCCTGATTTGTTCGTGTCACGGACGGATGAAGGATGAGGTGCTGATGTCAGGGAGCCTGTCATTACTGATGGAACAATTCATTACTTAGATCTATACTATTTCGATGTTGCTGAAACTCAAAATTTGATGGGTCAACTGGATTCTTGATGGTATAGGCATCGCGTTTCCAAAAAAACTGTCTGGTTCTCCCGTATGATTCACCGAACTGGACTGAGGATAGGTACCTAGGTATATTCGGGACTGTAAAATGAAAAGCTATGAAGGAAGTCGCCAGTCACCGTACGACGACCTCGTAGAAAGGGTATATCTATATACTGTTTCTAATGAAATCAATCTAGCAAAAGGAGAGAAAAGTGGAAGGAAAAGAGATGAAAAAGAAATCGTAGAAAATTAAATGAAATGGTTGGAGAACCCCAGTTAGGGGTCTTGTAGGTAGGTATAGGTTTTCACTTTGAACCGCTTTGAACTTATGACAAGTTTCTTACTCCACAAGGTTCTATCGACTTTGAACTTGAACTCTCCGCATGCAGAGTATGCACTTCCACTTAGCGGTGTTAGAAACCAATACTTGGCATGCTAACATATCGTGACGTATGACCATGACGTCGACGACGTATCGAATCATACAGCCAACAGGGCTGGACGGCTTACGTGCTAAACGGACTAATCAAAGTACGGCGCCAGCCAATTTGATTATCTACCTCTCCGGTCTGCAGTAGGTATATATCGTATGTATATGTACAATGTCTCATCCAAGCCTTGAAAGGAAGTATGGTTATGTAGTGGGGGGAGGGGGGTCTATAAGATGTCTCCTCATAAGTGACAACCCACCAATGAACGGCCAACGAAAAAAGAGCGGACTTGAAAGAAGTCGCCGAGTCGGACTCAAAGACTGGAACGATTCGTCGGAACGCCACTGCTTCGTTAGCAGTGCACACCATCACGGCTCTTTCACCCACCTGCTGTATAGGTATTCGTATATATCTATCTATACTAATACTAGAGGTAGTTGGATAGGAATCGTTTTCGCTGTTACTGCACGCTTGAAGTTGACACGAAGTGTGAATACAGGAGGACATCATATCCCCCACCGGCTGTCATTTATTCCCAAGTAGGTGCCTACACCTTCTTATGCATACGCGGATGCCTTACGTTAATGGTCTGAAAGTGAAAGTAGGCAAGGCTGAAGAATAAGGCTTATGGAATTCCTGTATTGGTCTGGTTCTACCACGGACAGGTTTCCCGATTCCAGCTCCAGATGGGTATTCTCAGTCCTAATTCTTGAATGCTCTTCACAGCTATAGGGGAACAGAGCATAATGAGTACCAAGTACCTACTACTTAGCTGCAAGGTCTCTTCCTAGGATAGGCCACTTTGGCAATGCCACTTTTAGAACTAGACTAAAGATGTTATAGTTATGAGTATATAGGATAACGTAGGTCGGCCGTTTCGTTCAGGGTCACTTTTCAAGACCAAATGATGACACAGTGGGACACGAACCATGCAGTGCTGAATGGCCATGCAACCGACTTGATAGCCCCATCCCTGAACACTGCTGTATGAATGTGCAGAAGGTATGTATACAGTTACCCTACCACACAATACTTAGGTACCGTTGATTGTGGGCCACAACTTGTGGCATTAACTTTGGGGGGTTTCAGCCATTCCATTTTTCGTTCATTGATGCGGGGTTTGTGCGTGGTACGTTGCACGTCAGCCAGTGTTGTACAAGTAGGTCACAACGCGACGATCGATACTCTATCAAGAGGGCGTTCACTCTGAGCCCGTTCCCACATCTTGAGCTAAATTTTGAAATTTATGTAAGCAATACTTACCTACCTATATTTAAATGGGAAAAATCACGGCGGCACTATAGTTATTAATACTCCTTTCCAAGGGAACTGCCGCCTATGTTTTTGTTCTCTGAAATATCCGTATCCCTCTTGTTATATAGGCTCACAAACTACCTAATAAGTTAGAGTAGGTACCAATGAACTTATGATCCAAATTTAGGCATTACTATACGAAGATTTTGGGAAGGAACCACCATAGGTCCATTTATATCAGGTAAGTAGGTACTTACTATTCTATCCCACCTACCTACACTACATATAGGTAGCGTAGGTGGCCTATTTTCCATAGTACCTTACCTACTGCTATTTATCTGCACCTACCACTGCGGCTTTGGAAAAGATAGCGAATTGCGTTTATGTCAAAACTCAGTGTTGCATAGCTGTAGGTACAGATCTCTATACAGGCAGGTAATGCCACTTGAACATTCTGCGTTTTAAACGGAGCCCGAGTGATATCCAGCAAGCTGTGAAGTAGGTCAGGACGATCGATGAGCTGCTGTATCAGTATTTTAGAGGACGTTCACTCTATCATTTCCCAGCTCTGCTGACAACGTGATGATCGGCCTTCCTCAGTTGTCTCCGATATTTATAACTGAGATGCGGATAGAGATAGAAGAATCTCAAGGGAAATCACCATTGTTTACTTGACTTGATATTTGATTGCCATTTCATGGCAAGATAGTCCTCCATCTCAGGCTGTTATCTGAGCTCCTTATAGTCCTCCATCTCAGGCTGTTATCTGAGCTCCTTGTGCTTATTTGTTTTGTGTTTTTTGCCGCTGATTTTCCAATACCCTATACTGAAAACGGCATGCAATCACGATAGAAAAAGGTTGCTATAAGTCGTTTTTCACCGAAATCGGAACAAGTAAAAAGATGCAACGGCAGTATACCTACTTATAGCATCCGTCATACCAGGAACGAGATAGAGGTACCATACCAATTTCCATAGGATAAAAAGTCTGAAAAAAGTTGACACAAAAAAATTTAAACCTGAAAGACTGAAAGAATAACAGAACTAAGTAGTCCGTTGTCTGTGAATAAGTGGAAACCTTTTTAGCTTCATTTCCCTCCATACCGAGGAGCTGCCTGTTTAAGAGGAGGTCATGGAGCGATTGTTGTGATCACACAGTCGATTCTCAGTTCATAGGAAGAAAGCGAGCATGGCGAGAGACTGAACATAACAAGGGTGAATCATCACTAGGGTTTGACGTGTCTAACATGACAAGCTTGCTAAATATAGCTCACTCACGGCGCATGTCAGCATTCCTACGTACAGTACGGTATGCAGAGTACGCTCCCTCTGTAAGTACCAGCCAGCAGCCATCAAGGAAAGCACTGGGCACAAGCTCCCGCATATATATAGGACAACTGCATCACTTATTCCGCCTGCTGAGCTTAACCAGCAATAAACTTGTAATCCTGCATGAATGGGAATCAAAGGTCATCGTTTCAATGTTTATTATTTTACAGCGTTCAGGGGAGGTAGAAGGGGTATTCCTGTTCTCAAAGCGCCTGGTTAGATCCGATTTATCACAATATGCAGCGGCTAAATATGACAAGAAGCATATGTGTTAACGCTGTACTTGCGAATGGGCACAACCCCTATTTGGTACTTACACCAGAGAAAGGACCCGATCGAGTTCTGGTACTTTAAAAAATACCACCGTTAGCATTACCATATGAAAATAATTTAAAAACAATAATAATAAATTGCGTAACATACTCGTATTCACTTGGCGCCCAACGCGAGGCTGACTATTCTTAAGTTCCATGTGCAGTTTATTGTGTAATGTCCATAACAACACTTTATATAGAATTTGAGAGGTGCACCTACCTAATCAAAGAATCTGTGAGTTATTTTAAATGAAATATTTATATTAATTCAGCATAATTTAGAGTTATTAATCAAAATATGTAGGTGAGTACCTACCTATAATAATTCTTAGAATCCCTGTAATGTAAATGTTTTTAGACAGCACTGATCAAACTGGAACAGTCACCGTACTTAATTTAGTAGGTGCGAGAGGTAGTCTAAGGGTGGGTTCAACGATCCCTCGTTATAGTGTCATGAATTAAGCATCTGTTATGCACATATACATATATTATATAAGTAACTAAAAATCAATTTTAAATAAAAAAAAAATCGGTAAATTTCTGGAGAAATTCCGGTTTAAAATGTTAAAAAGTAAAAATGTTCGATTTAAAAATCTTACCCTAATTCAGACATAGGTCATCGTTTTCAAAAATTTTAAATTAACTGCAGGTAAAACGAAGGATCGTGGAACCCATCCTGAATCATAGTTTGTATGGAATTAAGTTATAGGGATACCTGAACTACTTCTAACATGTGGATGTGAACAAGATGTGATCCAGAAGATCCTGTCACTTAAATTTTAACCAAGAAAAAAATTTTCCAAATTTGATTCAAACATAACAGTTATTTACAAGCATGCACCAAGCAATCATACAATGCATGGAACGTTTAATGTCAGAAGTCAAGTCTGTGAGGGCAATCACTGCAATTTGATGCTTACTTAAAACGATCATTTTCTGCAAAAAAAAAAAATCTGACACTACACACAAGAGTAGGCCAAATTTTTGTCAATAATCAGAGAAAATAGGAACAATCGGTTACCTGTACAAAAGTATATGTAAAATTACATTCAGAGCAAGAAAAGTGGGTAAATAGGTACTAACCGAAAAGTTTTTGGTTCTACAGGTGCTATTTCAAGATGGTTACAATTTACAAAACGTATATTTTCATGCGAAAAAATAGCGGCAACAGTAAATACCGGTATCGTAAAAATCGTAAAAAAATAGAAATGGAATAGGTACTTTGTTCGTTTCGAGTATTTAACTTAGTTCGACCACGCAAACCTTTTCCAGAATTATTTGGAACCTTTTTTACACGATACCGGCATTTGTTCTATTAACAAATTTTCTGAATATTTAATATAATACGAAATATATTCCAGCCATGTTGGTAAGGTACAGATCAATCACAGTTGTGTATTTTATATCAAAATCATTGTATAAAATTAGGTATTGGAACAGAAAAATGCCCTGAACATTGACTTCCTCACTTAAATTTGGTATTTCTTCTCTCCTTGGCAGTGCCATAATTTATCACATTTAGACATGCCGTGACACCACTGTGGTAATACGGATATTATGCAGTAAAAGCGGCGTAACAACACGTACAAACACAAAACAAAACACCACACTGCCAGAAGAATCGACACGAAAATACTCGGTTTATCCGACGGAAATACAGCACACTGATTCCTTAGCTTTCTAGCTTTTTACATGAAGAGAAGCAACCAATGCGCAGTATATTCCTAGGTATCCCATCATATAGCCTGACCACCGTCATATACTTACGACTACTGTATTTTTGAAGCTTATTAATAAAATATGAGTAGAGCTGCAAAATACTGCAGATCCTCCAATACCTTATACACCTATACCTTTTAATAAACAGACGAGTGAAAATCAACTAACGAGTCGGCCATTTTTGTTAAATATTAATATCCAGTCTATGGGACCAGCCATGCCGAGCGTTTGCTTGCTACTGTCAACGGTAGATATAGAGGAAAATTAAGTGTACCTAGGTATTACACTTATCAACTCCTACTCTACTGAAAACATGAACTTTCCAACCAGAACCTGCCGTTCACATTAGCATAGCTTTTATTATTTTTTTTCAAACGTCGAAGCAACTGTCATAAAATACGTCAAGTCTCACACTACTACAAAACTACAAACGTCTGAGTACAGACATAAAGGACAAGTCGATTAAAATAATGTTCAGCAACTTCAAAATAGTCGTGGACTACATCCTTTTAATAAAATCAGGAGCAACTTTGTACACGTTGCATTAAATAAATAGGTATGGTTACAACATTGACTACTTTTTCATCAAGAACGCTCACGAAAGTTAAAAATAAATTTCATAGAGCAGGGAACAATGCTGTGGAACGAAGGAAAATAAAATAAAAATATTGTTATACTTTTGCACTTGTTTACATGTTTGTGAACGAAGTGGGCTATTTTAGAGCAACAAAAAAGCTAGATCTATTTTTAAACAACTCCCACTCGACTCTCGTTGCATTTTCTTTGGAACGGGCGGGCGGGGCGTCTCCCTTTTTTGTCTACCAACATCAAGTGTGTTTGGCGCCCGCTCAAGGACTTCCTAAATTGCACACAATGTCATGGACAACGCGTCACGACGCTAACACTAATTAATGGATTTTGGACTGTGGCCAAATAAATTGACCTTTTTGATGGTCAGTTCTCAAAAGGAAGCACTAATTTTTTCTCTCAAGAAATTTTTTACGAGAATGTGTCTACATCTGCGGGTTATTTATTTAGGTATTCATAGATGAGTTTATTTCCACATTTGAGGTACGGAGTATGAAGCCAAAACCGAAACATATTATCTGTCATGTCATGTTCAACTGTTCCAATATTTGACAGAGAGTTTTCTGCCCACAGCAGATTGTTATCAAATGTGGTGCACATGATCCCGTATCGGGGGATCTGCGTCAATATGGCCTTAAGCGTCAGGACACTTCAAGGCGCCAGTCTCATCCAAGGTCGACTCTTTACGTCACTTTACGGATTTTACAAAGCGACTCCTAACAAGATACCTCCAGGCTAGGAGAAAAGGAGACTCCAATATTGTTATTTTACGTAATAAGAGAAGATACACCCATGGGTTACGAATAAGAACAGCTTTTACTTTTCTTTCTCTGCGGTGAACTATGCAAAGGTCTAAGGACGTCACTTTTCTCGTGACAGGGGCATTACTGAGTCAAGGATATTCAGACACCTACTCTGGCACACAGTCCTGAGAGAAATTTTAAAAGTTTCCTTACGCCCCCCACACTGCGAGTGTGCTGAGCTATAACGCAACCAGCCACACGTAACAACCTGGCCTACCACCCAACTGGTAACAGAGTCCCACGTGTGCACGTGCAAGGTTTTAGAGGCAACGAACCAAGGCTGCGAGAGGGGCCACACCTGGCACCTGGGTACCTATACGCGGCATATGGCTTCCGGCCCATTACAGAGCTCACAGAAGTTCAAACAGACCCGTTGCTTGTATAATTCGCTCATTAGTTAGTTTCCCGGAGCGTCATTCAAGTAGCCAACGATTCCTACGTCATGACAGCGAGACTACTATTAATAGCTCATCTCAATCTTTCACAGCAGCGACCCGAACCAAGGCGGTTTTATGAAGCATTATCTGGTATAGTTTTACAACAGGTCACCCGTCAAAGAGGAAGGTCGAAAATATTACATATTTACGGAAAGGAAAGGACGTAGGGCACGTGTGCACGTGCGACGTCATCGACCCCGTGAAACTAGGCCACGTCGCAAAAGCCAAACCACGTGGGCTCGAGGCGTCCTTGCTGCCCAATCCCAATCCCGCACTGCGTAGTGCGCCATACCACAGTATAGTCATACCAACGTCACACTCTTACCCCATATCACCTCTTATGTTGTTATCACTCATGTAGGTATAGCCTCCAAGGATCCAGATTAAAAATTAGTATTTAGTTAGTTCTGTTCTGAATTGATGTAATTGGAGCAGTAAAAAAATAAGTAGGTAAGTAGTCCAAGACCACAATAAGTTGCTGACTACAAAGTTTCTATAATGTATTCCCTACAATACTTTAATAAATATCATAAATAACAGCTTATAGCTAAGTAATAGGTAATGACGTCATTTGAAGCGTTCAACAGACATCCTAAAGGTAACCACTGAAAAGAAGGGAACGGTACGGACTATACACAACCTCGAACCTTATTTAACTCTGAACCTGATGTTAAATGAGGAATGCTTTCACTGTCATTTCAGGTTTTCCTACTGTCTCCCCAATTAATTTCATATAAGAAAACGGAAGATTTGGGTAAGCACTAGCACGAGCACTAGTGTCATCAAAATAAGCTCAATCTAGATTCAAATGAAAATAATGCCTCCATTTCTACGAAATTAGAAGTAAAAACTTGATGTGTAAGTATAGTCCGTAGAGTTCAGCAAAACCCATGCAATACAACTAGTTAGTCTTAACATCGTCTTTCCATTTTATCTTTTAAACTGACATGAATGAAGTCTTTTACTTAACAGGCACGAAGCTGCTGGCTGAGTAACTGCCTGAGCAAAAGACAAGGAGAGCTGGAGAGCACGTTTTTCTAACGACTAGACTACTTAATAATAAACTATCTTAAAAATATCTTATTTACACGTACTTACACAGCCTGTTGCACCTTTTTACTGAGACAATTTCACTATGAGTTCTTTCATGTAATTTACTCGTTTTACTTCGTTGGAAATGTAACTGGTATAAAGGAAGTATAGGTAGGTGCAACAGCATGATGAAATGTTTTCCGTTTTTTAAAGGAAATCACTGAAATGCATTCAGGTTAGGGGCTTAAAGGGACTCTTACCGTATCAGCCCACTTGAGACACGAACAGCGGTCAGCCGAATAACTCCACTCCTTCCTGTCGCACTGTCATCGAGAAAGGAAATGTCCCGGGAGGTGACGAAGTAGAGACGTTGATGTCACTGGATAAAGGTCACTCGAAGAGGGAATATCAGGAAGCTGGCTCACCCATGGGTCTCTGCAGCAACCACCTCCAGTGAAATTTTACCCTGAAGCACAGCGGTCTTTGCAATGTCTGCACTTGCTCCAGTGAGCTACGGTGGTCTTCACCAATGTCCCGAGTAACTGCGGGGGCGGCGTTCGCATGAAGTACGAGGAGGCGCCGCCGGTGCCGCCGAGGATCAGCTGGCCCCTTCAGGACGCCCCGGGCGGGAAGCCGTCCGGGTCGCATCATTTGCTCCATTTCATGATGTACTCCTGCTGTTGCCCACATTTGAGGAAGAATCTGACTTGGTTAGTGAGCGCTTCAGCCTGTCAACTAGTCGGGTGTGGAATTTATTCAGCGAACCCGAGGAATTGCTCTTCGGTGGGCTGTTGCCCATGGACTTGCTCGGGGACTGCAGGCTGTTCTGGCTGGTTCTGGATGATGTCCGGGACATGGCGCGTTGGCTCATGTTGACAGGGACGGAGCGGTGGGCCGGCGAATGTAGGAAATCGGAGCCAGGTGACGTGGACAAGCTCGGGCCCTCAGACTTGCACTCGGACACCTTACGGCTGCGGTCACCACTGCGGGCGTTCGAGCATTCGGAACTGCGCCGCGATCGGTTCGACTTGTAGATGTCCCAGTCGTTTTTCACAACAGGCATCATAAACGCCATTTTCAACAGAGATAATTTTTCTTTTCTGAAAATAACAGACAGGTAGGTAGTATAGTAATCGAGTAGCATTTTTACCAAAAGCTTTTCACGGTTGATAGATAGAATGACAAGTCGATCTCTCCCACCGTGCCACACAATGGGTGCAACATTCGCATTAATCACGCTCCCACGTTAACAAGTAACTGTCAACTCAGCTGAGACTATTAAGAGGTTTCCTGTTACAAACAGGCAGACGCCAAACGTCAGTCTGCAATGTAAGTTGGTGATGTAAATACATATCCGACAACATACCTACGTACAAGTTACAGCCATATCGACCGCCAGTGACCTTGGCAGTGGGTTTCAAGGTCAGCTAGGGCCACAACCAACTTATCACATTTCTCGGTTTCCCGCGAGTTCACTTTTTCCGCTTTACGGGTGCAGGTGATTCCCGTAATCGATAAGTGTAAGGTGTCGAGATATTTAAATTCGAGGTTAAAAGTTCTCATTGATAAGAAAAAAATTAATTTCCTCTTCCGGATGTTTTGGGTTTACTCATATGGCACTGGAGCCCCAGAGGAACCGGCGAATTGTTCTCGCACGTCAGTGCAGACTGCCGGACAAAACGAGGCTGAATATTGCAAACCTCCGAATTAATAAAACTGACAATTGCTGAACCCAAACCACCTACTTACAGTTAAAATACTATAGGTAGGTACATATGTTTTAAAAAAATGTACCTACCTAGGTAGGTACTATTCGGGATGAAATCGAATGGCATAATCCATATTTGAAACCATCAGCGATAACCTCATGTTGCCATAAGCTATTTTCATTGGAAAAATATTTAGAAGATAAAATAGAGCTTCAGGGAATATGTAGACCTATCCCGGTAATCAGTTCATTCCAATGCAATGGTAAGTACCTAACCTCTTCAGGTGCTGCTTCGATGCAAATAAAACGTGACTTTATTCTTATAGGTATAGGTTATAGGTAGGTACATAATAATATTCTACCTTCCTACTTAGTTATCTAGGAGAGAACTCATGATATTATGTAGATCGTTAGGTACGCAGATTGCTTGGTCATAACCGCACATATTCCTATGGCACTTCTAGAAAGTTCGCCAGATAGATAATTGGCACTTTCTGCAAGATAAAAAATGGCAAAACCCCACCAAACCTTTACTTTTTGTTCTATGGCTGCCTACTTCTACGTAGACAAAATTAGGTAGGAACCGTCGCGTCGTTCCCGGTAGTTAGGAATTCATGGACAAAAGCGACAACGGAGTCATTGGCCTGGAAAGGTGGAAGTGACCTGCCAGCACCAAGGGAATAGGTATCTAAAACCTACCCAAAACTTACGCAAATGGAAAATAGATAAGTAATGTCGTTTGAACACTCAAGAAAACTGGACAGATACATTATAAAATCAAATTTGAAGCCCTAAGAATGACCGCAAGGGACGCAGACTAAACCCACCCAGTAAAATGCGCTAAAATCCAGAACTTTTGCAAGTAAGCATCAAGTGACATTTCGCATACCTTTAATAATATCGAAATAACTTTTAAATGGGCCAATTTTGCCGCTTTTGAATGTAAATAAATGACGCCATAGGCATCTAGGCCTCCGTAATCCACAATCGAAATGGCGGCCGACAATTTTAACCTGGCTTTGCAGAATACCGCCTAAATTCAACTCAGTCCATCATTCAGACTTACTTTACACTTTAACTTTAAGGAATACAAGTGATATTTACCTTCACGAATGAAAAATAACTTGAATAGCACTATGTCAACTCAACACCGTGCACAATCAACTGAATTCCACTGTATACTGAACCTTTTCCTTTTGTAAAGAGCATGTTTAAAGACTGAAGGAAAATGGACGCCTTATGTTTAGCTTATGAAAAAGTGGTTCATGTTTGGCGCGCTTATTCGTATCTAGACGCGACTGATTCATGTCTTCTACAAATTAATTTTTCATTATCTTTCGCGTGTAATGATTTCAAAGTTTTCGAGTCATATCAGTTTTTTTTTTGGCTGGTCAATCTCACATCGAATTTTGCTTCACATTCTTTGCCTACGAAATAAAATAAAATACCTACCTTATGAAAATAGTACTCATCCTGCCATCTATTGAGTTGAATCTTAACTACATTACGGTGTTTCGGCATGAAACTTTTGACAGAAAAAGTGGGTAGGTGGGTATTTAATTTATCTACTTACCTATCATCTGACTAACTGCCTGATATTTACCTATTTACCTACCATCCGGTCTTTCATATAGTATGTAAGAGGTAGGTACTAAGCAGGTTAGCTAGGTAGGTACCAACCAATTTTTTTTATTCCTGCCTGCTGAGATGAAATAGGTACCTACCTACCTACTTACCTCGCCTATACCTACCTACGTAATGTAGGGGTGGTAGGTACTGCTTATAGCAGTCTCTTTGTTACCTACATATAAGTAAGCACCTACCTAAGTCGGTACTAGACAAGAAAGAAAATATTTGTTTATATAACGTCAACAATAATTATTATTTTTTGTACAACATAATTAATTTACAAAAGGGAAACCCTACCACAGTCTATTTTCTCTATCTACGATGATGGGACTGCCTATCCATGAGTTCATAGTTGTAACCTTGATCAGGCTGGTAAGGCTGCGCTGGTTGCCACGTGTTCTCGGGGGGTCCATAGCTCTGAGGAGCAGAGTGGGGTGCGCTGTAGCCAGCATGGGGTTGGGGTGACGGGGGATGCCTCGCCAGAGCTGTGGGGTGACCGCCTTCTTCTTCCTGCTCACTGTAGCTCATGTGATCTGAAGGCGGAGAAGGATGGTGCATTAGAGATGGGGCTTCGTAGCCGTGTCCCTCGCTACTTCCGTGATCGTTGCTTGACTCTGGAAACCAAACAAATATCTAATGAGTGACAGCTGATGGATAACAAAACCAGAATGACTCTTTTAATGACATTTAAGGGATACTAGCTGTTGCACTCTATATCAGAGGATGTATACTTTCCTACACATCGTACTGAATGATAATTCCGTAATAGGTGTCTATGTCTGTCCACCATCATCTCAGGGACTGCCACCTGCAACTGTTATGCAGGCGCGATGCTTCCTGGACGGCCGTTCGGGCGTGTTAGCGTCCCTGGAGGTATCGTTAGTTGGGAGGGATGAGCCATCCCTGATCTGCCACTGCAAGTTCGCTATTCCAGCAGCATCACCCATTCTGGACGCATAGTTTGCGCCCAGCTGTACATGTTACATGAGTGTTCCTACTCACCCTGTTCTAGCCAGATGGGAGACTTTGGCCACTCGAGTTGAGATTTGTGTGGCTTCCAGATTTTGATGGTTACAGGGACCGGGTCCTTGCTCTCGAGCTTAAATGACGCGTAACTAGTGGGTGCAGGCAGCTTCTCCTCATGGTCTGATTGGTGGTGCTCCTCGTGTTCTGACTGGTGGTGCTCCTCGTGATCTGGCTGGTGGTGCTCCTCGTAGTCACCTCTTCTGTTCTTATTTTGATATTCCACAGGAGTGAAATCGAACTCTGAGAAAAAAAACATTACCTGCGTCACATCCTGATGGAAAGTTCTTCCACATCATGAGAAACATATCGTATAGACCCTCACTTTTTACCCAATTACTTATGTTACTAATTCACTTGAAAGGTAACTGGATTAAATCAGCGGGGAATAATTCATGGCTTTTCGAGGCCATTTTTTAGTTACTTCATTCCCATCCTAAATGATTTTGAACGTACCTACTTCAATATTTTGAATGAACCTGATAAAGCACCTACACGTTGCGTTCGTCGTCTGTATTCTCTTCAGCTTCCACTACTTCCAATAAAACTCACCATTGCTGTTTGTATCCTTTGGTGTAAAGTCCAAAGCATCTGCCAAATTAAACTGGTGGTTACTCACACATAAGGAAAATATGGCAAGTAATAAAGGCTCCGAAAATGGTCGTACATGACTTTCTCGCATTTTGGCAAGGATTTGTTGAATTTTATTTAGGAAGGTACCTAGGTACCAAAACCAAAGGTAAAACGCTGTTGCCACTGCACTAAAATTTCAAATCTTAATTCTTAATTTGTTGAGACATTTCCCAGAAACCACATTTTTCGACTCAAGAAATCCCTATTATGATCATGGTTCGCATCAGGCCCGTGTCCAGAAAGCGGTCATGGGGGGGGGGGGGTTTCGCCTATATTTTTTTGCTTCACGTTGACGTTATCATGTTAATTTTCCGCTCATGGGGGGGGGGGGGGGGGGGTTAACCCCCTAACCCCCCCCCCCCCGTGGATACGGCTATGGTTCGCATAAAATTACAAAATCGACTGTCTGCACGAAAAATTGTCTAAAAACCGCACGAAAAGTATCCTAACTCACCTGAAGGAAGACCCAAGTCCGAAATGTATCCGCCTTTTACAGCATCCAAGACCTGCAATAAAAAAATCAATCTATAGTTAGGTACCTACCTATTATACCATAAAATCAGTGCTGCTGATTATGTTCTAAAGAACTAAGGGTGCGTCCCACCATACTCGGTAAACGCTAAACTCCAGTTAAATTCCAATTATTGCACGCTGTAAAAACTGAATTTAA
This sequence comes from Mesopsocus fuscifrons, assembly GCA_950004255.1. Taxonomy (NCBI): domain Eukaryota; kingdom Metazoa; phylum Arthropoda; class Insecta; order Psocodea; family Mesopsocidae; genus Mesopsocus; species Mesopsocus fuscifrons. The sequence goes on from OX465377.1 coordinate 14,190,121, forward strand.
CCGAGGTTTAGCTGTTAACCGAGTATGGTGGGAGTTCAAAGTAAGCATAAGTATAATAGAAAATCTGCCTCCGGGAGAGGTTATGCGGTAGGTACTCATGTAATTTACATGTGCCATTGGTTATCTATAGCGAGAAAGTAAATTTTTAGTAAGGAATAACCCCCAGGATATCTACTTACTTGTACCTAAGTACTAAGAACAAGAACTATACGTTTTGTGTGTTGAAAAAACTTACTGTAAGGCACAGAAAACTAGAGAGTATCCGAAGTGACTTCATTTTGGTAGGTAGGCACATGTGTATCGTTACAACTAATTGTGACGCGCCTATGTATCCTCTTATATCGTCCTGCTCGGCAGGTATGTAACTGCGCCACCACCATTGTGCCTATGCCTGAACCCTGCCTTCTTTGGTATTCTGAGGGTAGAAGCTACTTCTTTTCAATCCCTTTCTGTACGGAAGGGTACCCAAAATTGAGTTACCACACGTAACTTACGTAGGATATCAAATCAAGTTTTTAGAAAATTTGTATCTGGATTGGTGATCCTTAGGCAAATTAGGATTACCCTTGTAGGTACCTAGATGCGCATAGAGGGAAATAATATTCCATCACGCCACGTCACAATAGATACACCACGTGACCATAATTGTTTCGATAAACGAAACTTTTAGATGAATTATTGTTAGTGGAACAAATAGTTCGTAAACTTTATTACAGGTGCCATTTGGAAGGTGGCAATACCTTGGCTTTACACTAGACGTTGCAGCTGGCGCTTTGAGATCAAAGGCAGTTAATTACCTTATACATACATACCTGTATCAAAAAAAAAATAATTCAAGATGACTCAAAAAGGGAACTATCCGCAAAATTAGCGTTTATTCTAGCTTATAACTTGTATAATATCATGAAAGTTGGCTCGGTGCGTGGCGCAGAGTAGAAGGGCCCTGAAAATGCATAATCCCATTATTGTACGCTACAACCGTAAACCACCAGGAAGCATGCAGCCGTTACTTCATATTCATATGCGAGAGGAGTGGATACAGTAGGCAGGTAGGCAGGCAAGCAGCTAGGTTCAGGTACCTATCTGTATGACGTATACGTGTAGAAAGGTAACTATACTTCACGCGCCAGCAACCATGCAGCCATGGTATCCACAACAGTTGCTGTTGAACTCCCTGAACGTAAACTGACTAAATATTTGAGTGCGACATGGAAATACGTGAGGGGTACCAGCGCCTGCGCTGTGTCGCGGCAAGTGCCCTGCATAAAATCAACTGAGCTTCGGGCTACGCTTTTATCTGTTCATTAACTTCTGATGGTTTTTAAGTTGTCTTTCAGTGATCAGAGGATAGGATAATTTTTGGTAAATAATGAACTGAGAAAAGAATGAATCTCTGTATTTGATACAGATAAAAAGTACGTATACATGCTAACTCATTTCTTAGTTGTCTCTGATGGTCGCATGTACTTTCTCACTTTGTGCGCGGACCATTTTCCTTTGACAGAGACAGAAACATCAGGAGACTGGTTGCAGAGGATCAGTGACATTCCAGCCCCCTTACGATATAATCATGTTAAACTTTCGCTGAACAGTCGCATTCAACTAGAGTAGCCGCGTCCAACAAGTGGCACGTAATGACACTACGAAAGTAATTAAAACTGCGGAATTAAATAGTAGCATGCACCGGAACAGATGGACCCAAAATACAGGGTCATTAATGTCTTGCGGGGCTCACTGGTGCCAAATAACCATAATTAACTGTGAGTCGACAACGGGTGGACAGCAACGAGTCATATTACATGCATGGTCGGAGCAGGGGGGGGGGGCAGGGTGATACCTCTCCCCCCCCCGGCCCAATGCGAAAAGTTACTCGTACTGTGACTAGCTGTGATTCAAAATATATAGCTAGTATTAATGGGGCCGACAGGGAAGACACCAGAATACAAGTCAGTATACGGACGCTGCCGCTGGTCAAAACTAATGAGGTACAACCTAAATTAGAACGTTTCACATCTCACGGAGTCATGGCGATTGGTGCATCTGACATAACATCATCATCTCTCCATCATAGAATTGGCATGATGATGCTGCAACCCAATTTCATATGGACATCGTTTAGGCTCAATCCAGGGCCGCACGCAGGCAAAAACAATTGGTGACTACACCATGAGACTCGTAGAACCACCAGTGTGATCCGGAACATAGGTTGTGGTGCCCCCTACTCATATAGGCGTAGCAAGGGGGGTCTGGGCGGGGGCCAGAAACCGTCTAGACACCCCCAGGATTTTTCTGACCTTCACATAACACCACATAAAGCCATGCCTACCCCCCAGGTGAGGAGAAGGTCTGGGGGCTTAGCCCCCCAGGTTTTTGGTCCTGCTAGGCCATGCCCCTACCCCCCTCCATTCAGTTACAGTTCAAAAGTGGGTAGTTCACAACTAATTATCCTGATTGCTGTAATTTTATTGTCTCACTGCAGTCTAGTCTGTACATTTAGTGCTGGTTGTATGGTTGGCCGCATTAATTCAGCGGAGGGAACCACACAGCACACAGGGGCGAGTACCGATGCGTCGAGACCTTTCACTCTGATTTTCTATTTTGCTTCAATTGCAATTTTCCCATTCTACTACTGATGTGCATTGCAGTACATATCAAAAGTATTTCTATATCTACAGGCGTAATTCGTCTTTTTTACCATTAGTGCGCTTAAGAGTCGAAGTACTCAAAGCTCTGTGAATGAATATCAGTATAGTATTAGTCTTGCTGGTATGCTTCCGTAAATCTTCTGAATAAATGTTCCTGAAGAGAAGAAAGTGATGAAGCAACCTCTTCAACTACGCAGGATCACTGTGAAGAAGATCAAACTGAAAGAGCGCGGAGAAACTAATAAGTCCATCATTTCGTACTTTACACAAATTGCATTATATTCAGCTCATCTTAAATACTAGCATTAAATACTAAAGGCAGGAATGACAATATTACGTATGGAACTTAATAATGGAGGCCATGAGAGAGGGCCAATCCAGAAGAAAGGGCTAAAGGTGGATGCGCCAAACCAAGAGTGGTAATAGGCGCATGAGAGATGGTGGTGATGGGGGCATGGGCGATCCCAACGGAGGTCAGGGGGGCGTGTGCCAGCCCATAGGTAGAGATGGGAGGATGCGCCAAAGTCAGGGGAGCATGTGCGACTGCGATGGGGTGCTGAATATGGACGGATGAAGAAGAGATGGAGCTGACTGCAGGAGCCACCAGAGGCGCATGCGCGACAGAGATGGAGGGGGTGAGCAGGGGAGCGTGAGAGACTAGAGGTGCGGACGCGTATGTCAGAGGCGCATGAGCGAGGAGTCCTGCAGAGAGAAGACCGCGCTTGTCACGCTTGTCATCAGCAGGAGCCGAGAAGACGGCGGTAGCCAGGAGTAAACAGCTTACCTGATGAAGGATAAAACAAAATTGTAAGACAAGAAGAAACACGCCGAGAGTGAAAAAACCTTAAACGGTGAAGCCTAATGTGGGTGCATAAATTCGCGACCACACTAAATTACGAAGCTAAAGATTAAGTTAAAATTTGATTATAAATACTATAAAATCAATTTTCAAAGAACATTAAGCTTAAAAGCGAACGAATAACCATGCACAACGTATCTCTTAGAAACTGACGTAAAATGACAATACACAGGTAAGTAGTTACTTCACTAGTCGTTACTGACATACAATGACGCATAGCCGTATCCACGGGGGGGGGGGGGGGTTAGGGGGTTAACCCCCCCCCCCCCCCCCCATGAGCGGCCCCATGGGCCTGCAAAGACGTATTATATTTCAGAACAAAAAAAGTTCCAGCAATTTTCTTGGAAATATTTGCAAATTAAAAAAGGCAAACGATTAGGAGGGCTGTCTCAGGCTCTGATAAGTTATAAGGTACATATAACACAACATCGAAATGCAATACAACGGAATTCTACAACAGAGGGAAAACAAAATATCAAATGAAAGGGAAAAAAACTTACGTATTTCAACATTGTGGAGTGTGGTAGGTTACTGAAGCCGTCGAATACAACTCTGAGGAATGGAAACTGAGCCAGGTTTATATAGCTAGTAGAAGCTAAGGTGTAGGTACAAGTAGGTACAGGACCACATGCGTTAAGGACATATCAAGTAAGCCCCTCACACAACACCCTCCTTTCTGGTGTATGGCAAATACTCACTACAAATAAAATGATGCCAGACCAGTTCCCTGTTTCCATAGTTGGTATGAAGTTGGTCTCATTTTTAGTCCCAATTTCGTAGAATTTTTTTGAGTAATTAAGAGGCAGAGGGAGCGGATAGGCGGATCCCATATCACTGCCACAACGGATGTGCCTTCAGTCACACTGTTGAAAGGCTTGAGTCAATAGTGGTACTTAGAAAACAAATACGAACAGGAAGCCAAAGCAGATAAGAGGATTTTCATCTTTCAGGAGCCAAAAACCTATCTCGGGAAATGACCAGTCAGGTTGGAAAATTCGAGGCGTCCGTGAGGTAACACTACAGCTCCATCGTGCCATGACCAGTTTCTATTTTATTTCGTTTTGCCATTGTGTGTCTCACACTGTTCACTTAATGATTCCCTAACCTCTAAATATCTTAATAACTTAAGACATATGTCCGCTAAATTTGCCGTAGAGATAGAAGTCATGACCCCGGCATACAGAAGGTTAATCTTGCAGAATAATTAGAAGAACTGGTCTGAAACTCGCCATTCAGAGAGAAGGTGATTGTCGTTGACAAATCGGTCTGTTTCTGAGCTAGGTCAATGTATCAAGGATGACATCTCTCCTGGTTTTGGCCAAAGCGATGACATCCGATGAAGATAAGAACAGATTAGTATAGCAGGTGTGTCAAGAAGTATACACCCAGGTGCAATTTTTATGGTTTTTATGGATTCAAAATGTTAAAAACTCTTTCGGGGACCAGTCGGACTAGTTCGGAACAAGTATTTGTTTATCAAGTTCTTCAGGACCTTTTAGAACTGTCAGATTAATTTACGTCCGAGTTTTTGTGTAATATTACGAATTTTAACCTCGCGGACTGCAAAAAAATGATTTACGGAGAAACCTCCACCCGAAGGTTCCAGAGTCAGTGCATGTACCAAGTGATCCGGAATGCCCATTTTAACTATTAACTTTGTAACGTCTGAAGGGTAAATATTTTTATTAATGGATCGACACCCCATATCAGGGGACGGGCCGGACGGGGGATAAGGGCAAGCAAAGTGAGAAATTGAAGAGCAAAAATAAACGACGGATATTTTTGACAACCTCTCGACGCCAGGGGAGACCGCAGATGAAAGACAATGGTTGCGAGGATTACTCCATCAGGTTTGGATTGTTTATTGGATAATTCTTTAGGTATGGTAGGTTGACATGGATTCGGTTGAAACTGGATCTGGACTGCGTGTTTCGAATACCTATCTCCTCTGTACCTAAATACTTACAAACGGTAGCCATGCCTAAGTGAGGCTAGATCCACCTGGATCACTTTCCATCATTCCATCGTGGGCGTTTTGTATTGTAACCTGATCGGCCACTGTTCGCATGAATGGAAAACGAACTTACGTAATTTTTCGTAAATCTTGAAAGAAAAATTTAAAGTCATCATAGAAAATTTCAACGTAGGATCTACGTTGAAATTAGTTAACCAGCTATCGCTAACGTTTCTAGCGCATATAGAGTTCTAACCAACCGCCACGCCATCCAAACACACAAATACCTACGCCCCACACCAAGTCATTATTTGAACTCGGATGATTTCAAGGGTCAGGACTCATCCAAAATATCAAAATAAAATCTTGGCAGAACTACATAAGCCTTCCAGTAACAAATATTAGGTTCACAGAAAACCTTAAAATAGAGTCCTGAGTTGGAGACCTTTTTCTAGAGTACCAAATAGGAGTAGGAAGATCTGTATGAGCGTACGACATTAGTACATCACTATACGCAATCAGGAGGCAAGAAGACAGCGACAGTCCTCGCATACTAAGACAGGTAATCATAAGTTTAATTGGACATGAGCGATGCATTCAATAACAATAGGCGACAGGGCGGGTTGGTTATTACGCTACCTACGAGATGCGTGAACAACTCGCAACTGGACACCGCTATGGACAGTGGTCGCTACGGGTGCAAATTCCCCATCACATTCAGTTAAATAAATTTACTGACTGCTTTGGTAGATCAACAACCACATTTAAAAAAAAAAAAAAAATTAGGACTTCCGAATGTTTCAAATTAGTTGTAATTATTGTCGATGTCACGTCGCGTTCATAGGTATTGATAGCAGACACGACTACACGATTACAAATATTCGGTTTTCAAAAACCAGAGTAGCATCTAATCGACATCCCTGCAGGAATTACGGAATAAAGAGACACGAAAGATCACACTGCAGGGGCAAAAAACGCCATCTTTCACTGGTGACCTATTTCATCCAGAGACGTGGTTCCTTCCGAAGAAACTGCTTCCGTAGGTATTTTGTAGTAATGTAGTAACATAATCCACACATTAATTGATAAATAGACAGGATTCATTTCAAACAGATCATTCCACACCAAAGTCATGCATAAAAAATGCAAAACAAGAGACTATCAAAACATACAGACCTTATTTAAATATGTGTAAGGTTATGACATCCTCTCCAGATCTAAAACAGGCGGAGCGGCTAACTTCAGCTTTAGCACTGATTCTGGAGATCCGATTTCTACTGGTTCCTTCTTTGAAGGAGGTCGACAGGTGGCCTGAAACAAAAGACTCAATTTTGTCATAAAAATCATCAACCTACACCAAAATGTTGATATCATTCGAAATAATTGTTCCCGATCATTTTGTGAAAGTGGACTAACATCCCCAGTGATTGCATGGTGAAATTTTTTATCGGTCATACCTGGCACCTTCGGCCGTAACTGTTCTGGAAGGTTCCAGCAGTTTTCTAACACTTACCCTATCTAGGGCTATGGTGGCGCAGACAGGGCACTGGCAGGTATCGGAGCACCACTCATGAACGGGATGGCCACAGGGGAAGACGACTACAGCAGCACGAAAGAAAGCGGCACCGCACACAGCGCAAGAGTCCGCTGAGGGTCGGACAGCGCGCCGCGCACCCCGAAGCGCCGTCGAGAGCTGAGTATGGAGGTCACTGTGGACTAGACGTAGGGTCGTTGCTGCCAAAGTCTCTTCGTACCGGGAGTCTTCTAGTATACCTGGAAAGGAGAGGGAGAAACGAACGAATAATAAGGAGATCAAAAAGGGCACGCGAAGTCGGTCAGTGCCAAAACAAGAAAAATTTCAACAGATAAAAACCTTGAAAGGAACCTTTGTAATTTTAATCTTTTTTCATTCCTTCCACAGACCTTCGAATTAACCTTACCTGAGAATAAATGTCGGAGATCACCAAATGTGGCACCAGAGTACGCTGAATGACGTAGAAGGAAGTTCAAGATGGCCGACGGGTTGGAAAAACCAGCCGATCCCGACAAGACCGTTTGTAGAGTCCTTGTTTTTTCTGCAGAAAAACGGAATTGACAACCATGAATAATGCCCTCCAGTGCAATTTATTTCCTTTTCTATCATCCTACCAGACGAAATGGAGATTTTACCTGAATTCGGGAGAGTGTTTTTGGACAGAAGAGTATCGAGAAGGACTGTCCATAGATTATCAGTGCCCGGCCTCTGCAGAACGATCACCGCCCTCTTCAACAGTCTGTCCAGATCATCTCCCACGTAATTCTCAAGGATGGACCCTATCTTTTCATTCAGCACCTGAAACACAAAAACACACAAAAACATGTTAAGGAAGTACGTGAGATCTCAAAAAAGTCATTGACAGTAAAATATTACAAAATAAAATACAAAGTGCTCGAATTTCATGAAGTGGGGCAAGATATTTCGAAAGATACCTATTTCACTATTATTTCAGTACCTGCAAAGAGAAGCTTTTAGAAATGCGGGTAAGACTAATTTTGACATTATGGGTTTTCCTTCCTTCCTACCGTTCCATCAATGTTGACAACATTTTTCATCTACCTTGAACGCAGCCTGATAATCGCCTCTTTTTTCCAGTATGAATGCTTCAGCCTCAACATGCCCACAAGCTTGGACAACATCCAAGATGACGTCCATATCAGAGATCTGGCCATATTTCTGCAGGTCTCGCAAAGTAGTCTCAGGTTCGAGCCTAGCAGAGAGCTCGATGTACAATGGAAAAAACATTGCGGCCAGTCCAGGATTATTTTCTTCCGTTTCCGCCCTGAAAGGTAGTTCAGAAAATAAATTATTTCGTCAGCGTCAGTGAGGATTGCTTCACAATCCTAATTTTATTTTCAAAATGGAAATAATATCTGTTTTATACCTGGAATAGAGAGTAGCACGGAGAAGCGTCAGTCTTTGTTCATCGGGCAAACTCTCTAAGATAGCTGAAAACCTGTCAAGCAGATTGCCAGCCACGAGGTTGCCGGTGAGGGACTCGTCCAGAGCCAACAGGTCCTGAACGTGAGCCTGTACCGCGTCCAACAGCACCTTCACATCATCAGGGCTGCGAGATAGCAGGAAAATGTTGCGAAGGAAGGAAAACACTTGCGGTCGGCGACGAGGGTCCTCTAGGTAGCAACGGAAAACCTGAACATAACATTTAACATAATATTTTGTGCTTATTAAGACTGTATCTAGACATGATACCGGTTTACCGCCGAGGACTAATTTTTTTGCTCATGTACGGATTCGGACAGGATAGTTTTTTTTACTTTTTCAAATGATCAAGATGTAAGAAGAGAATGCAAGAACATGAATGTGACGGCAATGTCTTTTCAAACTCTTGCCAGGCGCCAGGCTAAGTTTAAAATGTTCTTACCTGGTCCCACTCTCCACACTGCTCGTATATGACTTCGCAAACACGGAAACTAAAAATGGAAACAAGTCCCGAATTAATGTCACGTAATATTCTAAGGTTACCCACTACGTCTATTTTACTTTCACGGATAATGGAAAGAAACGGAAAGAAAATTTAAAGGCGAAAACGGAAGGGGCAACGAATTTTCCTTTTCTGGCATCAACACTCGGAAAAAAGTAAGTCAAAACAGCTTACAACCCCGCTTGTCTCGCACGATCCAAAAGAGCTTGCTTCGGAAACCCCTGCAGTCCAGCAGCTCTCAGTAGCTCCAAAAGCGTTTGCTGCCGCTCCTCTCTGTGCGCGGGGCCAGGCTCCGTAAGGTATTCGAAAACGGGGTGGAATTTGGCGGGAGGAATGTGAAGTCCACTCGCAGGGCGACTCAGCTGACGTGCAAGGAACGTAAACAAGGTCCCCACCTCACTTGCCTGAAAAAAAGAAATGTTTCAAATTATGAAAACTCATTTTGGAAAGAAATAGGTCCCACCCTGGATCCATTTCAGGCACCATAACAGGTACGGTTGGGACTGGGTGAAAGCCAGTGTCTCCAATATTAGCTTAAAATGGGATTTAGAGGCTAATGAATGACTACGTGATGTTCTTCTGATACAGTTGACATCTCACCGAAAAGCCCGGCGTGTTGACCATGATCTGAAGAAGAATGTCAACGAGACGTTGTCTCTGTGTGAGGCCCAACTCACTGGTGAACTCTGGCTCAGTGAATGCGAGCGCTACCACATTCAGAAACTCCCTCGTGTCGAAGTGCAATAATGTGCGAAGGTAGGGATACGGCAGCTCACTATCTCCGCCGTCCTAAAAACAAATAGAAATAGCACTTTTACATTTCCATACCTGAAAATCTACTATACAAAACTATAGTTAGGGGTTAAAATCCAAGCTGCCAAACGGCATAAGAATGCTTTTTGCTAGCGTTTCTGACGTTAAAGTGCTATTAGATTGATTGATATTAGACGCAACAGCGCTGTTTCTATAAAAAGGTAAACAAGAAAAGAATAGCTAAATTCAGGGAAGTATTGTATTTTAGAAACCTATCAACTCTTTTTACAGACTTACCGTTGAATGGAGACATGTAAGGCAAGAGAAGACATCATGTTTAACAGTCTGTACGATTTCTTTTGGAATGTCTCCCAGTGGGTAACCCCTACCAGCTAAACAGCAGTTTATGTAAACCAGCAATTTGTTTCCGATATCCACCTCCTTACCAGTCAGCTCACGACCTGTTGAAAAAGAAATAAATGAAGATTGCTGTCAATAAAAAATTACCCTATCGTTACCTCATAAGTTAGTTAACTAGAAAAAGCATATTATACTTCGCAACATAACCAGCAGTTTCCTCAAAAAACTGACACAACAAACAGGACTGTGTGGTCAGGCAGCAGGTTAAGACCTATAATCGCAACACACCTGAGGTCAGCGCCTTCTGCAAGACCGGCAGTAGGTCCTGCAAAGGAGAGGTGTAGTCACCAAAGGCATGGTTCTGCACGTAAATGATGGCGTCATAAAGTGCATTTGCTTTGCAGATTTGCATCACCAGGTGAAGATCGAGAGAGCAAATATCCAGATGCAGTATGCATGCTTCTAGCGCCTGAAATCAATACAGTCACAGAGGATTTTGGCTTGGATTTTAAACTGTGGCAGCAATTTTATGCATATCTACCCGACATTTCTAGTTTCTTTACCTGGAATTTTCCAGCTTGTTCGTAGCAGAGGACAAACTGCTGCAGTATAGCAGGAGGAATGGTTGTCAGCTGGTCATTTAAGATGAAGGACTCTAAAGATGAGAAGAAAATCGCTTTAAGCCGGGAGTGCAGGTATACGGCTTCCCACACGCGGGTAAACAAAACTTCCCTTAAACAAAAAATAAACGAATGATGTTCGATCATTTCTTACTGGTACACTGCAGTCGAGCCTCGATAATCAAGTGATCTAGCTAGAGGAACAATGAGAGCCGAGTCTCACAGATTCTAGCTAGAGGAGCAATGAGAGCCGAGTCTCACAGATTCTAGCTAGAGGAGCAATGAGAGCCGAGTCTCACAGATTCTAGCTAGAGGAGCAATGAGAGCCGAGTCTCACAGATTCTAGCTAGAGGAGCAATGAGAGCCGAGTCTCACAGATTCGATCCCGATCCTATCAATCATTAGAACTAAAAAGGAATCCACATCTTTTAGGTCTAACAGCTGTGACTAATTTGGTTCAAGACAGTTTCTGCTACTTTCGTCAAAAAATTAAGTATTTTAAGGGTCCGCTTAACCGGACGATGCATTTTTTGCCGCCCCTAAGATTAACATGCGAGCGGCGATTCATTTTCAAGGTTTACCCTTGGTTGGAAAGACACAAAATTTTGCCTATACCTAGCCCTAACAATGTTGTAGGTCGCCATCGAAGCAAATTTCCCAATTTTTTACTGGTTTTCGAGATACAGCACTTTTCCCCTTAAAAAATTGAGGTATGCGATGCTAGCATTTGCAAAACAGTTGCAATAAAAGAAACCAGTGAGAAATTGGGATATCTGCTTCGATGACGACCTACAACATTGTTAGGGCTAAGTACAGGCAAAATTCTGTGCCTTTCCAACCAAGGGTAAACCTTGAAAATGAATCGCCGCTCGCAATGTTAATCTTATGGGCGGCAAAAAATGCATCGTCAGGTTAAGCGGACCCTTAAACAATTTCGGAACTAATGAACTCACTGGGCTTTGAGGATGATGGCGTATTGTACAATCGCAGGAATATCCTCATCAGGGACGGTGATGTCGCCAGCAAACTGGTGAAGAATCCTCACAGCGTGAGCCCGCGCCGCTTCCCGCCGCTTCTCCTTCCCGCGCACCCCCGTCACCATCTTAGTGTTCTCACAGAAGGATAAAGCCAAAGCCAGCGCCACTGTGTACTTGCTCTGAAACAAATGTGCTAACTGACTGTCAAAAGATACAACGCTCTTGCTGACGTTATTCAATGACACTCTTCCGAGGAAAATGCTGCTGAAATGCAACACTAGTTATACGTTGTTATTTTACATCGAGTAGTCTGTACCTGGCTGACTAGGTGGTTGAGTCGGTCGGACCACGGGCGTATAGTCAGGACATGGAGAGATTTCCCTCCCAGCAACAGAAGCTGACCACTGTGGCTGACTACCGTGTTATAGCACGCCTTCTCTCCAGCCCGCGCCTGAAAATATGTATACATGGTATTTTAATCATTTACTCACTGAGTGACTTTTTTCAAAGACAATCAAACGTCAAAAATGTTCATACGATTTTTCTAAATCTCCAAACGAGAGGGAAAATACTATGATCGGGTGGAGAATTTTGAGAGACATAGATGACATACCAAACACCAATATTTACCATGGCTTTGCTGACATTGCCCCCAGTGAATATTCCTTTGAAATGGCTCGACTCATAGACTAAACCGACGCTGGATAGATCCGAAGTCTCCTGTTCCTCCTGTGTATGGACGTCCACCAGGTGAAGACGCTCCGAGGCATCCAATAGCGCGAGGGTCCACGCATTCATCCAGTGAACCGCCAGAAGGGAGTAACCAACCACGAGCTTTTGCAGGGCTGATACAGACAGTTTTCCTCCTCGGTCTACGGATACCTGAAGAAAAAATTCTATACTTCTTTTTTTCCAAGTAATAAGTTACACAAATTACACTACACTCTCTTTGATCCCTCTCATATGAATAGTTTTTTGATGTTTCGCTATTGAGGTGAGTACATAAAGTCAGGTGTAAATCCTCAGTGCTTAGGTTTGAAGCAGCTGGAAAGTGGCAAATACACAGGTGATAATGTGGCACAAGCCATACTTCTCCAATGGTAACCCTCAATCAACAAAAAGCAACTGAAAATTCTCTACCTAATGGATAATGAATTAAATGATAAATGTCTGCACCTGGGTGGTATTGAAAATGTTTTGGCGTACCTGATAAAAGCTAACGGTGTCAGATTTGGCGCAAGCTAAGACAGGGTCAACCACCTTCCCGGAAGCAGCTTCTATGGCAACGAGATGCCAGGCGAGAAGGGGCAGAGCTCCAGGCCCGGCAGGCAGAGGTCGGACTAGAATTACTCGCAGCTTCGGTCGAATGCTGACTACGATCACCTGGAAAAGAAAGTTAACGGAATACTTCATCTGAAGTATTAACTTCCCATATTATTTTACTGTAGGCAAGGGGACACAGGTACAAGTCCAGAAATGACAAAACCTTTTTTCTTGTATAATTGAGTGTCATACGACAAGAAAAATTCACAGACTGGTCGCGATTCTCTTACATCCCAAGAAGCTTGCAGACCCATGAACGATATGACAGCTACGTGCAGATGACCACTTTCCTCAACTCTATCCATTACCTTAGTAAGGGTGGCCATGGCAGTGATGACAGCGCCCTCCAAGGGATGGTTGAGGCCCTGAAGAAGCAATGGGTCCATGGTGGTGACCTCACCGCGGCTGCCACTGAACAGACATCTGGTATCGCACCCACGAACCCCTAGCGTCCGTGTGAAGCTTAGTTCAAACACAGACCCTCCCGAGTCAGCACACAGCGCTACCGTTGGTAAGTCTGTAAACTAAAAATTAGGGACATTCTGAGACAGAACTATAGTATACTATCCACCGGTATAAACCAGGTAAACCTATTGGGTTTCTCGAAGCATGGGAACGGTCACATGTAAGCACTGACATGGTTTTCCCAAAGGCTGTGTTAATTTTAACAACCATTTTAAAATTGGCTTCTGCATCTGATCTGAAAGATAGAAGCTGTGTTTTAGTTTAGGTGCAAAACCATCAGTCACATTATGTTTAGTATTCGCCCCTATATACCTTCAGGGAGAGGACAGCAGTGTTTGGCGGATGAACGTCAGTGAGGGTCCTCAGCGTGTTGCCGTTACTCAAATCGAACATAAGAATAAGTCCACGTGCGAAGCCGACTAGAAGGCGCGTACAGTCCGCATTAAAGCTGAGGCAAGATACTGAGCCTTGATCCTTTTCTGGGCTTTGCAGAACCCACCGCAGTGCTTGTCGCACGTCAAAGACCAGAGCGAGGCCGCGCGAGGTGCCTAGTGCAAGCAGAGATCCCACACACACGGATGTTGCATTCCCCGCATCAACTCGTTCCTAAAAACAAGAGATAATTTTCGTAACCATACCGTGTTAAAGGTTAAATCACTAAAGGTGCTTTAGGTTGAAGAATCGCGTTACTCGAATCAGTTTCTAAATAAATGTACTTACAGCGGCAGACGCAAGCTGGACAGAAATGCCTTTGAGCAAAACATGTCTGAGGACTCCCGTAGTAACTTGTTTTCTGCGCTCTCGTGACAAACTTCGTTGGCTACTGACGGAAAGAGTTTCGCTGCCAGACTCGATATTTCCCAGAAGCAAAGTTCTTTTCCTGTCCCCTGACCTGCTTCTTTGGCTGCTCACAGACTGAGTCTCACTGCCCGGCTCCAGGAACGGTCCCGAAGGCAGACTATCGAGGTCTCCGTTGAGGGAAAACCCATCGTCGGGTTCACTAAGAATACTTTCAAGGGAGGGTGGCTCAGCAACCGTTGGGATTTGGTATTCTTCATCGTCAAGCTAAAAAAAAGTAACGTATTATTAGATACGTCAAGCTCCAAGTAAAAAATTACAACACAACACTTTGTTAGACCCACTAGATTCCCATTTTTCACCTATTTCCGACTCATAACAGCTTTTATTGAATTAGGGAACCTCAGGGTAAGCTAAGCAGTCCTTCAGGGGTCTGTCAAGTCTCAGTTAATCTGATTCCTCCTCAATTGCTTCGATCCACCCAGGCCAAGAAACCGCCTTCCCAGACTTCTACCATAGAAATAAGGCCACTTGACCATATCACTGATGAATAAAAATTACCTCTTCAATGTCAAAGTTTAGCGGCTCAAAATCAACCTCTTCTGATGGGCCGGAAAAAGCATTCCTCGCCGAGTTGACGGATTCAGACATTTTCTCAACTTCACATTATCAACAAACAGGACGACAACATAACAACATGAAATAGGGCCCTGAAAAATATAATGGAGGCTCTAAAAGTGGCGGGAATCAGAAATAGCGGGAACTGGAGTTGACGAGTTACTTTCGTATTTGATCCTGTGTAAAGTAATTAAAATTAAAAAAGAAAAGTAAAATATTACTTTTCCTACTACTTCTCGGAGAAAATAAATAGGGGTTTTACTATCGAAGTAATTTTTGAACGGATTCTTTCACAAACAACCCTTGATTCTAAAAATTTTATTTATTAAACTAGTTTCTGACGTTTAGAAAAACGTACCTATCCAGCAGTTTTCTCATACATGCGTCAATAAACATAATTCTGTCAACAATTTCTGAAGTAACCAATCGGTTTTCCTCTTTTTCGAACATATCGACATTTAGACTGGAGAAAAATAGGATGTCTTCTTCGAATTCCGATCTAGGTAGGTACATATGGAAAATGTGTAGGCGTGATTTACTCATACAGCAGGTTTTTCGCCAGAAACAAGCGTATTTCTAAATGAGAGTATAGACTCCTAGAAAAGGAAAAATAAGGCTCAGATGCTAAATTATTCGAAGGAGGGACAAAATGGGCCGATATAAGCCGTGCAGCAGTTAAGACATCTATTACCAAGACCACCAGAAATATACACAGAAAAATAAAAAAAAAATAAAAAACACCATAATTAATGCGCAAGCTCGGGTTACCAGTACAGTAGGTAACAGGTACCTAGTTAGTTGGAAGAAGCTGCTCCCATTCGCGCGATATGGGATCGGGAGGTTGCCGCCGAAGCGAATCAGTCGCTAGATGTCTGCGCACGTTGTTGGCGGGATATAGCTGCAAGTAGAGGTGATTCAGTGTCTAGATGCCGGAGGTGGTAAGGAAGCCAGTGCCTAGTAGCCGCCGCACCTTCCATTTAGTTATTTATTACCTACCAGGTCTGTAGCAGTGATGGTAGCTCAGTATTAAACTACACTATTGTGGGGGCGAAATGTGTTTGAGTCCCATCATTGGTGTTGATAACATTGTTTTCTGCGGTAGCAGAAAAAAAATCTGACGTGCTGTTAGGCACACTTTCTCGAAGTTTCACTCTGGCCTAAACATGTACAGGAAGTTGTTGTTAGAGCCTATGAAAACGCTGTATAAAAACTCAGTGGCACTTCTGTCTAAGCAGTATATCATGAAGTAAGTAATAAACTTTCACCACTCCACACTCAGGGGGGTGATTTGATCCGAATCATAGCTTTCTACGGACTGTCAAAAAATCAGATCCTATAAATATAAAGGATGGTATAGATACCTAGACCCAGCAGTTAAAAAAATTTCAGGCAAAAGCCAGCCTTATTGGCATGTCAGGACTGAATCCTATATAGGTCCTATTTCGCACTCTGGCCTGCAGAAACACTCAACCAGAGCAGCTCAATAACGACGACACGGTCTGAATAGGTACGTGCCTGGATCTGTATTGGCTGGATAAAGGGGGCAGTGTGCGAACATTTTACTGCCGCAGTCCGCAATGTTCTGACTGCTCCCGAGGATTCATTTCAAGGCTTCAAGTACTCACAGCTCACAGGCAGATGTGAGTTAGTGTGCTTCAGTGTCCCTCCGATCGAGAAAGTCGTTAGGTTTCAAACTGCGCTCTGTCGTCTCCCAATCGTTAAAAATAATTTTATTACAGGAGGGGTCCCTACTGTCCCTAGAGTGAAGCTCACATGCCGAAGGTGCAGATGTCAAGTTGGGCAAAGCCACAACCAGGAGCGTAGGTCAGTCAGTTGGAATGTTTAAGCTATACTGATAGTAAATTTGATGGTAAAAGGAGTCGAACCTGGTCCTGGGTCGAACCTGGGACCCGGGTCCAGTGTCCTGGCTGATCTGCCTGATGATAAGGTGGGGGGGAGGGAGCCCCCGTCTTGGGGTCTAATTGAGACAAAGTTGGTGATTTGGTTGATGCAAGTCTAAGCGCTTTGTAGAACATGGGAACCTTTGAAAGCACCGAAAGCTCCGGAAATAATTCAAGCAGTGGAATCGTGAAAAATCAAGGAAGAAGTTAATGACGTTGGAAAGTCACGGAGATGAGGAATCCACTATTTACCGATGCAAAAATGACCCAAAAAATCTGAGACAGTTGTTTATTCTAAGGTTTTAAAATGACATGAGCAGTTGCTGTTGCTGAGAGAGCGCTCTAGTGCTGGTGAGAGTACTTTCCCTACCCCTTCGCATGTTTACAAATTTCTGTCCGAGGGGTTAACCACTCGTTGGGAATCTCGTTGGGAATCATTGGAAATCTTTATGAAATCTCAGCGGAATCTCGATGAATCTCTGGAGTGGTTACCTCCTAGTTTCCGTCTTTGGCACTAAAGTCACAGATTTTCCTTTTTCCAATACCCATTAGTGACAAATTTTCCTTTCTTACAAATACCTGCGACTGAACCTACTTTTCAAGTCTTCGAGGTTACATTTTTCAGCTGAGTGGTTAGGTAATAACAGTAGGTACCTACCAAACTAGATACATAGGAAGTAATCTATATGCACAGTTTCCCGTAGGCGATAATCATTTACATGGCTGTAAGTATCCGATCTATTTAATATTTTAAGTGATGCAACTGAAAGGAATGAGATGCCTGCAATAACTGAAATTCACAAATACTCTAAGTAGGGGATGAAGGTATGGTTAGGTACCAACCCTAACTATAAAAACGAAGACAAACAAAGAGAAATCTCAATCACTCTAACAGGTATGGTATAGGTACCTATACTTGTACTATACTAAAAATAAAGACAGAAAGCATTTGCAAGCCATCGAACAATTAGAAGACAAGCTATCGGGCTGGGTAGGTACAGAGATCATGGAACAAGCGTCGGAACCCGTTCCAAGCGAGTCACCAATACCTATACCTAACAGAATGCAAAAGTTCACTATGAATTTCAACCAGGAATAATATATCTGGATAGTGAAGATGCGCTTCTTATAAAAGGAAGGCTTGCCCCATAGGCTAAGTGTACGCGAGAGTCTCTACCTTAATCAAAGCTGGAGCTGGATGGTGCCTGGAGCTGAAGACGCGGCGCGCAGGTGAGATGGCATGTCACCGTCGGTGGGAGTACCGAGTCGTGGTGTGAGTGCCAAATCGGCTGCGATACATGCGGAAAGGTGCAAGTTCGAAGAACCATACCTGTCTTCCGTTTGTTGTTGGTGGTGTCACTGTTTTTTGTGGCCTTGGTGCTGAATCCGGTGTAGATGAATCGACGGATATTTAATTTGGTCCTAATTTTCAGGTAATTATTTTAATCGTTTTTATTAGCCTGTAGGTACAGGTATGGTGCACGACACACGTATTATTATTATCGAATCGGAAGTAGGTTTTTAGCAATTTTTAAGTATTGTTTAACTCTCTTCAGATTTTATTTCAATTGGGATGGCGTTATAAGTAGGGTATAACACGAACACCTAAAATCGGAGGACTGAACTGTAGAATGTACGAAATTTCCACACATGCATATCATTCATAACAATGAAATCCAAATTATGAGAAAATTTCCCTGAAAGTTCGCGAGGATATATTATCCGATTCGATATATTACATTAAACATTATAAACATGCAAGGGGTAGGAGGACTAAAATATTTGTGAAAAAAGGGGTCTCCAAGAATTACGCGGTCATGGTGGTATTTAAAGCCATGACTCTAATAACAGGTACATCACTTTTGGATTTTGAAAACTGGTTCAAAATTGTGCTTTACTTCTCCCCAGAAAAGTATTCCATAACCGAGATTAGAGCAGAAGTATGCATAGTCAGTGTTTCAGGCAATATATTACATTTAGTGTTCCAGAGGCAGGTTCTTGTTTCAGGATTCAGGTTTCTGTCCTACACATCTTACTCCAATACATCTCCCGTCGCCAGGTGTACCAGACTGATAACAGGCCTACCCCTATACAAAAAACCTATCTATCCTAGACTCTAGGACCTAGAGCTCATGGGAAAGAACGAACAAACTTACCGCTTCCAATTTTTCTTGAGCTAATCTGGTAAACAAATAAGCGTATACGAATGCTTACTTACTTTGACAGCAAGGAAGGGGCGTGACAAAATTTCGACATTCCTATATTCGGTCCCTGGCCACTCTACAGTGATTCGGGATAAGGGCGAACCATCACTTTGGTACTCAGCGTCAGATGAAGCGATGAAATATATCTCTTTCCTGTGATGAGAAGCAATCACGGTTGGGTATCTTTTTCTTTACGATAAATCAACTAATTGGGTTCCATTTCGGGTCCCATTCCGCACATTATCATTGGCACGCACCAAACTCGATTTCCCATCGAGTGCGTACGAGTTTAGGCATCTCTGTTGGTTACAGGCATAGGCGGCCACAACGGGGCCCCAACTGCGGATGTGTCCATTGCTATAAGAATAAATAATATACGAGGATAATAAATACAGTAGAATACAGTAGTAACCGAGGGGTTAACCACTCGTTGGGGACCTTGTTGGGAATAATTGGAAATCTTTATG
Source organism: Mesopsocus fuscifrons (assembly GCA_950004255.1). NCBI lineage: Eukaryota > Metazoa > Arthropoda > Insecta > Psocodea > Mesopsocidae > Mesopsocus > Mesopsocus fuscifrons. The sequence goes on from OX465377.1 coordinate 14,209,544, forward strand.
AAATCTCATGGAATCTTGGAATTTTTTGGAGTGGTTACCCCTTCGGGGTTCATCTTTCTATGAATATCGTTGGGAATCTTTGGAAATCTTTATGGAATTTCAGTGGAATCTCAAGGAAACTCTGGAGTGGTATAGTAACATGATGAGAAGCTATAGACAAGTTAACGTGGTATCCACTGGGAGGGCTAAATTTGCTCCAACAGAAAGTTGGGCGACAACTCACTCAGTAGTTCAGTGAGATCAACCAGTGAGAGTTAACCAGATAGGTTAACTGGTTTTCCGATTTTTGACTGTCGATAAGATAAGAGTATGTCTATGCAGATTGCAGAACAAAGAGATACTCCTATTTAAATACACTGCACTATTTACTGTAAAGGAAAGTTTACCGTACTTACATCCATCTTGGGGAATGATACCAATAGTAGATTGTAATTATAATTTACTATATTGGGACAACTTCAGTGCTCAGAACAGAAGACTTACGAAGACTTCTGCCGAACTTTTAAGCGGGTGCAACCCCGTGTGGCCCGCTTCTGGCGCCACTGGATAGCATCGTTGTGATAGTATTTCTAGTTTTGTTGGCAAGAAAAGCTGTGCTATCTAAATGAGCCCGCTCTATTCCGGGCCAACATAAAGGTTGTCGATCTGACATTTCAGCCTCTATAAGCATTTACGGGTGTCGTCCGAGGATGTAGAGCAAAAACATCAGTAAATCAGAGACGGATTGACAAATTTAAATAAGGGAAAGTAGGAACTACCAAGAGCATTATTTATAGGTGTTTTTGGAGGCATTGGAGGTTACCTCACAAGCGTTGATCCGATGCTTGACTCCTCAATCAGGCCTCCTGATTTTGAAACTTAATGAATTTGCATAGCTACGGTAATGTAGGTACTAAAAGTCTGGCAAAGTGGTAGAAGTAACCACGCACATTCTCTCAATTAAGCAGTTCTGAAGCACAATTTTTCGCCCAAGTATTGCCCGTTCAATCTGTCTTTAGCTCAAGTCAGAGTTCAATTGGAGGCCGACTATAAGAAAACTACAACAACCTGGCCTATATCGTATAATTCAACGTCCAGGGTTTTTTCTTTCGGCATACATAGTTGACTCAGCAGAAATCATGGAAGTTTTGGAGACTGACTTGAAGTTATAGTTTGGTAAATTGATAGCAGCCAAGGGGGTAACCACTCCAGATATTCCTTAAGATTCCACTGAGATTCCATAAAGATTTCCAAAGATTCCCAACGATATTCATAGAAATATGAACTCCGAAGGGGTAACCACTCAAAAAAAATTCCAAGATTCCCTGAGATTTCATAAATATTTCAAATGATTCCCAACGAGATTCCCAACGAGTGGTTAACCCCTCGATAGCAGCTGTACCTAAAAGGGGTTTTCACTTTTAGTTTGGCGTGTACCTAAATACTGCTTCATAAGTATCTGCACCTAATTACGCACCAGTACACCTACAGACAAAACAGGATCACTATAGGATGAATTATCATTGCAGTAACCAGGCAATGTTCCGGAAATAGTCAAAATAAGCTCCTAAGTCAAAAATGGTACGCCTATAGGTTACCTGTGTATGTTGATACCTGCCCATTCTGCCTACCTCATGTTATTCATCTTTAAATTAATTGCACATAATTTAAAAAATAAACGACTGAAGCAATTAACAGGTCCTAAACGGATTCAGTACTGCTCTCACTGTGGTCTCGGTGTTAAATCAACAAATGCAGAGTGCTTGCCTCGTGCTACGTGCGCCTTCGTGCTTACAAACACGAAGTGCCCACAGGTACAGGTTATCTATCTACCTCCAGGCTATCTACTGACTGCCACCAGTTTCGATTCAACTTAATAGAATGATTCCTATGCCAAAAAAAAAAAAAAAAACAAGGGTCGAGGGTTGTTAGCCGACTTTTTATTTGGGCAAGTTGACCGAGACTGCTTACTTACCATTTCAAATCCAAATTTAGGATGGGTTTTCTTACGCTGGGTTCGACGCTCATCAGTGAAATTTAGTTGGAGGTTAGTGAGAGCAGAACAGTGCTTGAACTTCGACTACAGTACGAACGAGAGGGTAACCACTCCAGAGATTGCTTGAAGATTTCCATAAATTTCCTGAGATTCGTGGAAAGATGCACCCCAAAGGGTTAGCTACTCCAGAAATTTCCAAGATTCCCTGATATTTCATAAAGATTCCCAACGAGATTCCCAACTAGATTCCTGGAGTGGTTAACCCCTCGAGTACGAAGTACGTACAGTACAAAACTGCACCAAGGGAAAACTCTCATTTTCCCGTTTGTTCATAGGATAGGTGTATCTTGGCAAGAAATACGAGTAGAAATTACGATACAGGGCGTTCGAGTGGTTCGACAAGCAGACACCTCCTGGTGTCACAATAGCCTTGCTTGCCCTAACTAACTGTTCATAAATGTCCACCTCTATTTGCTCGTGTTCGCAAACAAACTGATAAAGTCATAATGGATACGTCAGGAACTATAGATACCTGTAAGTGCGAGTACCTACCTACCTGGATGCCTTAGCTACACGGGATAGTTACTGAGAATAAGTCCAGAGGATTATACGATATTTTATGAAGGTTTATGCTACCGATGCACAGGTATAATAGGATTACCTACTCGTTTGCACTCTGGTATAAATATTAAAAGAGATTTCACACTGCATGCATGAGCTTTTGAGTTCTGAAATTGAAAATTCCTAGCAGGTTCCTGTAATCGTCACTGCTGTAGGTACAGTCGGGAGTTGGTGTGCTGTCATCAAGCTTGACTACTTTCTTTATCATACCATCTCAAGTATTGAAAACTAACAGGATACTTGCTACACAACTGCATCAGCCAATGAAATCGCTTCAGTTACTAACTTAAAACTGGCTATCGAATAAAGCGCAGAAGAGCTGCATCAGAATGGCAACCACCCTATTTCTTTTAAAATGATTCGATTCAAGGCCTGAAAATTATACGTGATGTTTTCATTTGATGATATCAAGGTCTCCCGATGATGGCAAATGACTAGTGGTTGATCAACGAGATAACCAACTTCATCGGGTTTAAGGATCTTGAATTCGACTGAAGTGGAGTCTACTGGGTAGTCAGCAAACCGGATTGAAAAAGTTTCGAGGAATCAGGCTATATGGTATAGATGCGAGCTGTAGGAAAATGCACTTGCGCATCCTGCACGGGTATAAATGTCCTCTAGTTAACCCGTTTAAGTGCACCGATCGCAGTGTTATTTACGATGATGACCTCCCTTAATGCAGCTATATCTTTCCTCTGCCAACAATTCTGTAATATATGCCATGTGGGAGGAAATGTTTCAGAATGCTGTAAAGGGTCAGGTTCAAGAATTAAATGGTTTTAAATGAATCTTGAGCTCGTGCCCATGACTTGTAGCTGTAGGTAGATCATAGTCAGAGATCTTTGTAGCAATATTGTAGTTAAGGGGCTGTAAAAATGTACATCGCCGCCCACTGCGTTTTATACAATAACAGGAGATGTGCTGTACTGTCTAGCGCTGCATGGGGGGTACCGGAGATGTAGTGTATAACAGTAAAGGCAGCAGATAAAGTAAGGAAGCTAAGAACTACTGTAGTGACCTATTTTAAAATTAAGTCAGGAACACTGAAACCGTGTTATAACATTTATGTTTACCGTCTTGAAAATAGATCGACATGTCTTGGACTTTTAAGGTAGGTAAGAAAATCAGTAAAGATAAAAGATTTTTTTATCAAAATCTTAAAAAAGTCTCGAAAATTCGGAAGTCTTCTTTTATTCAAATTTATTGGCTGGGTGCACGCCCTTGTTTCTATAACAAACTCATTTTAATTAATGAAAAATGACAAGGAAAACAGAATGGATTGACTTGTGTGTATTTGTGCTAAATTTAAATTTATTAAGTTATGGTTCTTTTCTAGGATGGATTGGCTGTGATGGAAAGTGACGCCAGCCCCGGTCACGGCCCTGGGCTGGGAAGGTGGTGGGGGCATCCGCCACAGGGGTCTCCATCTACGGACGTTGTAAGTTGTCTCAAAATATATCTATACTTTAAAAAAAAAAAATGGAGTTTTGAAGAAGTAGGTATTTTTCAACCTACGACTGGACGACTGACAAAATAGTTTGGGCTAGAGAGATTAATGCAAAAATATGTTGTTTGGCCCCAACGCCCCCAACACCAATGAAACCGTTTACCCACTTACGAACTTAAAGTGTGACGGTGGTAGTCAGCATTCACCTCTCAGTTCTTTATACAGCTCATGTGAAACTTGTATTGGTTCAGAACTGTAGGTCCCCGTCGTATACCATAGGTACCTACGATGGGTGGGGAGTTGTCAGATATTTCAATCTGACTAACACCTCGCATTGATGTGCTGGAATAACTACTTACACTAATCGCAGTACTCATCTAATAAGTCGTAAATGGTAGCCACGAGTTTGAAATGTGATATCCTAGAATCAGGTATGTTTAGAATAGATTGGCGATGAGCCAGGCCCAGGCGCCAGTCCCTAATGGAGGGACAACCTATGTAATTAACAACTTAACTAATGCTCAATCACAAATACCAATTAATTGGCCCCACTTTGGCGGTCTTGTTATCACAATTTCCTTCCTTTCAGATGAACCAATTGTGTCGAGTCTGCGGTGAGCCGGCGGCTGGTTTCCATTTTGGAGCTTTCACGTGCGAGGGCTGCAAGGTATACCTTATTCATTACTAAAGCCATTTTTTTTTTTTCATTTTCCTTTCATTAACAGTCATGTCCGGAAGGGTCGTTGTTTCTATACCAACGATGTTGCTTTTCCGTTAAAGTCCTGGTTCAATTAGAGTTTGTAATAATTAAATCTGACCACGTGTAAGTATTTAGGGAAATTGGTGTAATTTCAAGCTCTAGGGGAGAAATAATATCAATAATACATTGAGAAGGAAGTACAGCGAACAGGGATAATTCGGATAATTCCACCCATTCCCCGTTCCCCTGAGTCCGAAGGTACAAAAATGATAATCTTATAAAGATTCTTAGATACTTCTGTATCTCTCTCTTCAAAGATTTTATACCTACCCTTAACGAATTTCGATTTCTTATTTCAGTCATTCTTCGGGAGAACGTACAACAACCTCGGGTCAATCACAGAGTGCAAAAACAATGGGGAGTGTGTGATCAACAAGAAGAACAGGACAGCGTGCAAAGCGTGCCGCCTGAGGAAGTGCCTGCTGGTGGGCATGTCCAAGAGCGGCTCGCGCTACGGTCGCAGGTCCAACTGGTTCAAGATTCACTGCCTCCTGCAAGAGCAGCAGCAAGTGGCGGGAGGGAAGGACAAGGGTCACTCTTTGGGATTGTGGGGGGAGAGCTACAAGACCATGGTGGGAGAACGATTTCGCCCCTTAGGGGGAGACCCGGACTCAAAAAGCTCCCCCACAGAGGACAATAACAACACACTGGCCAAAGACAGGGAAAGAAGTCCGTCACACCCCTCATTACCACCGACCAACTACTCAGCAGAGGCTGCTGCTGCTATCTGGGCTGCGAGAAGCTCCTTCCTCCCGATGCAGCTACCACCTAGTCCTATGGGCATGCCGTTTCTACCGGCTCCCTTCCACGGGATGCATGGGCCACAACCTCCACGCTTCCTCCTACCCTTCATGCACGGTCTACATGGCCAGCAGCTATCTCCCTCACCATCACGATCATCTCAATCTTCATGTTCGCATTCCCCCAGTCCCGGTCACCAAACGCCTGTGAGCCCTCATCTACCGACCCCTGATCCCACAGAAAGGCTGGCTCCTCCACAAAGACTGGCGCTCTCTCAGCCCCATCCCAAAGTTGTCGAAGAACAGTCAATGGCAATTCTCCGTGGTCTTGGACCAGTCCAGGATCACCCAATGGATTTGTCAGTGAAGGAGACGTCTGCTAGACATCGGCGGAAAAACTCTTCGACTAGGCGGGTGGAGTGTGGAGGAACTGAGAAGAGCAGCAGCAGTAGCAGCAGCAGTGAGGCAGACCCCTCTGCTGATGAAAGTGTAGAACAGAACGACGAGAATTTTAATAAGAGGAAGACTCCCCTGGATTTGACTAAGTCAATCCGAGTCAGCAGTTAGCTCATTTTGTTCTTTAGCCTACTCTTATAGGCAAAAAATAGGACACAAATTGAACGGTTACATTCAGCAACGTGCTGAAAAATATTGACTGTTGACCGAAAATGTTTATTTATTTATTACTTGATTGCAATTAGATAATGTTAATATTTAATTTTCTTGGTTCCTACTTCTTGCATATTTTCTTCTTACCTTGAACCTTATTCCGCAATTCTGACTTTTGGGACTAGGTATAGGTACGTATATCATAGTGCCCAGACTCTTCACTTTTTCTGTTTGACGTTCTTCCCTTCATATAAAAACAGAGACAATTAAAATTTAAAAAATTTATTGCGGAGCACTCCGGCTAGTAGAAAGAATAAGTATAGGAAAGATTACTTTCCTAGGTAGGTACCTACATTAGTTCCTTAGGCCAATAAACACTTATCTTCAGTGCAGTAGAAAGAAAAGACGCCATCGCCATGCGGAATCATAAGGAAATCACTGGTCTGCATAACTTACTCTTGTAATTAGAACACTATTTCTACTCAAGAAAGTTGGAATGGTAGGTAGGTACATATACCTATAAGATTGATAGACAGGAATGATATCACTTCAATTAACTGATATATGTAGGTAGATACCTATAAGTAGTTTACTGTTATTTCAGACGAGTGCGCCTAATTGTATAAGTGGTGCTGCGAATATATCTTTATCGTCGTAAAAACTACGTGAGGTATACCTTGGTACTAGAGGAACAACTGAATAATACGAGATCAGGCATGAAGAAAAAATTGAATAGAAACTGGAATATAGACAAATCCACCATACTGTAAGGTATGTACCAACATTGCATGGTCGTACATATTTTGTATAGGCACCTATATGTATTTATTTACTATTTAGTGATACTAGACCACGAAACTAAAAATTATGAATAAAGTTTCCAGAAGAAGGAAAATGCTAGCTCCTACAGCAGACAGATTTTTCTTCTGAGCTCATATACTTAGAACTTGAATAAGATTTTTCACTTCCTCATCTCCAGATTGTTCGTTGTTCGTTAATCTTTCTAACTTCTCCCAATGCTAAATGTAGGCATAGGTATGCTACATCAGTCTCTTATAAAAATGGCAAAGTAATTTCAGCCAGGCAGTACACAATATGTTATCTTCAGTACATTAAATAGAACGGCCATGCAAACGATTATGATCAATTCTGCAACTAGTCAATGGAGGAAATTCAACCATAAGAAGACCAGCTCATCCACTCACTACGCAAAGGCGAAACATTTTTCTTACCTTGCAAAACAAGACTTATTTCCGCGTCTTCCCATGGTAGTGGCCTATTGAGCGCCATGGGCTGATTATTATCGCACCTGTGCATCGCAGGTTTGAATATTCGCGCCAAATTTAACTTTCTACCATTGCCTTTTTTATGCCTACGAGGTCAGCTTCGATTGGTCGTGGCTCTAGATGAATGAAAACATCCGAATGCGTTTCTGCCATAAGATTTTATCTTTTAGTTGGGTGGACCTGATGCGAGGGCGTCGTGAGAAGATTTTAAGACCAACTCGTATAATGTTGTAGGTAGATCGATAACGTACATACCTAGGTATACATCAGGTACACATTTTCCCCCTGCTACCACATCTGTGCCTGTTGCTCAGCTTTCTGGTAAACTTAAGGAAGATGGCACTGAGTTCTCCTATGCCTCTGTTAAATAGTTTTTAGCGAGGGGGTAACCACTTCAGAGATTCCTTGAGATTCCACTGAGATTGCACAAAGATTTCCAAAGATTCCCAACGATATTCATAGAAAGATGAACCCCGAAGGGGTAACCACTCCAAAAAATTCCAAGATTCCCTGAGATTTCATAAAGATTTCCAATAATTCCTAACGAGATTCCCAACGAGTGGTTAACCCCTCGGTTTTTAGTTTCGAAAAACATTTGCAGTAGAATAGATATAACGTCGATAAGATTTCCGCATTATGGTATACCTACTCCTGTAATTGTGCGAGTAAAAATCTCCGAAGGTACAGTTTGTAGGTACGTACGTAGTACGTATGTAATCTTATGCATGGCCTTGTCAAGCATAATTTACTGTGACAGTAGGCATAAGCACTTAGCAGCTCCATTTGGAATTTTCTTTGCGTGCGGTCTTCAACGATATGGGAGGTTTTTTTGCACCGAGATAGGTATTACGAAATTAGTATTAAACCGAAGTAAGAGAGATAACGAAGAAGAAGAGCAAGTGTGCAGAAGTAGAAATACGTGTCCCCGAGGCACACGATGGAGGGTAATAGGAACAGGTCGTTTCATTTTTCAAAAGTAGCAATAAATTAAAAAAGCAAACCTATAAAATTAATTATTAATATTTTTTAGAGCCCTGATAACAGAGAAATGTTATCAGACCCATGGTTAGTTTGCTTGTAAGAAGACAGGTTCGAGGGTAAAGCAAACGTGGGTGATGGAGAGTGCGTAGGCGGTGCAGGGTGAACTAGGAACCTGCCCTTCGACCCGCCACGTACGCGATGTGCAATGCCCGCTCATATCTCCCTGTGTGCGTCCGGGAATGCTCAGGACCGTCTACAGGAAGTTACAGAACCGTATTTGGTTAGGGAACTCATGATAGCCGAGTGGACTAAATGGTCGACTTTTGAGGAGCAGAGTCACACCGGTTCGATCCTGGTCCTACCAAAAAGTTTTTCTGATCGGCATTCACCTCTGATATGTTCAGCATGTCAAGCGAAATGTATATGAAGGCATTGGTGGTTCGGAACCCACCTAAAACTGTAGGTCCCCATCGTTTATACGATGGCTGGGGAGCTGGTATTTGTTAGTGCTGCCATGCAGCTGAGTACAATGGATAGTTCTTGAAACGGTCTAGTTGCTGGGCTTGTCCCCCCCCCCCCAAATCCTCAGCTTAAACTACAAGCTATAGGGAACTCACATTAGATACTCATCTTGACACCAATAGGTTTTAGAGAAATTTAATAATTACGAGCTAAAGCGCAGGCTCCGCCTGCTCTTCACCTCGCCACTGCGTGGGGCTAGACACCTGGGCCTTCGGCCTCATGGTTTTTTTTAATTTTCTATGAAGGTCGTCCGCGGCGCGCTGCGGCTAGATTGACGCGCTCTAAACTTTTATTAAACGAACGGCGTTAGAGCAAATTTACCTCACCATACCTACTTACCTACTTTTTTAGTAAAAAAAAAAAAAAAAAATCAAGGGTCCTACAATATCCGCAATTAACCTTCTCACTCAGTATCAAATTTTCGTTTTTTTTTGTGATTTTATTAAGATTCAGTTTGCAAAATGTGTTTCGAGTTTCGACCATTCAGAAACGTGGTTTCTCATTTGGAGGACTTTTTTAAAAAGAACGGCCATAGGTAATTACGAAATTCTACTCTACAAATGTTTAAGTACCTAAGTAACGTTGTTTTAAACAAAAGTACCTACCTATAACTAAATTTCAGAATAATCCGTCAGTAACTGGGATTGGAGCCAAATCGATCGAAATTCAGTCAAAGACTGCTGTAATTTTTTACTAATTGTAATTTTATTCCAAAGAACCCTCAAAGATCCATTTGCCAACATACTTATCAATTCCTAATGTTATAGATTGAAAACTGAGCTCTTGTTGCTTATCCGACTAATCAATAACACGAATTTTTAATTATTCTTAAGTAATTTTCTACTTTAAACTTAAAAGGATCCCTTGGCAATGATCTTAGACAGGTGTAAGTTACATCAAATTTCATCAAAATTGGGTCATCAAAATAATTATATAAGCTGTGTGTTTGTTATAGAGAATATTCGTTATAGAGAGTTTGTTACATGTTAAAGAGAATGTTCGTTATAGAGAGGGACCTCGTTATAGAGGGAGAGTTGTAGATTATAAAGTGGGAATGTTCGTTATAGAGAGGGACCTCGTTATTATAGAGAGTGTTGTAGGTTATAAAGTGGGAGTGTTCGTTATAGAGAGACACCTCGTTATAGAGAGAATGTTGTAGATTATAAAGTGGGGGTGTTCGTTATAGAGAGACACCTCGTTATAGAGAGAGTAGTAGATTATAAAGTGGGGGTGTTCGTTATAGAGAGGGACCTCGTTATAGAGAGAGTGTTGTAGATTATAAAGTAGGAATGTTCGTTATAGAGAGGGACCTCGTTATAAAGAGTGTTGTAGATTATAAAGTGCGAGTGTTCGTTATAGATTAGGACTTCGTTATAGAGAGAGTGTTGTAGATTATAAAGTGGTAATATTCGTTATAGAGAGAGACCTCGTTATAGAGGGAGAGTTGTAGATTATAAAGTGGGAATGTTCGTTATAGGTTAGGACTTCGTTATAAAGAGAAGGTTGTAGATTATAAAGTGGTAATATTCGTTATAGAGAGAGACCTCGTTATTGAGGGAGAGTTGTAGATTATAAAGTGGGAATGTTCGTTATAGAGAGTGTTGTAGATTATAAAGTGGGAGTGTTCTTTATAAATTAGGACATCGTTATAAAGAGAAGGTTGTAGATATGTAGATTATAAAGAGGGAATGTTCGTTATAGTGAGTGAGTGTTTGTTATAGAGAGAGTGATCGCCAGGACTTCCTTACCGTATATACTTATCTACTTACCGGTGAAAAAGAAAAAAATGAAATAAAAAAAAAAAGTCCCGCCAGTATTCGATCCCTGACCCCCACACATGATAGGCTACTGTTGGAACCACTGCTCTAAAACCACATAGCTAAGTTTGGAAGCCACAGTCCCATATAACCAATAGTCTCTGTCTCATCTGTAACAAACTCACTTTTCTATGACAAATTTTGAAAGGTTAATTTATAAATTGTCAAAAATGCAATAGTTTTATCTTTAGTAGCTTTATTTAATTAAATTTAATTATGTATTTAATTAAACAATATAACAAATTAAATGGTTTTTATTTTAATATAATTCTACGTTTTTCCAAATTCCTTTGGCATTTCCTTTGACCGCGCTTGGCGTCTGCTAGAAATGGCGCGAAATCAAATATCCGAAAATAAATCCGTTTATTTTTTTATTTTTTAAATATTTTTTTTTCTGTACTTTCTCAAAACATTTTATGCATGTATTGCATATCAAATTGTAGCTTAAACAATGACATCCATTAATATACCTTTTCATTTCGTTCATCTTTAGAATTCGGTGTGATATGTTAGTTTCTGTAGAATTTTTTTAGTGGTTTTCAACGTATGATGGTCAATGATGCGCTTAGAAATGGATATTTCTTCATAGTTTGGGGTAAGCTTTGCTGTGTCTTAAAGCCTGATTCATTCCGAATAAGAAATGTATAAAAAACTACAATGTTATCGGTTTGGCGTGTGTTTAAATTGTAAAACTAAACAGCACTACAAACAAAAAAATTTCCGAAAATCATTTTCCTCAATCAAAAAGTCGTTTATTTCGTTAGCTGGCACGGTTTAGTTTGTGTTTATCTTGTAGTACATTTCATGAGGAATAAAATGAGCTATTCAGATCAACTGTAGCTCAAAAGATGCAAAAAGCCACAAAGAAACCCCGAAACCCTACACTACCCCATTTTCTTAGAGTTCCGCAACTCGTAACTTTTGCACGGCCTCTTAAGGCTCAGCGATTTTACGTTTATTATAACTTGACATGCGGAATCTCTGTAGTTGACCCCCCTTGAAGATTTTAGGTCGAGACAATTTTAATATAGTGGGATAGTGGGATTTTATGGTGAAAATTCCGTTGGAGACAGTGTTGCTCAAGTGATGTAGAAAAGAAACAATAAGTAAGTACCTATTTATTTTCTGGGGGGGGGGGGGGGGGGGGGCTAGCTGAACAAAATTAGAGAGGTTAACAGTGAAAACGTAGTTAACCTATCCGTAGATGTAGATTTTCATAAGGCCTCTCTAAGTGGAATGTCGGGTGTCGGGATGGAATAGTTCTATCTAGTTCCAGTAGTTCCAGTCCCCCAACCCCTCTCCAAGACCGCATGATATAGGGCTGGGATCAGTGTTCCCATGTCCCTTTAAATGATTTAATAATTAATAGAGGCCAGCAAATGCCTCCTTGAAAAAAAAAACTCGTTGAATTGTACGTTTTCAGCTCTGTGCGCTATACTGTCAGTAGATATGTACTCCGAAGTAATAAAAACATCGGAGGCCTCGGGGGGCGCCCTGATTTGCGGGGACCAGTCTCACTGGAGATGGTCTCATGCCACATTTTGCCGTGGTTTGTGGGTATATGAGGTACAAGTCTAGCCGTTATGAAGACATAGAACACTAACTTCGCATGTTGGTTGTACCTTGTCCATGTCAGAGGGAAGGTAGCCTGCTGCTAGCTGTCATAATTTGTCTGATGCTTGTGAATGAATTCTCTTGCAAGCTTACTGATCGTGCAATCAAATTATTGGTTTGTTATTTTACTGGAAATGAGTATGTTGCAAAACTTCATATAGGAATAAGTACTATATGTATACAATATGCGAATAATACCAACTTTTGAACCATTCATGGCCCTAGGTAAAGAGTAAGGCGAAGCACCTACCGGTTATCTACCGCCAAGGTCGGATCCAGAATACAGGCACATCGCAAGTGGGCGCGGTATTTTGGAAAAATATTAGGAGACTGAATGCCGACAGGTGTCACGTGCGGATGGAAAAACTTCTGACTACAAAGCTGAACATTGACCTGACGTCAAAGCCTGTAACACTGGGACAGATAGAACTTTGATTCTCTGTCTACGTATAATGTGACTATCATACGGAGACACACAGAAAGTTACACATGGTATTGTACCTCAAAAATCATCCGAGATACTCTGTCGTTTTCCTCGGTTTTCTTCCCTTCTTCTCACAGGTATTTTTGTATTGTTATTGCCAGACTAAAAGAAGAATCATCCCGTGTATGGAGCCTGCAATTAAGGGTTCTCAATTACAGCGGTCGTTAAGTGACATACGAGTATAAGCAAGTTAATGTCTCAATCATAGCCAGGTAATTAAGCAATAAGGAACTACCAACTGTTCCACCGCAATTTGGATATTATTACCACACGAGCGAGCTATAGGTACAGACCGGCAGCAGTTGCTAAGCGTAAATTTTTACGATCGATTTTCGTCAAGTTAAACTAGTAGGTAAGCCGAAGGGCAATGGAGCCGAGTGGTTGACTGAAGAAGAATCTTAGTTGAGTTATGGAAAATTTAAAATGACCAAATAATAATTTTTCTGCAATCCTCAATACAAACGATTTTTTAAAGCAAAAAAAAAAGCCAGTTACAAGAACAAGACATATTCCTAGGTTGTAGGTGGAGTTGGAGGAAAAAGCACTGTGAAAGCGCATGTACCTACGTCTCACGGTTCGTTATACAGGTATATACCTATTCTGAGCATTACAGGGACTCAGATATTACTCCTTGAGCATTTTTCCCAGCGATAAAATACAATGCAGATGCACTTTTACAGCCGGTTAATAGTCTTTTGTTATTGTTTTGCCATTTGTAATATATTATTGCGGTCTAATTTATGTGTTAGGCTCTAAAGCACGTTATTGTCACCTCCGTTCCTAGTCGCAGCCATTGAACTCAAACAGTTATTGAAAGGTAACTCTTCAAATTATTGAAGAAGAAAGACTCTTTTTCTTGGAGACTACCAATCCTCTACGACCTACGTCTCTACTGAGTTTTCTATGCCATAAATTACAACAGAGGTAACTGAGGTTTTCCTGACACTGGAAAATATAACTGACACTGCGCAGATACAATTTATGCCCTTAAGGATGTTGCCTCAAAAAATAGTCGGAAAAAACGTAAACAAATAGCAAATGTATATTCCGCCTTATCGTCAGAAAGAAGTTTGACGATGGTCACAAAAAACTATGAAAGAACTATGACATTTCATATTTTCACAGTACATTTCCTCAGAAACTTAATTCAACTTGTCCCTAAGGTTTGCCCATTGCTCCAACGGGATCAATTTTGGATGTCAGCTCCATATTCTAAAGTTAAATTTTGACTCAGTAATGTAGCCTATATATTTCTCCTTGAAAGGTCTAAGTTACAAATGAGGTGAAAGCCACAAATCTCGGTTCATTGCAATGGAAATTCTTCATTATTTTCTTGGTCATATTTGCTGGCACCTGCTTTATTTATAGTGATAGGGTGAAGAAGTCAGCACTAGAGAAGCACCGGTTTACGTCTGTCAAGTGTACGTACCTTAGTGTCATTTTGCAAGTAGTTGACACAATAAAAGGTTAACTGAAGTACGTTTAATAGGTTGTCTTAAGTGCGTACTTCAGTTTATTTCCTGATTGTAATAAAAACTATTGTATGGAACTATAAGTACGAGGTAGTAACCAATCACGCACAACAGTTGACTACACTACTACAATACTATCCCACTCACTCTGAGACCACTGGCCGCTATACTCCCTGTATTGTATATATTCTGGGCCAATCTGGGCCAATGAAATACATACGAACCCTAATTGCTTCAATTTTTAAATATGTAGCTCCGCCACAACGCTCCTCACAGTCGCTCAGTGCTGGGTCTTTTCAGAGTCTTCGGTTGGGCCAACGAATATTGAACACACGAGAAAAAATACTGCAAACTTATAGGCACAATACCTCCCACGACGAGCACATCAGGCGTCATATCCGCATGAAAAGACTAAAAATTAGCACTTTTTACAACATTCAGCCTGAATGTACCTGGTGGTGCCTGAGTCTATTCCGTCTACTTCTTTTAGTAGACGCTTCACTTAGGTACCCAACTGGGCAGTATAGTTCCTTCTACGTCCAATGACGAGAAGGAATTCAGACGAGAAGGTTCAGGTTCGATCGGCCAAATTTTTGCTACCTAAAAGTGAGGCCTCAAAGCTGCGATTTAAAAATCGAATGATTTTTCTCTTTTAAACCAAAACATATATAATTACTTAAATGAATTTGCAATCAATACCTATAATATGTAAAATTTCACGCCACCAACGATTCCTCCTAGATCAGTTAGTAATGAGTCCATCCCCAACGGAAAGCTGATCCAAGTGTGTCTACGTATTTGCAGTTTTCCGGACAACGAAGGCATCTGTATGCGGGGGCGCAAGACATCCTACTTGTACTGCTCCCGTGTTACCAGAGTTTATATCCCGCCAGGTAGTTATACCTACTGTACCTGTAATGATCTCCTTTGTAATAGTGCTATAACCTGCAGTGTTCTTCCTATCGGCGACACCGACACTAGCCTCTTCAGCCTTTAATCGCTTTTCATGTCTACATATCCTTGTTTATGTCCCTCTAACTATTCTCCATTGGAATTGAGTGGGTTTTAAGTTCAAAGAATGTGATTCAGTGCTACTGACTGTAACGATCCAGACCGCAACAACAGTCAACAATCATCAGGCGACGCCCGATGCCTCGACATTCCGTTCTGTTAAATAAATGAGCAATAGTTTTTATGTATCGCTACCTACACCTATACCTATTTTAGATTTGAAATGTGTGATTTTATTTTTGACATGGATGGCTCAGAAGTAGAGATTCTGACGTTAAAAGACATACTATGATGTATTACATATTACAATAAGTATATTTTAGAAGAAATAAACGTCCAGTAGTTTCCTCCTTCCTCTTCCATTTTTTGGGGAAATTGTTTTGACTCTGAACTGGCTGCAGATTTTCTAGATAATAACTTTATAGAACTGCCTAAAGGAAAGCACATGCAGGTTTTGTTTCAGAATTTTTTAAAACATAGAAAACATACCAACAGGGAAGAATCTTAGCATCCATACTTCCTAAAGGCAGAAACACCAATAGGCAGATACCTACCTACAGACCAATCTACCACTGAACCTGTGACCTTATTCTCAGTGCCCGCACCTATCGGTTAGGTTAAATGCCACCGCACTCATATAAATATTAATACGAAGAGTCAGAGAGGCGCGAAATGTGAACATTAAGTGCGCGGCACTACATACCTTTGTAAAAGTACTATTGCAAGGCACTACATATCATTGTATAGCATTGTAAGTTAGCCTTTGTTCGTACTATAGCGCTGGCTCCCTTTACAGTTGGAATAATATTCTACTGTAAGCAGACTCGTTGGCATAAATGCATGCAATGCCCCGAGTTTAGAAGAGTAGTTGGTAGCCGCTGATTTTTAATAAGGGTTTTTACCTAGCACCCTATTAGCTTTACGATGGCAACGCTGTAAAAATATCCGTAATTGGCTTGATGGGCTGAATCTACTTCTTCATTCCGTACAACACAATAGAATGCTCTCCGCCTAACTATCCTTACGGAGTGAGAACAGAATCGGATAAGCTCATATCTGCACTCTTCAGGTTTCATATTCTAATCGGATGAGGCAGAATTAATGAAGAATTACTTTAATGCAATGTCTGCATTACCTACGACCTAAAAAACTAAGACTGAAATCTCAATGGATAAAACTGAAAAAGCAGAGCACCATGGCACTCATGGCAGGTACGGTCCTAAAATGCATTTTTCAAGGGGGGGGGGGGGGGATGACAAGATTTTGATGCATTTTATTTCACTTGATCTGCAATCAACGGTAGTGTTGCCCTCAAAACCATCAACAATGGGTTTACTACTTCCTTGTCGTAGGGAATGATGCCACAAAAATTGAGTTAAAGAAAAGCCGAAGCATTTATATGGATAGAGGTACAGAAGGTACGCCCACACTCTCGCTCTGGAACAGAAGAGAAAGAAGAAGTGCCTAAGGTACCATTAACACCTTCAACCATGGGGCACCAATAAACCAAAAACACAGGACTCGCCTTGTCCGTGCTCATTTGGAGCGGTACTGTTTCAAAATCAAACACTGAGCCCATCATGGCGCATGCTAGAACTGCTATTCACGCTGTTTTATGGCATCAGGTGTGCTGGCTAGCTTCTTCTTATGTGGGCCGCAGTCATTCAAATGGCAAGGGAGGAACATTGAGGGCTTTACACCAAATCTTAGGTACGTCTACCACAACAGGACATGAATTGGCTGACCACTAAGGTGGTAACAGAGGAAGCGTACCTGTCTCCCTTTACCAGCAATAAGGGCAATGTCTTCTTCGGATACCTGTAATCTTCACCCTCTCTTCAGCTTCGATTCTACAGAACCTCTTCCGTATCTGCCTAAGTACCTATCGTTACAATTACGACATTACGTTCTGAAGACACAATAAAATGCGATCAACTCAGGGTCCCCATATTGCAACAAGATTGGGGGGGGGAGTGTTAGCTCCCCCTATACCCCTCGAATACAACGTGGATTTCACGTGTGGAAATGTGCACTTCACCTGGATGTTATGTACCTTCGCTTAGGCTTATAAGATTACACTAATTTATGGCAGTGCGAATGTTCCAGCAAATGGTGGCGTAGGATTGAGCGTTTAGCGGGGCGGGCTAGGCTGGACACACGCCTTAGTTTAACACTTCAACAGAAGGAACGGCAGCCGAAGTCACTAAGTGCCATATTCATTGAAGTGTTGTAAAACTCGACCGTTGTATGAATGACCCCCGGTCTGGCATAGAGACGCGTTGTGCGGCCTTCTGCGTCTAGCTAAGGCTGAATTAGCACTTACAGCACTTAAGCCACTTATGGCACTTAGTGAGAGCCTCCCACCTGGCTGGCATATAACTGTGGAACTAATAATTTTCGAGCACAAGAGTAATAAGTGGTCCTGCTGTTTTTTTGAGGGATTCTGAACTTGTGGGTTGAAGTTGAAGACACCGTCAACATCATATCTCGTAGGTATGCTAGACGCTTCCAAATACGTACCTACAAATCCCTACAATAATATGTAACTAAAGAAACATTGTTTTTTATTTTTTACAATCTTTAGTATACCTACCCGTGCTGCATGATCTCGTCATATCAGATTTGTCTGAGTTGTTGGGTTTAGTGCTCCTACATAAGTGCTGTCAATTCCACCCTGCAATCTGATCCCATAGCGTGCACATAAGACTTACACCATTCAAACATCATTCCTCAAAAACCTAAATTGTTTACAACAAAATTAATAGGTGTTTGGGATCCGATCGTACTCCAGGGAGCACGAATTCCAGGTAGGCCATGCAAAAACGACATACCTCACCTCTTTGACGGTACAAAAAGTGCCCATATTATCCGCCGTCAGCTCAATGAAGGGAGTAAGTCCAAAACATTACAAGTGACTTATTTTCTTAACTTACATTACGCCTTTTTCTGCTCGAGAACTTGGTGATAGTTTGTTGCTCGATTGTCGGACTTTGTCGTGTTTCGAAAAGTGTTGTTGTTTGATAATCACGTACGTACGATGGCTAGTAATGTGTCTGCGCGTTGCACACGTCCTTTTTCTACAGCATTCCGCATGGGTACCTGCGACACCTCGTGCAAACCCATATCCTTTTAGCAGAGGGCAAATTCCTGACCTGTTTGCCGTAATGTAGGTACCTAGGTACTCAGCAGGAAGATGGCCAATTAATTGCCTTTCTTTCCGCTGTATTTACTCTTGAGCAGCCTAGCAGGATTAAACTAGATCATGAACAAGAGTTGCGTGCCATCGTTTTGTATAGCGACTTCTCGAAGAGGCATAAAACAAAGTTCTCCTTTTTTGGCCGGGAAGATCTTTGAGCCAATTTTCTATTGGAACCTTCTAAACTAAAATTATCAAAAACAAATTAGGGTGAGCTTCTCAGCTCCTCAGGGTGACGATACTCAGTTAACTGTAACTGAAGGTTATAGTGGTAAGAGTAACTGAGGATGTCAAACCAACCCTTATCTTATATCGACCACTTTCTAGGCTTTCAGGTGGGAGTGTCCAGGGAGAAATAAGGCACGGTAAAATGTGCAAACTCAGTGCACAGCCTTTATAACCGTCACATTGGGAGTTTAATGAGGCAATAGACAAGTATAAAAGATAACTGGGCGTGATTTACGTGCTTAGATGCAATACGTCACACTTCAAGTAGGGAACGAGCTATTCCACCGACTCATACTAAAAGTAGGTGGATACCCCACTTTACCTACACTACTTCCGCCTTACTTTTAAATAGTTATTAAAAAATAATTTCAATCTGGAAAAAGCTACTCGTTTTTGCCATCGTAGCCCATAGAGCCTGTTGGCGTAGGTTCAGGTTCACAAGTCCAACCCAACCAATAATAACTCGATTATATTACAATAATCAATAATCACTAAAACGTAATACAACTTTAAGATTAAATCTCACTTCATCTGGCAGCAGGGTCGAATGGTGATCTGATGGAATAAAAAAGTTCAGGACGGCTTTTTAGGTTATTGTTTTTCCCTTTTGGTTCCCCTGGAACTACACTCAGTGTCATTTTTTTCACGTGCATGACGTATGCATACCATATCAAACAAACTGACCAGCACCGGTAGTAAGTACCCTAGGTATGTAGCACTATCTTTCTGAAGACTGCGTAGAAACCTGTTATCGCGATTCTAAAGTTACCAAATTTTGTTTTATGACTTTAATGGTAGGTCTGAGATGCATTTGGTTATAAGGACCTCACACCTTGGTGAGCCTTACCTGAAACGAGCAATGTGTAGGTAAAATCAGGTTACGCCTACGTTTCAGAGGATGGCATTTCGTGAATCGGACCACTCGTCTTCTATACCTGACAGGCCCCATCATAATACCACATCTCCATTTTACTGCTGGTTTAACACTGGTCATGGCCCACTGCCTTGAGCTAGCCCAAACTGTGTTTTAGTTAAGCTATCGTTTGCTTCGGCGAGTGGTACACAGTAAGCGAAATCGCTGATTTAGATATATTGAGCCGTGTTGTGGCAGGTTGTGACGTTCAGAGAACATATGCGCCGATGAGTTGGTTTGTTATAGATTTTGTGGCCGAAGCCGAAGATGAAGAGGCCGAAGCCGAATATGAGTGGACCGAAGCCAGTTTAGGAGTGGGCCGAAGCTAATGTCGGAAGCGGAAAATGTTTCCGTTCCGCCGGGATTCGAACCCGGACCTCTCAGGATACAAAGCGGACCCCTTGACCACTCGCGGCTACTGAGAGGCACGTGCGACGCTATTACAGTCCTACTAATAATAATTCATCAATGAAAAATATGACTAATTCCGAGTAATTCCACGATTTTACCCCTTTCCGATGGTGGGATGTGGCCGGACATTATTGATTGAGACACACAGAGCATACACAATTTGTACTTACCGACTGCGGCAATGCAATCTGCCGAAAATATCATTTACTCCTTGAAGCAAAAATAAATGGTAAAAACCGTGAGCATCCCAACAATTTAAAAGAAAAAAAATGAAAAGAAAAAAATTAAAACAAAAACAAGGTTGTTGTATAGAACTTGGGCGGTCCCAAAGAGTGTTGACAGGTCATAAGCTAAACATGGTAAGTTTGTTGATAATTTAGAGGCAATGTTAATTAGGACTGCTTACAGTCTTGAGTCGGTCGGATCGCGGCGGCTCCCCTTCAGTGGCCAGTCGATATGATTCTTCTATTTCTTGCAGTCTTCTTCATCTTCTTGATCTTGTTGAATCAGAGTTTTGAATGGACGGCTTCAGAGGCTGGCGGGCACCATTCATTTTTCGTCTCAAGAGCTCCACTTTTACAGACATTCTTTATCAAAGTGAAGTACCCAAGTCTATGAAAGTGCAAAAGAAAAATCATACAGGAACTGGTGGGTCTCAGGTTTCTTTAAGTCTCTACTGACCCAAAACCAAAAGTAGGAACGACAGTTCTTACTTCTGAACTGTCCTGCACAATTCAGTTTTCAGTAACTAATCGAAGCAATCAATAATTGATTATTGGCTGGTAGAATTTTTCCGAAGTCGTGTCTCAGATAAATAACGTATTATCAAAGATATTTGAGGTTGGAAAAGACACACTGAAAACCCCGTCAAGTTGGTGAGAGACCCTCGTTCATTCAGATCAGCCCTCAATCTTGCATTATACCTGCTGAACCATTGTACCTACATAGGTACTGTCATATCCTGGTAAGTACACACGGGTCGAGACTGTCTGTTCAGATGTAGGACAATATGTGCGGTGGAACATGACAAGAACACGGCCAAACAATCTCTATAGCACCGATCTAGCATGGTTTATGACAGCTCTTGTACAAATCGCACAATGCGCTGACAAATGGTGCTGTGGCCAAGGACACTACTAAACCTAAAGCTATAAACACTTTACATTGCCATTGCCCCGACATAACTTGTAAACGAAAGTTCTTTCATTGTTAGGGAGTGCCCTAAAATGCGCTCTTCTATGCGACAAACATAATCCCCACCTCTTTTTTAACTCTCGCAATAACGAACGAGAGTAACGATACCCATTGTTTAAAAGAAACACAGAGTCTCCTAAAATATTTTCTGTTCAGACCAAGTCATGGTTCACAATTCTGCAGTCTATCCACCTCTGAATATGACTGACTTCACTCTCACTCAAGAGTAATTTGAGGACATTTAAATGTCCAGTCTTCCTGTCGGGACTTCCGCGCTGCCTCTTCGGAGCAAGAATAACATATATGAAAGGCAAGAAGTGGATCTTGTAAATTGAAAGTAGCTCCTATTTACGTCATTGATCCCAGGAATCAAACCTTATGTTCGCTATTATCAAGCCCAGACCGATCTCGTCGGCTGTCTGAATTCATGTGGTACCGACAGGCACACAATACAGACCTGAATAAAAAATCCCCCCACGTGGCGAGTTGAATAGATCGTTTCCCAATTAGTCCAGATTATTGGTGCAAAGTCAGAAGGCGTCATTGGCGGCTTCAGATTTTTTGAGTAGGGGGCCATGGGAGGCACCTTTGATTCGACAGGTATACAATGTGGGTCTGAATAAGATCCCTTGCAGAATAGACTGTATACCAATTAGTCTAGATTACCGGGGCATTGGCGGCTGAGGTCGCTTTGTGTAGGGGGCATGGGTGTAACCTCCGTAGCCTCGCTCTGCTCTAATGATGAGACCTCCACCGACAGCTTTTGTTTTCGACGCCATTGTCAGCTTGTTGGTTCCCCCTATGAATTGTCATGGTGATGATATTGCAAAACATCGTCATATTAAAAACATGCATCAGCATAGTATGCAGATTATAGTCAAGGTGTTGCGACAATTCTCCAGTGCATCTGTTGGAAATGACACCACAATGGCGGCAGCCCTGGTGGAAAAAATGAACCCGCACTCAATAGCTTGGTATATATCATTCGCCATCACTGCCTGGGTTGCAGATAATGTAAGTTGTGGTCATTGGTGGTCACTTAATATACCGATCAAATCTTGAACTTCGTCTATGTCATAGTGGTCGCGGTAAAATGAGTTCGAATCCAGTTTTTGGGCGCTTCCTCGTCCCCAGCCCATACCGCTTCTACCGTACCTCCCAGTTTAGCGCTCTAATACCTATAGAATATAAATCCATGCTCATATGGAAAAAGGGTCCTCCCTCTCTGATGAACTTTAAATAAAACACCCTCGGGAGAACAGGGCGAATAAAAAATAAAAACAAGGGTGATGGGTATAAAACTAAAACGTTTACTAGGGATTAAAAGGCGATATATCACCTAGATGTGAGGAACAGCAGTAAATTTGTAGACAGACTTGGATTTTATCTGGATAAGCTCAGGTTAGGTCAGAAAAACTCGCAGGTTTTAAGCTCGGGTGAGGTCTCTCGACCTGTCTACCAGCAGGCAGGTGACCATATTGTGCCTCTCTTCTCTCAACAGGGGGTCCCAGTGTCTAAACAATCCTTACAACACATCAAATAAAGATTTTACGAAATCAAAATAACAGTAATGAAAATTCAAAGTAATAGGGGAGGGAAAATAAAATATTTCTCTGTATACCTGACATACCTGACTCACAAATGAACTAAGGATTCTCTCTGTCCACCGGTATTTGTCCCTCAGCGTCAGAAACCTTCAAGGACCGGGACCGAATAGGTAGGGAACTACTACCAAAATATGGGTTTTAAATTCCTCTTCTATATTTGTCCACTGGATCAAGAACTAAATTAAGCTATCTATCAGTGCACCTAAATAAGTAGTTATTAAATTCGTCCACATCACTCGTAGGCCACCAAACTTACAATTCGGTTAATAAAGATTTGTACATCGTACAACTTCGAATGTGTGGCCTCCTTCCTTCCAGAGAAATATTGGTGAGCATATTTGGGGTATTGCCAGTGACGCGACCAATAGGGCAATGTCGTGCCAAGGTGCGATTAGACACCAAGCGACCTGTTTTGGTTTTAACAGCTCCGCACATGCAATCCCATTCATTGCACCCTCTGAACCTGAAACGAAATTCATTTTGGCCATGTTGGCCTTTCATCTGAATGTTTTTCACAGTTTGCAAATGGGCGATAATGGCACAGGGGTCTGATTTCAGTCTTTCACAGTAGGATCTAATGAACTTAACAATATGGATTGTATTTCTAAATTACTGTTTAAATTTGAATTAACTGTTATTATTAAGGATATATTTAATCTACCGTTGGCCTCATACTTAAGGCCAGTAGCAAAACAAGACACAAGACCATCACGCAAGGCCGTAGGTACCTAGGAAAATATTTCGGGGGGGGGGGGGGGTACTTAGATAGCACGAAACTATATTTTCTCCTTCAAAACTTAATCATATCTAGTGTAAAGCCGTATAGTTTCGCGGGGGGGGGGGGGGGGGTTGAACCCCCCTATAACCCCCCCCCCCCCCCCCCCCCCTGGGTACGGCGTGGTACGGTCTTGCCATCACGACCAAGTTTGACACGCCTATAAAGGTTACTGCAATAAGGTGACTATACATATAGGAGATCTGTTGCACTGAATCTGTGACATAAAATTTTCCGACAGATCCCCAAGCTCTAACCTTTAAGAGGACTTTAAGGAATATAAGGTAAAGGCAGGAAATGAACACTAGGCAAATCATTAGGTCTCCTATGCCATTTCTCTGCTCGCCATTCGAACATGAGTATCATACAAATGAACACTGAGCGGATTCAGATAGTTTGCTTTGAGTCGTCCATCCCGCCTTCTAGTTCGAGAGTCGGAAGCCTTTTACTATAGATGGTTGATGACGCATAACGAAGACCAGGGGCGGCCTCTGGACCTACCTAAGTCTTTGTTCATGGCCAAACATGGTGGCAATTACTTCAAGATCTGTCGGCTTTTAATCGGGCTTTGATGGGGGATCTTTGGATAAGCACCGATGCGAACTTAACAGCTCTTATTCAACGCGCCTTTGTTACTTTAAGCTTCAATGAAGACATTACGCAGTTGTGGCTGCTGAGTAGTGAGAACAGCTAACTCGGGAACTGCATGAGGTTTTTTCTTCTGTAATTTTTTAAAACATAGGTATATCTATAGGAACCAGGTGTCTGGTAGTCTGGTCCTATCCTACCTCCATTCTTTACATTAGAATACTGTTTTGTAATTGAATTAGAGCGGCATCCCACGCCGCTAATTAAATGTGCGGGGAACCCCTTTTCCATCTTTCTGTGAAGTGTAGGCCAACTTTCCGCCATTACAGACGTCCATGTCCTTACCATAAAAATAAAAAAATAAAAAATTGGCTTGAAAAGTCATTCAGGGTAGGTAAAACGATTATGTGGAAAGAGAAAATTACTGTCCGATATGTGTCATCCTAATCAAATGTACAGTGCATAATAAGAACGTAGATACTTGTGTTGATAAAAACGGCCTCGATAGCCTTGTGGACTAAATGGTCGACTTTTGAGGAGCAGAGAGAGCCGGGTCACACCGGTTCGATCCCAATCCTACCAAAAAGTTTTTCTGCTCGGTATTCACCTCTGATATGTTCAGCATGTCAAGTGAAATGTATATGGAGGCTGTGGTGGTTCGGAACCCACCTAAAACTGTAGGACCCCATCGTTTACTCGATGGCTGGGGAGCTGGTATTTGGTAGTGCTGCCAGCTGAGCACAATGGATAGTTCTTGAAAACGGTCTAGTTGCTGGGCTTGTCCCCCCCAACCCTCTGCTGTGTTGATAAAATATTTCATTCACCGTATCAGAGCACGGGCATAATCCCACGATGTGCACATGCCACGGCACACATCGGATTGCCTAGGGGAGTATTATTAGGGCACTTGAACTGTAGAAAAGGTAAAAGCCCACCAGGTACGCTAGGAATCGGAGCCGTCATACCTGTGCGATCGCTGCGGGGGTGCCGCGCGGCACATCATTGCCCTCGCATACTAATGCTTTCCTTCCAATATATCACCTCGCATTCATGAGGATGAGCTACGAGCATCCTTATTAGCCGCAAACGATTGCAGCCACTACACAGCCTCTAACCACCATCCTTAGCCATTTTTGGGGGGAAATTGGGGGTCCATAAAGCTCATTTAAGAGTATGGTTGTAGGTCATGCAACCTTGTGAAGATGTGAATGAATGGGAGCGTGGGAAAGCCATGCAGAGTGCAGACCACTGGCCATTACTTATAACTACAATAGTTTTCAGTGCATGGGTATTTAACGTACACCCTTCGGGCTATTCCCTAGGACAGTACTCAACATAGTAACACGTATCACATAGCTAAGCAAGTATTTGACTTGGGGAACAACACTTTTTTAAAACATCAAAAATAACAATGGCTTATAAATAAATTACCTATAAAAGGCAACGATAATTACCGATAACGGTATGTACCTAATCTAGGTACAAATACCAAATACAAAGTAACTTTTTACAGCATTAGCACCTAAGTAAAAATGTTCAATATAAGGTATGTTATAGTAATCGACGAACTGGATTCAGACTCGGCAACGCGGTGTGAAGCATTGAAAAAAAAAACCGCGGCGGCGTTTTTGACCTCATTAGTTCTCTTTTATCATCAAATATTTACGGAATATATTGGTTCAGAGCATAACAGTCAGTGTAAACAACTCACTGCAGTCGGTAAAACCTCACCGACCGCCATTCATGGGCTGTCTTCTCACCGCCCACCGCCTACTGAATTTTCTTCAAATTGTGGGAATTCGAGCAAACCCGAAGGACTGAACTTCTGTTTTCCTTCCTGCGTGTTAGTTTTCTCACTATCGTATAATATTTACATAATTTGCATTCTAAGGACTAAGGACCCCTTCACCCACAGTCCACGGTACGTAGTTCAGTATTAGAAAGAACTAGATTACTTTTAAATTGTTTTCTGAGAAATAAATGAACTTTACTGAGCTCTCAAGTTTTTGACCAAATAAGGCTGAATTTCACCACTTTCCGATAGTGTCTTTAACGAGAGGATTTAACGAACGGATTTACGATATCGTATGTTTAGCTTACGACAAGTGCGTTCGAAGAGAAACAACTGCAAGCGCAACGCATTTGTCGTAAGCTAAACATACGATAACGTAAATCCGTTCGTTAAATCCTCCCGTTAAAGACACTATCGGAAAGTGGTGAAATTCAGCGTAAATAGTTTAATTTCTCAGCAGTTTGCGTGATTTTCACAGCTAAAACAAAAATTGCACTTTCTTTAAGTAAGGAAACTTAAATACACCTGCCAAGGTATAAATTTCGATTAGGAAGGTAGGTAGGTAAATGAGTGAGCTAGTTCTATGAAAAAGGAGTTCATGAGGTGGTGCCCAACCCCAATAGCGAAAAAATTATTTCAGCAAATGAAAAATGAATAAATTGCATACTTGGCATCGAAAAGTAGACACTGTGGCTTCTCTATTTTCTCATGGTTTACGACTCATTGGTCCCAGGTCAAATCACAGGAGGAGTTCGAAAAAGGTCACCTGAACCGAAATGACCTGACCTGGCTCCAGGCCGACCCTAATTCCGTCATAAAGATCTCACTTGATTTGGACAAACGTCCGCTGGAGAGGCCGACTCAACACAAGTTATGGTCCCCATAACATTGATAATTTAGACTTATACCCATTCTCAATTTTTATGAAACATATCATTCTCGAATATTGTTGAATCTCTCATTCGATTTACATAAGAACATTATATATGGAACTAGGATAATATATAATACAATTTAGATCTGGGAAAAATTAAAACATAAATTGGGCTAAGCTACGCTTACCCTAAGTTGGTGGGGGCTGCAATTGAGATGCCTTACTTGGGTACGACATTTTATACGTTATAGCGAATTTTTGTTGAGGCTAGTAAATTAGGAAAATGATCATGTTTTGGAGGTTCAGAGATTGTAATGGCAGGAACGCGCATACCAGTGCCATGCTAGAACCATTTTCCCTCCTATCTTGTCATCTGCATATAGTGTATCAACCTCAAAATTCTCGCTCTCGCTTTAGCCATTAAGGCAAATTAAGCATACCTACCAGAGTGATGCCAATAATGAGGGGACAGGAACGTTTGCTAATGGGAAAACTGCTTGAAACAGTTGCTATTTTCTTTTAAGAACTCTCTCACCCTACATAGCTACCGACATCACTACCCCTAGAAACGGTGGAAAGGAAAATACTGGAAAGCTGGGTGGCTTTGGCCAACCTCCGATTTAATGGAAGGTTATTGGAATGCCAAACGAATGGGTTAACCGACTACTACCCCGCAACACTGCCTCTGCATTAATTTGTGCATAAGCAATACAATTGTTATTACTTTATCTCAAGCCTCAAACCTGAAAATTCTTTCCGCAATTTCGATCTTCCGAGCTTCTCTCTTACCCCCACCAAACCCATCCTTTTCCCGTCGAGCGGTTACTTCACAGACCATTCAGACTGCATAGGTTTTCCATATTAAGAAAGAAGAATAAGAGTCTAAATATATATTTCACATCAACTCCGGTGCGAAGTGACACTTGTTAGAATGATGTAATATAGGAGAAATGGATTCCTACCTTTTTCTCTTCCACTTCAAAGATGGCTGCCATTCATTTTCAATCAACTGTCACACTACTTTTGCTATTTACGACCCGAAGTTGTCGCTTTTGTAAGATTACGGGCAGACGAGAATTATGGACCATTGAAGCTATAGGCAACTATCACTGTCAGGTTCATTCATATTATTATACCCTTTGCTTAGCCACGTTGGCAGGCAGGATGTAACCTCATCAAAAACTTCAACCTTGCGGACTGCTGGCCCCACCACTTTTCCACCACTGTCGACTTTCCTGAATGGCGTCTCTATTCCCAGAATATGCCGAATAATTAAAAATGAGCCTCTGCTCGTAATGTTATTCTTATGCAAAACCAAAAAACTAAAAAAATTCAAATTTCAAACTAGTTATAGGATAGAAAACATAAAATAGTCACCCATTAAAAATATAATTAAGAAGCACGGACTAGGAGAATCATATGGTGAGCCTTAATCCATATTTTACCGAAGCTACGAATCCGAGCAATCTTTGAATAGTTAGTGTCAATGGAACAAGAGTCTATCTACATGCGATGGGGCGACAGAGTTACGACACATGCAGCGGCTTGCGATCTGTTAGGCCACAGTGGGGTGCTACACACTACAGGTATGAAAACCTATGGACATCAAGACCATGTAGTCATCCGACCGATTTTCATCGTCTAGACTGCACATCCCTGTGAGCTACCGATCTTTCTCACCGATCTTTCTCGGTACCTTTCCCAAAGTATACGACGTCCAGGCCCGTATCCAGAAAGCGGTCATGGGGGGGGGGGGGGTTTCGGCTATATTTTTTTGCTTCATGTTGGCATTACCATGTTAATTTTCCGCTCATGGGGGGGGGGGGGGGGGGTTAACCCCGTAAACCCCCCCCCCCCCCCCCCCGTGGATACGGCTATGACGACGTCTATCTGTTGTCGGTAACTAAACCTAATAATGTATTTCCTGTATGTAGCCAACTCTTGTACTTTTTTACTTTCTCGCTAGCCATATATGGCGAGAAAGTATTGTTTTCGTGCAAAATTTCGAAATTGAGATTTTGGGTTTCCCATGATCCTGGGGGTCCCCTGAGTCCAAAAAAGTGGTTTCTGGAAAAAGTCTGTCCGTCCGTCAGTCCGTCCGTCCGTCAGTCCGTCCGTCAGTCCGTCAGTCCGTCCGTCAGTCCGTGCAGTGCTCTAGCGCCTATACCGTTCTTCCGATTTTGATGAAATTTGGTATGGACCTGTCTAAAATTACTGCCGAGGGGCATTTTCAAGGATTTTTTGATTGGTCAAAAATTGCGGCCGCTATTGTAAAAAAACCGCCAAAATAATTCAAAAATCGTGTTTTTGGTTACTTAGACAAGCGCCGACGGTACACTTTTCAATCTATAACACTGAAAATTGGTATGTGTGTTGACAAATAGATGCTTCGAGGTCACTTTCAACTAAAATTGAATTGGTTGAAAATTACGGCCGTTCTGGACCAAAGTTCGATCGTTTCGGCGCCATTCACATTTATTGACCGATTGTCATGAAATTTGGTAAATTTGTGTAGAACCATGTAACTTAAACATCTGTCGAATATAATTTTGTTATCTTCAAAAAAGTGTCGAAAATGAGTTGAGAATGAGAAACCACGTTTTTGAATGGTCGGAACGCATTTGGGACTACAGTAATAGAATGACAGCCATGAAACTTGGTGGGAGTGATCTCAGATAGATGCGCTTGGGTCAGTTTCAACCGATTTTGGATTGCTTAAAAATTACGCCCGCAAAAAAATCTCAAAGAAATCCAAAAAAAAAAAAAAAAAAAAAATCACATCGTTGCGAGAAAGTTTAGTGCGACTGTTGTCGGACCCTTTATTTCTTTCAGTTCAGTGAACATAATAGGCACGGAAGCAGAAGCCGAAGTAGAGTAGGCCGATGCCGAAATATGAGTGGGCCGAAGCCAGTTTAGGAGTGGGCCGAAGCCAATACATCCATGTCGAAAGCGGAAAATTTTTCCGTTCCGCCGGGATTCGAACCCGGACCCCTTGACCACTCGGCCACTGAGAGGCACACTCTTGTACTTATTGCGCCTTCAATGTCTAAGTTATCTGTCAAAGACGCGTCGTCGATTAAACACAGTGTTAGATTTTTTTATGAACCCTATAACTGTATTTAAGGAAGACAAAAGTGTACCTACTTCGGAAAATTGTTGTCGAACTTCTGAGAACTGGTGATGAGCTTAATATCGTAGAACGGTAGATTTCAATGAATACCCTATGACCCCATTAGAACACATTTAAACTGGCCGTAGTCCGAAAACTATCCATGTTGGCACAAAGACGTAAAATAAAAGAAGATAATAGGAGGGCGCAATTTGAGGAGACAGCATTGGTGCCGTTAAGATAAGAATTATTGTAGTGTCCTTCCATTTTTTTCTTTTTTAGGGAATTTGGTCCGATTTTCCACATTAACGAAAATTACCTCAAATGACATCTTTACATTTTATTTATCGGTCAGATAGTAACGGCAGGTTGTAAAAGAGATAAAACGGGAGATAAAAATCTAAACAGTTTAGGGGTCTATATAGGGGCCCAGAGGAATCCAGAGGAATTTTTGGGAAGTATCATGGTGACAATTACAGTAGCTATAGCATTTCCTCGAATTCTACCTGAAAAAAATAATCACTCCAAATCTTAAAACATGAAGAAAGGCTAGAAGTATAAATTCGGTGTAACGAGCCCTGAGCCCACCCGTGCAGTGAGCCCCCCACATGACCTCCGACCTGCAAAACGGATCCCGGCCCCTTCATGACATTCCCCCTGTATTTTCTCGTTATGTCCCGCATTTAATGTCGCTGGACTGTGAATTTAGCAGGCTACACTGTTAATATACTACCTTTTTATGGCTTCTAATGGGTCCCCAATTAAAGGTGCCCAATAAAACTGCCTAGCCACACGTCGGTAGCTTTTCTACTTTTGTCAATAGATATTATTTACGTTATTTTATTTTATTTTTTATTTTTAAGATGAGCTTGCTTCGCTGGTCATTTCAGGTTAATTTTTATAGCAAGGTATACGAGACTGTATACCTACACCTTCCTTACAACCGTCTGTTAAGGCTGTATATACATTCTCGACAAACTCCACCAAAACCACTGTGCGAAAGTAAATATTCGACAAAACTAATGTTTACATATTAGTACAGCCGGAGACTGGTAATTGCAATATTGTATTGGTTGTGTCTACTCTTAAAGCTAAACATAGTGTGCTATTTGAACGCGAAACGAACGAGTGAAAGCAAAGATGCCTCTTAGGTACGACTCATTTAATAAAAATTACTGCTCATTTGTAACGAGTGGAAACTTTGCGAGACTCTAAAATTTCAGTGCTGCCGCGCTGCAGGGATGTTCTACTAATAATAGGTATGTAATTGTGACACACTGAATGCCCAGCAGCTGAAAAAATAGATAAAGGTCTTGTAACTACTGCATGAGGTTAACGAAATTAAAGTCTGTTTGGCTGTTGGTACTTGTGACTTGCGCAAGGCTTCGACTAACTGCGTTTTCGAGCCAATACGCAAGACACTGACATAAGTCACAGATAAAACATCAATAAAGGTTTGTTGAATGTAACTTACCTATTTCTCTAATATAAAATAATTGGAATTCTCAGCTATCCGGTAGGTACTAGCATACAATGTACGGATGTCAGTAGCCTCATGCAAACAACCATGTTATATGCACCAACTATTGACGGGTACACCCACACGTAGGTACGGAGAGTATACAAGACATATCTTACACACAGGAATGCCTTCTCCAGACTCCAGTAGCAGAGCATAGCGTGCTGACGAACTGGCCTCAGATGCAATCGCACCTGACTAATTAAAGTGGCGAGCCACAGGCGACATACACCTTTCGTGTTGGCGCAATTACCTACAGCAGCAGCGAAGATATACGTATGCTGTAGGTACAAACACTGCCCAACAGAATTATTAATTCCAGGTTTTTTTGGAAGAAATTCAGGCCTTAGTACCTCCCCAAATAACGAGACTCCTCTGCCATGTTATCTACAATCGTGTATGGGAAAGAAGTTTAATTGCAAAAGAGACATTTTATTGTCTAGGGAGGTGTTTCCATTTGTACCCATTACCAAGACTAAGAAAAGCTATAGGTCCATAAACAGCTAGGTTTTGAAGTTCAATAAGGCACCTAACTAGGTATTACCAAACGAAGTGCCTATTTATTAAAATTATTCGGATAGCATGTGAATTAAACGGGATTTCAAGATGCTACCATCTTCAATTAAGTATATACTTCTAAATTACCTGAATTTTTCATTTAGTACCCGTCAATAACTTTCTCAGACCTCCCGAAATCTCACGTTGTTGCCTTGGGTGATGGCAACCCACACTCTTGCGGTAATAGTTATGAACATTATTAACCTGCCAATCACCAAGACACATCTCAACAAATCAACGAGCCCAAAACGATCAACCACTTAAAACCAATACAATAATAACAATTAAGTGTGGTGAAAATCTTTATCAAAGAGTAGCTAACAGGCAGCACTGCCTTTATAAGAATTATTGCTGTACAGGAGACTATTACGAACAGGATAATTATGTGAAAAATATGTAGGTGATTAGGTTCTATGCAGCTATAAAAAGACGGTAAGCAAGAGCCGTAACTTTGGCGACGGTTCGGGCTGGAGGCTGAGGCGCTGGACAATGCGGAGGATCAGGTACCGTCCTGGATTTATGGAGCCTGGAGGTGCTTTATGGAGTTGCTACTAGATTACCCTCACTGGCGTGCCTATCTGAGGCTATTACTCCTTATGGCCACCTATATCTTCAGGTATGTGGATGAAGGTTCTCACTGCTGTTGACTTCAAAGGCTTGAACACCACACCGTATAGTTTTCTTTAACTACATTGCGCACGTTTAGCATATTGCAAGTACCCGTCAAGGGGAAAAACAGACTTCGTAACTACGTGTACTTATTTTCTTGACACAACGTAACACAAAATTTCCCCGTTTTGTCAGACATTACCTCTCTGATGTCGCTTTAATTTTGGATGGATGAGTAGCTCTTCCGCAAGATACCTTTTTTCTTTTCTCTGTCCCACGCGGCCGTAGAGACGTGCGGACTCGCTAGCCAACTCGAGTTGTCCACGGTGCCGCATCCAACATTTAATAATGGCGAAAGACGACATTAAATCTGTAATTATGGCCCGAAAATCGTGTCACACAAACAAAATATGTGACTGTGAGGATTTTGCTGGCGGTCCCACGATTTCCCTGACAGTGTGAAGAGCCTAAGGGTCAGAGGTGATGTCAGCCACCTGTGCGGACACGACTTCCAAACTCACGCCCTGCACCGAAACCAATTGCCGAAGAGCACGGACGGCGACGACGGACGACGAACGCCGGTGATGTCGTGGGGACGCCGCGCGACGTGACATACTGAATATACCCGGGGGAACGATGGTTTCTATAGGGAAATAGCAAAATCATAGGTTGGAAACCGTCCAGAAGAGAGGCAAAAGGTTACAAAAGAGAGGCTGGCACCCACAAGGGTTTTCTAAATTTTAGCTTATTCTTTCCTGAGACAGTTTCTGAAATGCAAATATGAATATGCATTTTGTTGCACGACCTCGTAACGAACCCAGTTGACGGCCAGCAACCTTGGGGTCTTTGCGGAGAAATTCAAGCACATAAATGAGAAATGGTGATATTTCAGTAGGATGGCAAGGTGACATAATTGTCACATGGCGTGAAATAAAGCCTTCAAACCAACAGGTAACAGGTAATGATAATCCTTTGTAGGCAGATCCGCCCACCTGTCGGACGCAGTGTGAGAGCCTAGGAAATTAACCCCGTATGTTCAGATTTTCTAATTTTTTCGATCATATTTGGAAAATTCGACCTCTGTACCCACGATTTCCGATCCTACGGAAGCAGTCTCCCTTCTCCCTTTCAACTCCCAGCCGTGCTGGATAACTATTTCCATATTGGGGACTAAGCGGAAAATACTATACATAAACCGAAAAATTAAAAAATAGAACTCCAGATTTATAACAAGTTACCGTATCACAGAGCAAGCTCCCAATAATAATTATGGTATTTGTAACAGCAGGCAGTACCCCACTACAGCAGCCATGTCATTAGTGTCGCGTTGCTCCTGCGCGTGAGAATCGAACCTCGTTGTAGGAGTTGTCCTGGACATGTTACATTACTTCCATTTATTTTATGTAGGTATCACTATAGTCTCACGTTACATTTACACGGCCTCTGTGGAGGGCTTACTAGACCACTCCTGTCCATCTTCAGCTTTCCCATCCATGGCTCGATGGTTTTTTATTCACTACACTGCGTGCCCAATAAAGTATGCTTAGTGAAGGCAAGGTCTCGCCTCATGCACCCTTTAGTATCGTTGTTGCTTTTAACTTTTTACAACTCTCTTTTCTTTCAGCTCTCTCGTACTATGTGGTTTGGAAAACGCCATTTTTTTTCGTTTTTATTTAAATACTTAGGTACATTCGTTACTTCCAATAATTAAGACCGCATAAAATGATACGTCAGGTGACAGGTCCGAGATTTTGGAAAATCTGTTTGTAGGCTGTAAATACTCATTAATACTCGTCTAGCTATGTTTGTTTCTCAGTGGAATAAAGTATTCTATTTTTTCCTTGATAGGGCCTTTCGTTGGTAAAACGGGATAACCGAGACCTAAGTGTGTTTATGTGCTAACTCTCTCCTGAAGTTTAAGAATTCCAGTAGTCAGCTCATGATCATCAGATCTGAAGAGTTGGCCCAGGATTTGTATGAATTGCACGAAGTCACCTTGTCCCGTCAGCGTCCTCTTCTCTGTCAGGGCTTTCAACGAAGGGCAGCGATTTTTCACTCCGGGCAATTGCGGTGAATTAGGGCCCATCTGTCTTGGATAATGCAAACAGTGTCAGAGCGACGTCACCACGGAAACATTACAACATTCGAATGCGCCCCCGGCCTGTGCCTGTGTGTGGGTCGGACAATCAGGCCGTCAGAAACACAGAAATGAGAATTACGCTTTAACGCGCAGGGCATGACCACAACAGGGCCGCAGACTGGATTTTTTTCATTTTGTGTTTCAAACGCTCTTATACCTAGATACTTATATCTAATATCCACCCCAATGGAAATCATGCGGAGACGCGATTTCAGTCAGGGTACATGGGTGGTTCTTTTCTGTATCGTAGTTATGCGACTGTTTTGCCCATTATTAATACCGCTTTTAAACGGGAAAATTTCATCTACAGCACTAGGAAACTGTCATCGCAACTGCCTTTATTTGATGCCTAAGTAGACAGTTATTTATTTTCCCCCTTCGGTATATTACTTTGGAAACTACCCACTTCTGGCATTCTTCACAGAGACTTAGTCCGGCACTGACACAAGGTGGCGATGGGAATGGTAATAGCTGTATGAAGCTATTAGCCTTCTCGTGACTGCCCCCCGTCACCCATACATGTGCTCTAGATTTCCCACTTAACTATTTACTTTTTGAACACTGCCAGATTGTGGCAGGTGCCATGTCATGCCCTAGGTAAGTACCTAATCAGACACTCTATTTCCGAAAAATCACTTGTCTGTGGAACGGCTTTTATTTAGATGATGATTTGGAATTGGAGATAAGAACGGTCCTAAAAATTCTGACACTGCTAGACGCTGATCTCAGTGCAATTCAAAGTTTTATTTCTTTCATTCATATCGTTGTTCTTAGGAAATGTATTATTATATAAAGGCTGTGGTGTTTCTGAATCCACATAAAATTGTAGGTCCTCATAATTGCATTGCTTGGCATCGCTTATTGCATCCCCCGATCCCCGACTCTCTATTAACAATAACTACTGTATATTTGGTGAGGCAAATTGACCTTGGTAGGTAGGTACGCGTAGGTACCACTAGCTCATTTTCTCAACCATTACACTCCATATTCAATAAGCCACTTCCCTAGTTATTCTTTAGCAGCTTCCTCCAGTCGCACAATGGTCCGAAACTCCAATTCTCTCATCACTTCTCACGTTTCTCCATTCACCTTTTATATGAGCCATTTCACATACGACTTGGTTGGGTTTTCGCGCTTCGCCGGGCCCTTTGAGGTCCTGATCTGGGCCCTCGTGTTCAGGGCCTTACCGTGTTTTTTTCTGGGCCCTTCGTCATTCACGCCTTCAGGCTTATTTAGCCAAGGTTCCCCGGTTCAACGCCGATGTTCTTCATGCGTAATCTAGAGATGTCGTGATTTCTGGCCTTACTAGTCCATTCAAAGACGTTCTTCTTTTTCTATAGCTGTATTTCTATATCGTGCAGCCGACTTCCATTGACAATATTGCACGGTTATAGAACTACATAGATGGCCCCGGTACAGAACACGTGAAATAAAATTGACGGTTTGTGACGGTTGCATCATTTATCTGTACAACAATAGGTGCTCCGTCTTTCACAGGTACAGGTACAATTAACTTATTGATACAAATCTTATGCTTAAAACCGCTTAGCTTAAAACAGAATGTTGCAATGTGCTCTGGTTTTTTTTAATCTGACATTAAATTTTCTGAATGTCTTGTCTACCGAAACTGAGAGATTGTAGGAAGGTAAATGGAAGCAAATACCTACCAGACAATTAGAAGTAAACATGCACTGCAATGACAACAAGGTAGGAGCAAAATTGTGTTCGTTCATCTTTCTTGAAGGATTTGTCATTCAAAGCGATGAAAAATGATGGGGTATGGCAGATATGGCGGGTATTTGGTTGGTACCCAGAAGGTAGCCCTCAGGTTCCTAAGGTGAGTAACTTAGACAAGTTCTCTCGTTTTAAAATGCAGCAGAGCTGTTTAAAATCACACTAACCAATCAGACCTCTTTGTCCCCAAAACTTCGATTAGCCTGACTAGTCAGCGTACCGTGACACCAACAGGAGACCCTATGGCATATTCAAACAAGACAACCTCTTGAATTAACACTCCTTGCAGGGTAGCTAAAGGCGAAGCGTGGCAGGCGGAAGAACTGGAGAGGCATTTCGTATAATTTCAATTAGAGGATGAGTTGTGTCGAGCGTGTCACGCCGTCATCAGCCGTCAGTGTCACCAAGTGTCATGACTCATAAGTCATGACTTGCTCTGACTGGGCCATCATGATCCAGATGATGACTTAGCAGAGCTTCTTGAATCAGTGAAATTGGTTTGCGGAATGAATAGTAAATCTAAAAAAAAAATTACACGTTTTTTTGACTAAAAGGTTGCCAGGAAAAAACTTAAAGAAAGAAAGTTATACAATACTGTCATGAATGTACAAGAAAGTGTCTCCAGTGTCCAAAATATTCATTCCATTTCGACTCCTTTTGTGAAAGGAATACTCTCCTCCCTCCCACATACCCTTGTTTCGGGAACGCCTGAGATTTGGTGATTATGTAGCGTATCACTAGTCATCGTCACATACTCTGTGATAAAAAGAGTACGGCTCAGCTATCAAGTAGCTGAGAAGCAGTCGCATTTATTTACAGTTCAAAGGCAGTCCTACTCAAATCTAATTGCCTCTACCTTCAAATTACACCTAAAAATAAAAACGAATAAAATTAAAATAAACCGCTATCACAGTATATATCAAGTAATATTGGGCAAAGTTAATTATAATAAGTAAAATCCCCGTGAAATATTGGTGTCTAGTGCAAAAATTAAGGTCTATTTGAATGGAGACGAGTACCTAGGTTCATGTATTGGTACATGGCTTTGGCTGACGGTAATGATAGGGTACCTGATAGCATAGTAATTATAACCGTGTGAAGTATTTAATCGGAGGACTATCAACTCGTGCTGCTCCACCATGTCGGATATCTAAGGTACAGAGTGTCTTCTCAAAATTGGTATATCTCACGGAAAACTTTATTTAACGGGCTGTATTTACATATTTTTAACAGATACCTATACGCAATAGGTACCAAGAGACAAAAAATTTCCTCGGGAAAGGCTTGCAATCTCGACCGCTTAGGTACTCACTTTTCTACAGAGGATTTGAACTTTTTTCTGCCATCCCAAACATTTGCTGACGTACAAAAAGCGTAATATCCTTCAGATAAATATCCAGCACTTTAGTCAGAAATATGTCATAAAAATAAAGAAAAATAAACAAACCGCGAATTTAATCAGCAGGCTTAACCACAGTGAGAGCCACTATACATGTATTGTACATGAAGGGGATTTCCTCACTAATGTGGAGATGGACCAAAATAAAGAGAGGTAATATACTTTTATGATCTAGAACAGGGCACCCTGTATTCAGGTATAGTTCATAAGGCACGTACAATACCGAGTCAGAGAGACCATTCATTTCTTCAGGTCCATTCAATTGTTTCAACCTGTTTTCTTTAGGATGAGGATCGACCAACATGATTTGTAACTTATTCTAATCATTTTATCTGCGTTCCATGTTCCAGTATTTTGTTCCACTTGTTCCAGTTTTATAAGGTGTATGTAAAATCAAGCACGATCAGGCGGTTTTTTCGACCTTTGAACCCTGCATGAATTTCTTTTCGTGCCCTCGAAGTTATTTCATAGAGCCTGGGGAGATAGTAAATACGATGAGTCTTCACTGGACCAGGTCCACTAAAAACTGCTCCCCTTCAAGCAAAGAAGAATGCTCCCCCAAAACCGAGGGGTTAACCACTCGTTGGGAATCTCATTGGGAATCATTGGAAATCTTTATGAAATCTCAGGGAATCTTAGATTTTTTTGAAGTGGTTACCCCTTCGAGGTTCATCTTTCAATGAATATCGTTGGGAATCTTTGGAAATCATTATGGAATCTCAGTGGTATCTCAAAGAATCCCTGGAGTGGTTACCCCCTCGCCCAAAACCTTTCTATAGAATAGAACAGGACTTTTCTTCCTTCATAAAAATTAAAATGTCTAGCTCTCTAGTTTTTCTGCGGTAATGGGGTGTTATCCGTTGATAGACGTGTGACAGTGCCAACCAGGTCCGTAAAATCCAATGGGGACCTCTATAAGTACATGACTCATGGGAAAACTAAATACAGAGGTTAAAGGCCAGTATGTTATAAAGCATTTCAAGGAAAAATGTGTATAGCGAGAACTCTCCTCCACCCACTACTCTATATCTGGACTCTTTACGTCATTTTTCTACGAAGGAGCCATGCCGCCTTGCTCATGGCCTCCGCTCTGGCTTAATTACCTGGATCTATATGTGTACTCCAGGTATATCGGCCTGTTACTTCCCTTACCTATACCACCTACGTTGGCAAATTGCCACTTATAAATAGTTATAGTTACCAAGCAGCCGGAAAGCAGGTTTCATGGAAAAGATGAGACCAACAGGAAAATAGAACCCGTTAGCGATATTTCTATGGTTTCGGAGAGGAAAAGGTTGAGGCCCCTTCCTGCGTATGTTTCCTTTCTTTCTCCGTGTCCATTACTGAAAAGGTAATGCCTATTCTACCTAAGTGGATAACTCGTGGCAGTCGCACGCGCGAGTAGATGTTTTTGAGTACGTGCCGACTGTAAATAGCACAGAGGGCATCATCAGCCATCGCACCCACTCCTCGTCCCTCCAGATCTTCAGATACCTCTGGAGATTGTCCGACAACTGTCTCCACAGCTTGTTGTATTATGGTTTGCCATCTGATGTTCGACCTTGTTTCACGTTTTTTCATCTCTCTTCTGCTCTGTTTCCTCGGATATATTCCCTTCCATTGTAATCGCATCATCTTTTGATGTACCTGACCTGTTTCATATGTTGTCTGACAGCCGCTGAGCTATTGCCATCTGTTCTTGCTGACCTTCTTCAACTTTCTGGTGTTGCCTTTTCTGGCCATTTATTGCTCATTTCTTACAGACAAAGGATAACAAAAGGACCGTTGTATGTATCTACCTTAGAGAATTAGGGGTATACTTGGGTTAATTTATGCAAGTGATTTTATGATTTGATCTGTACAGGCGTCTCATGCACCCATTTGAAAAGAGCTCCACGTCCAGAGGAATCCTTGTTGATTAAGACGGCAAAGTGACTTAAGTTTAAAAAGCCACGAATAATCGGCCACTTGAACATCCGGTTCCTTACCGGAGTACATTAGGAAAGACTGGACTTTAGACCTGCAGAGGAAGGCGCTTAGACCGCTCGGCAAGCGGACAGCTCTTAGATCGGATTGACAGCGACTGACGGGCCGGCAATGCCGATCCGCTACAATTAGAAACATCTTCCCTCAGCAGTCAGCCTCTTCTTATTCTGTCCGCCCGCAGGATTGGTTTATACCAGACCTTCACTGCTTTATGCGCTCTTTGTTGTTCATTTGGTCCGGCACGACGGAAGGAATACCTAATAGCTTCCCACAGTAGGTCTGTCAATGCTCTACTCACTGCCCAATGGGGTTCCAGGTTCAAGGGACGAGTAATCGCCAGTTTATATATTTTTTATCCCTACACTTTTATCTGGAGAGGGGAAGTTTCGGGTTCCAAAATTTTTAAAATTTGTACGGTATTTCATTTTTTTCCTCCCGAAAAAATATTTAGGTATTAACGGCCACCATACATTCTCGACGAACTCCGCCAAAACCACTGTGCGAAAGTAAATATTCGACAAAACTAATGTTTACATTTTAGTACAACCGGAGACTGGTAATTGCGATATCGTATTGACTGTGTCTACTCTAAAAGCTAAACATAGTGTGCTACTTGAACGCGAAACGAACGAGTAAAAGTAGGACACTATGTTTAGCTTTTACAGGAGAAAAGTAGAGAAATGCTGTTGAAATTACCCACTTCCGTAAGTGAAATAAAAATTGCCAAAATGCAACATGGCTACGGTAAATAGTACAAACATTTATCAAGCTTTTCTACTAAATGTGACGATAAAATCATACTGTTTTAGTCCGAATCGTTACAAAAAAATATTTCGCGTGAGGTAGTGTTGTGTTTTCGCGATGTGTCAAAAAACATGTGGGCTGGTAGTTGACTGTTTAAAATCGCTCCTGTGGGCTTATTACTCCATTTCATGCAAAAATACAACACTACCTCACGACAAAGAGTCTCAGGTTTACATCCCCCTATAAACACTTTCCACTCGCCCTGTAACTTCGGAGTAGGGCTTGAAGTACTTAGCATTGCGAACCAAGTACATGTAGTCGAAAATAGCGAATGTATATTCAGCCTTAAGGGCCACCATACATTCTCGACGAACTCCGCCAAAACCACTGTGCGAAAGTAAATATTCGACAAAAGTAATGTTTACATTTTAGTACCACCGGAGACTGGTAATTGCAATATCGTATCGGTTGTGTCTACTCTAAAAGCTAAACATAGTGTGCTATTTGAACGCGAAACGAACGAGTGAAAGTAGGACACTATGTTTAGCTTTTACAGGAGAAAAAGTAGAGAAATGGTGTTGCAATTACGAACTTCCGTAAGTGAAATAAAAATTGTCAACATGTAACATGGCGGCGGTAAATATTACAAACATTTATCAAGCTTTTCTACTAAATGTGACGATAAAATCATACTGTTTTAATCCGAAACGTTACAAAAAAATATTTCGCGTGAGGTAGTGTTGTGTTTTCGCGATCTGTCAAAAAAACATGTGGACTGGTAGTTGACTGTTTAAAATCGCTCCTGTGGGCTTATTACTCCATTTCATGCAAAAATACAACACTACCTCACGACAAAGAGTCTCAGGTTTACATCCCCCTATAAACACTTTTCACTCGCCCTGTAACTTCGGAGTAGGGCTTGAAGTACGTAGCATTGCGAACCAAATGGGTGTATTTCCCCTTAACGTTTGTATAGATAAATTGTAAAATTAACTCATTAGTGCTCAGAATTATTTCAGACTTCTCCTTAAAGTATGTTATTGCTAATTTTTTTCTAAGAAAAAAGTTTCAAATAAGTTTTTTGATAGGATGCACGGTTCTCGAGATAATGGGGTGGTCCTGTAGGAACAGCTGAGCACAAGTCCTAGTACATAGGCACTGCCAACCATTAGTGCTTTTTTTATTTCTATGGGCTTAATTATGTATACCTATATACATTTAGGACCTACATTATGTTTTTACACATAAACATAATGTACATATACATAATATACACAATGTACCTACATCCATTATCATTTTGGTAGTTACAGCTATAGGTATAGTCGGTGCCAGAAAGCTGGAAATAGGCGTTCCAAGGTAGCGTAAGGTGGCAGGAAGGGTGAGTATAGGTGGTTGTCACGGCAGACTTCTTAGTGTGGGAGCTCAGACGTTAGCGCAGTCTTAGTAAAACTATGGCTTGCCGTGATGAGCTTGCGTCACACAGCATCTTCATATAGAATAACGTCGTCCACCGCCCTTTTCTGAACGCAACTTTACCAATTTTGAAACTGCATGTGAAGAAATGAAGAAGCAGTCCAGGTGCAGGTGACATACCTAAGATGTCCATTTCTTAACCTGCCCGTCCATTGGGCAGAGGTGCACCGAGGCGCCGAAAAGCGCCGAAACGGCGCGGCGTACGACGGAGGGGCCCAAATGGGATATCTTACGTTTCTTCGCCTCGCTGCGCTTCGTCCTCTTCACCGCGCGTTGGCAAGCCTCTGCCCAATGGACGATCAGCTTTACACTGTCGACACGTGGCTTTGATTTTCCGGGAGCAGCCCACAATATTGCAGTGGGTGTTGACGGCATGGGAGCTGATATTTTGGCAGGTTGTCCGTAGTTCAGGAGTAAATGCGTTGCGGGGGCACTTCGTAATTCCATCAAGGGATTTCATTTCGGGGAAGTTGGACTCAGCTTTGTGGATCTTTCGTCCAAGTAACCAACACTGAACGGCTCATGTCATCCTTGACTATTAGTATTCTTCGTCGAGTGGTATTTGGTATCTCCCATGTGACTTGGGAAGGAGCAGCCATAAGACTATGAGGCAGATGGGCAGGATCACCTTCATCTTTTAGGTCAGATTTTTCTGAAACCACGTCCAGTTCGGCGTTTTCATCTTCACTAGGAAGCCCAGCAAGACACTCTGACGTAATCTCGGGAATCATCCAGCAGATC
Source organism: Mesopsocus fuscifrons (assembly GCA_950004255.1). Taxonomy (NCBI): domain Eukaryota; kingdom Metazoa; phylum Arthropoda; class Insecta; order Psocodea; family Mesopsocidae; genus Mesopsocus; species Mesopsocus fuscifrons. Next base: position 14,252,476 of record OX465377.1, read on the forward strand.
TAACTTCGTCCCAGATGTCGTTTAAGTCAGCATTTTTCGAGAATCAGACAATAAGCAATTTTGGAAACTTAAAAATATAATAAGAAAGTATAATAACGCTTGTAAAATCAAATTTAACATGAAGTCCAATGAGCAATTATGTCTGTCTCGGTATCAGGACTTGTGCTCAACTGTCCCTGCAGGGACAGTCCAACTTTTCACTCACATAACTCAGGCTCTAATGCTTGTAAAATTATTCTGTAAAGCAAGTCTACTAGCTACATCCTTCTTAAATGCTGAAAAAAATATATAATACTCTAGGTCAGTGGTTCTCAAACTTTTTGGCTGGCGGAACCAAATTTAGTCGGGAATTCTTTCGTGGAACCTTAAACATTGGATCGTCGATTTCACAGGTTTTTTAGGAAACAACAACAATATACATTTTAGGTAGATTTCGAAGAAAAATCTACCTATTGTAGTCGTACCAGTAGTCTCACTTTTGAAAAATTTCTTCACAGTTCTTCTTTTTATGACCCCTGGATCCCAAAACCACCGTCAGTTAAAAAGTTTATATATATATATATCATTTTCACTTCCTTGTGAACACGCTAGGAGCCGTATATTTGAAAAATAATTGGTTTTGACTATTTAATAAAATATAAGGGACTAAAATCTCGGTCGAGTTCGTTAATGGGGGAAATCGGACAAAGGGGGGGAAAATGGGGGGACTTTTTCGAAATCTGGTTTTTTGTCCATAACTCCCTTAATATTGCAACTAATGAAACGTAGTTTTCTCTGAGGATCGTCTAACAGTACTACCTACAACTTTTCTTAGTAACGTTTTTCGATCCCACCCTTAATGACTGAATAAGGGTGTAAAAACAGGGTTTTGCACACACAAAAATTCATAACTTGTGTCCTATGGGTGTTATCGAGTTCTTTTGTTTTGTAATGCATTTGCCTAAATATTACCTACAACTTTTGGCTGAAAAAGTTTTTCGTCCGTCGCACCGTTTAGGTAGGGGGTGGGGGGTTGAATTTTCAAAACGTCATAACTCACTTATTTGGTGAGATATTGAGTTTATTCTTTTTGCTATGAGTTTCTATTAATAATAGCTACAACTTTTGTCTGAAAAAGTTTTTTGTAAAATCACTTTCATTTTCTTGTTAAGGGGGGGGGGGGTGGAATTTCAAAACTCAATTCCTCCGTTGTTATTGTAGAGAATGTATTTGGGTCAACTGAAAATCTTCTTAACCGTCATTCTAAATGATTTTAGACTGCTTTTAGTGGATGGAAGTAATCTTCGAAATCTACCTACGCCTTTCGGGGCTGCCGAAAGGAATTTTTTTCTATTTCAATTTTTCTAAACTAAACTAAAATTGTATTCCCTGAAGCTCGGAGAAGGCTTCGCGGAACCCCGGCAAGGCTTCGCGGAACCAAATGGTTCCGCGGAACACAGTTTGAGAACCACTGCTCTAGGTAAACAAATAAAAAAGGTACATACATTTCTTTGAAGCAATGTTTGACCTTTTTCGAAAAAAACCGAACATCGAATGACTGAACGCAGAATAAAACTGCTGAAAACAACAGGGCATGCATTTTTGGAATGCAGCGATAGAGTCAAAACATGACACTTGCCTACAGCTCTTGAATCAGTGACGTAGCTGCAATACGTCCCGAGATATCTCTCGGCAAAGTCAGCTGTCCCTGTAGGGACAGCTGAGCACTAATGAGTTAAGGAGGGCTCGATGACGCTTGACACATTCACACGTTTTTCTTGAGCGCCAAGGGTTCTTGGAGGAGGAAGGGGGTTGCCCAATCAATGAAGCCACTTCAAAGGTTTTTACAAAGAACGACAAAGGGAATCTCTCCACGCCTTTACAGGTTTACACTCTTTACAGGTACTCACCCTTTCTTGGAGAGCCAGAACACAAAGAAAGGTGTAAAGGGTAACCTTGAGGGTCGACTTTGGCGCGTGCCCTGCGTTGGTATCAACCTAACCTGAGGAATTTCTCCGGCACCCATTTTTGAAGCCTCTGCTTGGGCTTCGCGGCAGGTCGTCACGAAGTGGGCAAACTGGGAGCAGCTTGTTGCAGGTTGTGGTCATGACTTGGTTCTTCATTCTGCAGATTCACGTGCCACGCGCCCCTCCCTGGAGCTTGCCACACGTCACTTTCTCATTCAGTTTGGATACAGAAGGTGGGTAAGTTGGATTCTTTTTGCGATGAAATTAAAATTCTTGGACAGGATTCACGACAGATCGATGAATCACTTTTTGGAAATTCCAGGTCCTTCGTCAGTTTAGCAACTGAGGGAGAGGATACTCAGACCCCCTACTTCCAGACCTGCCTATAGTGCCTCTTCGCCTTTTTCTCTACCTCCATGTTAATTAAACTAAACACCAGTAAGGAAACAATATCTTTTCAGTCCAGTGCTCAGAAAAGAACTACCAACACTTGACGCATCGAATGCAAAATCTTCAACATTTGGACGAATACGACGGGAACTCTATCGAGAAGAAATTAAATAACCAGGATGACATCCCTGCATCCGTACAGAACTGGCATCCCTCCCCACCCCGTCAAGGTACGTTCGGGAATGTCACGTCGCCAGATTGTTATTTCCGGATACATAATGAATGACCATTTTGTAGTCATTGATTGTGAAGGGCCTATAATGGCCTAAGGGCCACAGGCTAGTGTCCACTATACGTAGACCGAGCCAATATCATGGAGAATTCTTCATAGACTTTACATCAAGTACGTAAGACGAGCAGAATCGGTAGATCGATATTGGTAGATCGATTTTATTTCTGGGATGACACGCCAGTGATGTTATACAGGCTGCCTAGATGACTTGACCATTTCACTGTTATGAAATTATTTATCAGATAAAAGAGTCACTGGCTAGTGCAGTGATGTCCTTGCCATTTGAAGAAAACCAATAAAATGGGGAAATCTAAATAGCACACATAAATGAAGTTACTAGTAATCGTTATGGGTTATGAAGATTATCAAGAGTGAAGCACAAGATTTGTCAGTGGGTTGAAGAAACGCTAAAAAAAGGCTTGATACCACCACCAGTACCACCACAATGCTTAAACTAGGAACTATGAAAAAGTAACGGACGGTTTCACTGGAAAAAGAGGCAGCAGTTTGCTCTCCACAGGTTCAAATAATAGCCACAGTAAGCTTTATGATTGTTTCCAAGGGATTTCCACAGGAACATTGATACAAGAATAAGCGTCAAGAAAGTGGAGATTTTTCAATTAAAAACAACTCTTTCGTCCCTCTCTCAACCTGATCAGGGTTTTTATAATAAATGCCCATTGTAGATGCGGGGGCGAGTGTGCGCCTGATTACGTCACTGGCAGGTGCCAATGAGAAAGCCTTGTTCAGGTACAGTCATGTACTTGTAATGTGCCGATACAGGTATACATGCTGGGAATATTACAATTTAATGTTTTAATCCATACCGCGATGTCAGGTCTTAATCGAGCACCAAGGTCTGTGTGGGCGGCGGCTGCAATCAGCCTTCAAGCAGTATGAATTCAAATGCTATAATTGCACTGATATGAATGATACCATTCATTTTTTATCATTTAGATCTTCTGAAAATGTTGATCAGGTGAGAGCACTGTTATTGTATCACATGATAAGGCCTCCGTTAGCGTGTTTGTAGCAACTTAAGCTGCTCTGTACCTATACCTATACCTATGGGCTAAGGGGGTAAGGCACTGATGCCTCCAGGGAGGTATAGTGTAGATAGAACATCTCGTTATCACTTTTCACAATTTCATTTCATTTTCAAATAATCTAAGGCTGTTTCCGGGCGTGCACAAAAGCCAGATGTACCCAAGAATGAGCCACTTTGGCACTCGCCTCTCGGTCGTAAATTGAGCGCTCCATGGGGTGTTAATTAATCTATTTCAACAATTCAACCCCATATTTCAGAAAGGAGAAGCCGCGGCCCGCGACAGCTCGCAATGATTTTAAACACGGAACTCCCATTTATTCTAGACCTGTGCACTCCATTTAAAACGCTCCTAAATTATCATATAGACAACAAAGCATGAGAAACCTTCATCCAGTGACTAATGCCTCAACTAATAAATATTCAAAATATCTTATAAATTGCCCAATAAACCGACCCCATGTAGCGTCAGGGAACTTTCTGTGTGATGGAGAGAGACAAACTGTGTCGACCTAGCCGACGAGCCAATGGCTTCTTTCTTCGAATTTCGGGCCAAATATATTTTGGACTTAGTGTCATTTTGGATTAACTACACGCAAGCTGCGTAGCGGCATCGTAAAACGCACGACCAAACGTAAATATCAGGCTTTACAGTTGCCGTTCTTGTGTCTGAGTTCCTATACGTAGTGGCCCAATATTTTACATTCTGCACTAATAAATTTGAGTATTTATTAGGTGGTTAAACTATGTCTTATGTCTTGGGTTTGAAGTTAAATACGTAGGTAGAGTAGCAACGGAATCATCTACCTACACCAACGAGACTGCAGGAACAGGTCAGAATTATTGTTAGGTACCTATAGGTATTTATCGGGTATTTAACAGCAAGTCAGCAGCGTTTCATAGGGAAACTTATCATTTAATTTATGACACTATGGTTTTTACAGAGGCCATCTTTCCAAGAAGGTACCTACCTACCTACCTTTTTTCTGAAATAAAAAATATTTTTTTTTATAAGATCTAATAAAAATATACTTTGCATGATAAGTACCTATAGAGTGTTTGCAAGACTGTGAAATTTGTAGGTATATGTATACACATAATATCATATTACGCAACTGACGGTGCTAGTGAAACGAAAAACTATAGAGGATTTTATCGGACTGTAACTAGGCAGTATTCACAAATTACTCACGCATTAACTACAACATTCCAGAATTCTTCAGAGCTACGTTCCGATTAATTTCTTGGCCAGAGTCTAAGACGAGCTAGATATGTCCGTATTACCATACCTATAACAGCAACAAGTATTTCACATAGGTTAAAATTTTGAGGCAAATTTTTTGAACACAAGTACCTACAGTGTGAGAACCACAAGGTAAACCTGAATATATGCTGAAAGAAATTGTGTCAAGGCCTGGAAGGAAAACAAGTACATTGAAGCCGATGGAAAGAAAAGCTGGATCCGCACCTGTTTTGGTGAACCACAGGGATCGAACGTGAAGGGCATAGCCATAGTCATAAGCAATAACCATGTACACTGCTCTCTGCACAATGAAGGCATTATGCTCGCTCTCATATGCAGGCACATATAGGCACAGTCATAGGTGCAAATGCCGTAAATTCATATTCCCTCCAACACTTCTATTCGATTTAATGGACAACTTTAACGTCGGTCTCAACGCACAAAGAAATGCCAAAGTAACAAATAAGTTCGTGCTATTGCCTACTATAACGTAGCTGGTAATGCCGTGTTGTTATTTTGCTTTAGTGTGCTTTCAGCCCAGCTCCAATAGGAAGCGAATAGGTATTATTAGATGTTGATAAAACTTTAGTAGCAATGGGATTCGGAACAGGCACCAAGGGACCTAGCTCATACATTGAAATCAAATCTGTAGAATTTTCAACAAAGGGTACATTACTATAGGTCTAACCTTTAAAATGAATACGAAAAAAATAAAAAATTCAAGTTTATTTATCAACAATGGGTTGGTCAGAGCCGGATTAACCTTCAATGGGGCCCTAAGCTAGACTAGATTTCTAGGCCCTTTTATTTTATTATTTTTCTCCTTTAGTGGCAAACGAAGCAGAATGTAGGGGGAAAATACAAAAAGGAACCTATTCTCGAGCGAGCGAAGCGAGCGAGCCGAAAATTTCACTAATCTCCGTAAAATCTCCATATTTCCTAATTGTTTATTACGTTGGGCCCTATAAGCTATAGCTTATTTAGCTTAATGGTTAATCCAGCACTGGGGTAGGTACTAGGACAGATCGCATATGCGTTTGTCCGTCAAGAAAGCAAGAAAGTAGGGAAATGTAGAGGCGCAAAGGCATTCTCCATAAACGGCTCATCAGATTCCTTTTCCGGTAAACCTAAACGCACGGAGGAATTCTTGTTTGTAACATACACAAACCGTTAATGGTTCTGAAGGATACACTGCGATATTTCCATAAGATTTGCATGCACAGCTCCTATCCCATTCTACGTCTGATAAGTGCCCAGCAACATAACTCACTTGAATCGAATTGACAGCATATACATACAATGCATAAGAGGCACAAGCGCCGGCGCTGGCCAAGAATAAAACTTCTGTGAATGACTGTTGGAATGACTGTTTTATAAACTGCCACAGTTTCACATAATATGTATCTATACCGACCTGCAACATTAAGTAATTCCAAATTTACATTTTCAAGGATCAATTTAATTTACAGCGCCTTATCCTATCTCAATCTGAGAAGAATTTAGGTTTAGTTGAAAAACTATCTTGGTTGGTATATCTACTTAACCACTTTGCCTATACCCCTTGAGTTTTTTAAGACTTTGTCGAGTAGCAACCCTCCCTACATCGTTCACCCATGGCACAGGCTTTTCCTACTCCGAATGGAGCCTCAACAAAAAAGTCAACAACATAAACAACTCAGACGAGCAGAGAATGACAGAATAATACACAACACTTGGGTAATGCCACCAGCGGACTTGCTTAGTTCCAAAAACGGGCAAAACCGTTTAGTCCAATAATACCTATTTAATAATATAAAGTAATGCGACAATTATAGCTTGTATGGAGTTAAATAAATCAGGAAAAAGAATAGTGAATGCAAGTCGGCGTGCACCAAGCGATGCAACGGCGCCTCTCGCATTCCATCCCCGCTGTGCTATTTTATACGGCAATTTGTAGAAATGTATTGTCAGGGTCGGAACTAGCAGGTCGTAAGTCTTTCTTCAGGTATGTCGTCCCTGCTTCTGTACCAGGTAGGTGTGGAATCCCATCTGGATTCCACTTACTTTATTTTTATGGCTGGCAGGGGGAAAATTAGGTGTGGTATTCAGGTACAGAAGAGGCGTGACAATCCAAACATTTTTAAAAAAAATGTCTTAAAAAATTTCTAATGCCCCACTCTTTCACTAGGACACCTATATTCATTCGGTTTCTGCATTCACACTAGGTAGGAATTATAAAAGGAAAAAGGGTTTTGGAAAAAGTCCGTGCTTTGACTGATTTCGATGAAAATTCCCCAAAAAGTCATTCCCAGCACCACTTGGCCTATTTCAGTTATGTTGGTATACTCAGACAAATGACATCAAATAGGCAGCTAGGTACCATGCATTTTTTCAGAAAAGTTACAGTAAAAAATTAATCAGCTATACTTACTACAAATTAATTAAACTAAGTGAACAACAATGGAAATTTTTTTTCTCAGCTCACACGGTGCGGGTTCAAAGGTGTGAGAATGATATACGTGCCACACACAAATCGTCCCTGTAGGTAAATAGCATGCCTATTCCTACCTATAGTAAACCCCGTGACAGGCGCATGCGCAGACAACCAACATTATGCCTGCTCTAAAATAATTATTTGCCAATGCGCTCGACGGCGTAAAATATGAATATTGCCATAAATTCATGCAGCAGTCCCGAGCAAATTTACAATCTGCAAGAATTTTTTTCTATTTCCTATACAACTTTAGAGATGTTTCACAAACTCGATCATATTCTCCACTGGTGTAGAGAGCCAACTGCATCATGCGCCAGGTTCTAGTCGGAATAGTTGAGATCTTAACGAACAGGATTTTTGTCACCATCGGTGCTTATTTAATTTCCTTATGCTGTATCAAATGGCGAAAACGATCGAAAGAATGGTCTCTTTTCTGCAATGGTTGAAAAACTATACAAGCTACTAACAGTCAACAGACAAATACTGACATAAGTAAAAGTCACCAAGTTACTAAATTTTGGATGGATCACAAAGAACCACCCAGATACACTGAAAGGCCCCTGACCCCGACAGACTGATATCCAGGCATTTCAGCATGTACTCTTGAGATGAGGGCCTTGATACAGCAGGTACGAGGTACCGATTAGGCACCAACAAATGGAGGACTGACTGGAAGGAAAAAGGTTATAAATTGGGACAGATATTACGAGCGCGTTTGCAGGTTGCCACTTAGGCGGCCTGCTACATGTTAACCTTATGAATGTACCCGAGAGAAGTGTCAGCAATACATTGCTGTCATTACTCTTGACCCGTGAAAAATGCCCAACGCCTATAGGCCTCGCTATGTCCCCAAGTTCCCAAGACAAGACGCCTATTACCTATTTATCGTTTGTCTGACTTATTTTGTTTTTTGGGTTCCTTATAAAAAAAATTTAGTTTCAAACTTGTATGTTCTGATATCAACCCGGTGTATGGGCCACCATACATTCTCGACGAACTCCGCCAAAACCACTGTGCGAAAGTAAATATTCGACAAAACTAATGTTTACATATGAGTACAACCGGAGACTGGTAATTGCAATATCGTATGGATTGTGTCTACTCTAAAAGCTAAACATAGTGTGCTATTTGAACGTGAAACGAACAAGTAAAAGTAGGACACTATGTTTAGCTTTTACAGGAGAAAAGTAGAGAAATGCTGTTGAAATTACCCACTTCCGTAAGTGAAATAAAAATTGCCAAAATGCAACATGGCTACGGTAAATAGTACAAACATTTATCAAGCTTTTCTACTAAATGTGACGATAAAATCATACTGTTTTAGTCCGAATCGTTACAAAAAAATATTTCGCGTGAGGTAGTGTTGTGTTTTCGCGATCTGTCAAAAAACATGTGGACTGGTAGTTGACTGTTTAAAATCGCTCCTGTGGGCTTATTACTCCATTTCATGCAAAAATACAACACTACCTCACGACAAAGAGTCTCAGGTTTACATCCCCCTATAAACACTTTCCACTCGCCCTGTAACTTCGGAGTAGGGCTTGAAGTACTTAGCATTGCGAACCAAGTACATGTAGTCGAAAATAGCGAATGTATATTCAGCCTTAAGAGATAGTGGTTTTTTTCCCTCAACCTATTACACGAGATGTAAGGGAAGTAAATGTACCTACATAATGTAATCGTGAAATCAATATCATTTCTACGTGCCACACACAAACCGAAAGAGTCATGTCATAAGTAACTCAGAGTCTTTGATATTACTGGTTTTTTGGGTTTTTGATTACGTATAAGTATTTAAATTTTTAATATTGTTGATCCAGTAGGTATTAAGATGTAACCTCAAGTACCCACCTACGAGTTTTGCCTGGGGGGAGGGGGTTAAAACTTCCTAAACCCATCGAATTCCTTTTTAATCTCCCACGCCCGATGAAGATCCAGATGTAAGGTAGCGTCGTAAAGCAAGGATTAGCACAGATATCAAAGGTAAGAGAAAGATAATCTCGCCACCCACACAAACCACGTGGAACGAGAGCTTGGCACTAACTTGCAATCAAACGCCAGAAACCTAGGCAACCTGACAACAAATCTAGCTCACTAAGCTCTCTTCAGAAATAGTAATGACTTAATTTGAAAATATGAGCCTATAATTTGTGCCTGAAGGTTAATTCGAGTAACAGTTCGCACCTTCTTTTGCGACATCTATATGGCGGCTGCGGCTTTTTACTCCCACTTTATCCAAACCTCATGTACAAAGTTCGTGGAGTGATTAAAAAACAGCTCCAAAATAAATATAGACCTGACGTACCTATATACCCTCTACTACACTCTTTACCTTCGCTGGAGAAACGTTTTATCGGCCATCTGCATGGCGTTGTCTCTCCAGTGCAAAATGAAATGTACAAAGCGGATCTTCGCTTTAAGCGTTTGAATCGAGAGATGCTTGGATCTGAGGCACGTACCTGGTGAGTATTCTTCTGTCAGTTTGCGTTTGTATACCTCAAATGTGTCAGCCTGACAAACTGCTCGTCCCATCACCTGCGTCCCAAGCTGGACTTGCTTCCAAGGGGTCAACAGGCTCTTCTGCTACTCTGTATACTTACTACTACAATCTGTACTACGGTACTTTAGGTATGTCGAACTATAACGGTTGAATGTCTTTCTATATTCTATATACTGCAGCTCTACACTATTAAAAAGGTATAAACCTCAAAATTGGTGTAGGTACTCCGCCAACTCCAGTTTAGCTTCATTTACGGGTTCTCGTCCATAGGCTGAAGTCACTGCAACCTGCAACGCAGGATGGTTGATGATAAACCCTTAGAACATAACATTCACACTGATTAAACGCACGTCAGTTAAAAAGTTAATCGACGATGCGCGCGAACTACGGCAAGTTATCCGGCTAAACATGATAAGTTGGGTACGGTGACTGCGTAAATCAGGCATGGGACTTGTATGTAATTAAAGGCGCCAACTGTTGAAATTGTAAATGTTTCGGCCAGGCTGGCTGATGTAAATGTTTCTAGGACACGTACGTCCTGACAAATGAACCTTCAACGCTGGAGTCCATCGTTACATTGAGCATCCTGAAGAGCTTCCCTACACAACGTTAAAGTGGTTTCCAAGAATAATATAATTAATTTGACACAGTACTCCAGTATCTTAATATTCCTTATTTCTTGTGTCCTTTCCTGCTCCATTTACTAGTTTTTGGTACTTGGAAATAAGTATCAGCTCTCACATCTATATACACCTATATAGGTACCTACGAAGTATCTATCATTGCAAAAGGCCATCTGAGACCAGAAAATTGTTTTGATTGTTGTTATTTTTTTGTTCGGAAATTTATGAGCCTACCCTATGTGCAAAGGTGTGGCTAGAGCGATTATCGTCACACCCCTGGTTCACGTAGGGAGAAATTTTAGAAAATAATGTCGAAAGTCAAAAAGGAACAATTATTATTACAAGAAGTGAAGGTAAATTATCATTATATCACGTACCAAAGCACTCTAAAATGTCTGTGAAATAATCCCAAATTCCACTTACTTGCTCCGAGTGCCTAATTCAGGAGCCGAATGTATCCCATCTTCCGCAACATAGTTGCGAAAGGTATACTGAAGAACGATAAAGTTCCAAAATTTGGACTTGAATAATAATTAGAAATATCAGAGGTATCGCCATATACCTACAGGCGCGGATGATCCACCCACTTTCAGCCGACTGCGACTCAGTGACAAATGCCGTCTTGGACTTGGTCTATTTGTTAACCTTATCTTTTCAGCGGCTCCGAAGTGAAGTAATTTTGAAAGATGACACCTCCGGAGTGGTTTTCTGGTCCCTCGACAAACGTGGGAGTGGGTTTCGTTGTAAAGGAGTACCCACTAGAGCGTTGAAATCGTTCAGAGAATATACCTGGCTTTTATAGCCTTTGTTGACATTCTGGTTGACACTCTCGCGCGTGTTGCCAAATGACGCTTTTATTGGGTGACATCCACACCTCGTGGCATGCTATCAAAAGGGCAATCAGTTTGTCATTCCCAGTAAGCATTCCATCGGTCATGAGCATTCCAGTTTCAGACTTTTGGGATCAAACTTGAGACTCAGTATACTAATCCATACCCTGAAATTTTTCTTTGCCTACAACTTTCTTTCCAGTTTCCTCGTGCTGGTAAGGGATAGATTAGCTACGCAGCACGCAATCCGATATACCGGTATATCTATCTATATCACAAATCCTATACACGCATACCTACCTACTGGCTTCTATGCTAAAGAGCAGACATGGCTGATTTCTCCCGCGCATGTGCTGTGGTGAGAACTGAGCTATTTATTTGCGTGGTCAAGATCCTCCATAAGCCGATGGCAGCGATGACCCCGCAGGTGAAGATCAGGTGACCCCTGGTTAGGTCAACCAGTTAACCTACAGGGGACCCACTGCACGGTTGGTACGGTCAACCAAGTGCCTTAACGACAGTGAACCCGCAGTGTTTTCGTAATTTTTAGGTAGACCCGGGTCTGGGGATCGATTCGTGTTTCTCCGAAAAATAACTTTTTGTAAAGCGATACTTTTTCGGTAGCATTAGACAAAAATTTCGAAAAACTTGTTTGCATGCCTTTTTTTATTCGAGATAGTGTCGAATGAGGCCCGAACTGCATCCTAGAGCTACCTAAAGCCTAAAGTAAACGTATTTGCAATAACAAAGGTACGACTTGTCAACAGTTATAGGCACAGATCACAGATTATAGATAGACTACAGATTATTATACTTTTTGTGATGCAGACATTCTGTACTGGCACTCGTCAGATGATCCTGTATAAAGATATACTTCTTCTTTCAGAGTTCTAACATATCTCCGATTTACTTTTCCTAAATAAGCTCTGCTACCAGAGAGCTACCAAGTGCGTCTATGAGGATGACAGTCCAGCAGTATAACCAACCAATTTGTGGAGCGAGGAACTAGCCGGATACTTGGCCGTACTCCAGTTGATGCCTCAAGAAGCTCCAGTTGATGTCGGAAGAAGCTCCAGTTGATGGTGAAACAAGCTCCAGTTGAAGATACAACAAGGCTGCTGGACACCTCCAAGTGAATAGGTGTACTTGGACCCATCACTATAGTGTTCTGGAATCATCTGGAGTACTTCCATTCTCATCTGAGTAGTTATTCTCCGTGGTCAAGAGGATGATAGCTATGGAGATCCTGGGAAAAGTCTAGTTCTGATTTCTCTTCGAAAAGATTGACACACAAAACCATGGGAAAGGTGGATAAGTGGGCTAAGTGGGCGAGCTTCACTTAACATCATTATTTGTGAGGGGTGTATGCTCTGGCAAGAGTAGACCATGACATTGTGACCTATTAGATCCGCCGAAGCCCGTGTGGTGGTTGATAACAATGATAACTCCCGAAGAAAACAATCCCTCTCCTCGCCATAGCCAAGATCACCCCCTGGGCGAATTTATTCAACTCAATCCCCGGTAATTGTCCTATAGCCATGGGGAGCACTCTAGACTCTCTAGAGGGAAATAAGTAATCTCTGGTATGAGCTCAAGCTTCTGTTACGTCCCAGTAATTTTTTTGTGGGTATCTACATTTTTAGGTTTGCTCAGAAGCACTGAGTATGCATCCAGTGATGCGTAAGCGTGTAATATACCTATAGTAAGAATTCGTCGAGGGGTTAACCACTCGTTGGGAATCTCGTTGGGAATCTTTATGAAATCTCGAGGAATCTTGGAATTTTTTTGAGTGGTTACCCCTTCGGGGTTCATCTTTTATGAATATCGTTTGGAATCTTTGGAAATCTTTATGGAATCTTAGTGGAATCTCATGGAGTCTCTGGAGTGGTTACCCCCTCGGAATTCGTTGAGGTGCTTTAGACTTGAAAGGTACAGGAAACGTAACAATGATACAACTAGGCCTACAGAATCCACGGGCTTCTGACTTTTATCCTTTACATACATATTTATTCTTTCATCGAATTTGAGGTAATCAACTAATACTTAATAATAGGTGTACAGTTTGTACCTACAGGTACCGCACTAAAATTAAAAGTTTGCAACAGGTAGGTGCGAAGCGGACTCTAGGCACCTAGGTATTTCAGAGTTGCAGACAATTTCCATGGAACACATTTTCAGACAGAGAAATCCGTTCTGAAAGGGGGCGTGCCTATGTCAGCCAATGTTGTGGTTAACAAATGGCTGCGGCAGAAGATGTTCCGCACGTCGAGATATTATGAGTTAATCTCAAACCTGAAGTACCTGCGAGTAAGTAACGGGGGCATGGTCTCTTTTTCCTGCCTAATTGCTTTTTAAGTTCTCGACTAAACGAATGTAATGATACCCTGTGTGGGATGAAGTCGTTCGGTAATTGCTCGAGTTCCACCGTCTGCCAGAGAAGTCAAATTGTCTCTCCGCCCCCCTTTACCCCGACAAATGTTGATTTTCTTCAAACGCAACCCCAGTGTATTTATTATACCCCTTAAAATAGCTGTACTTTAGTGCGACAGTATAGTCACAAAAAACTTTCCCACGTATGGGCATTGCACAATTTTTTACGCAAACACTCCCCCCCACCCCAAAAAAAACCAAGATTGCCTGATTTTTACATCTCTCCCCTCCCAAAGTATATTCCGATGACACCACTTCCCCCAAAGAAAAGTCGTGATTCTCTATGCAATAAAAACCTCAAAATATGCGTATCTGTATAGTCTAACTTCTGGTATATAATGTGAATGGTCTAATGGGCACTTTTTTGGAATCTGGGTCCTCTGAAACGCTTTTTCAATGAAAATGTCCATATCGTGATTTCAGTGATATTACAGAACTTTCCTACACTTCTTTACAAATGGGAAAGTAAAAAATCAAGTATACCTGCGCATGAAGCAAAACTAATGGTTGTCATGCAGGTTCGCTACCACCCATATGTACAACTTCTATAACTTCAAAAAAGGTACCATAATTTCCAGCCTACGTACTACAGAACCTTCTAAAAGGTACCGTATATTGAAGTATTGGTCGAAAAAACATTGAACTCATGTACCTTGGTATAAATAATAGGGCAAGGAAGCCATTAACTATGCCGTGGCACGGTCTTGACACCCATTTAAAGAATGGCACCCTAGAATGCGAGAATAAGGTACCACAGGGGCCCCCAAAAATAAACCTAAACGTACTGTATGTCAACTCAAACTGCGAAAGATGAACGATCCCTAATAACGCTATTATTCACGTTCAAATTCACTCAGTCTCGAAGATTTATGTGTCTTATTTGCTCTCCAAAAATAAAAACCGTGTCTGGTGCATTTGGAAAGGTCACATTTTTTGTTCTCTTTTACCAGTCTGAGCCCACAGTTTTACACGCATCGGTACCGTCCTCCTCATCACGGCCTGTGTGTTCTTCTTCATTTCTTCTTTCCATCACTTGCTTTATTCAAACAACTGTGTAATTATGGGGTATTTATTGCGTATTTTGCGATCGAAAATTACCTTCATCTACTCGGAACCTAAAAGTAGCACACGTACCGTCGGAAAAAAAAAGTGCCGAATATAAAACGTAAAGAATTTTTTCCAGCTACACTACGCAAGGCAGCTCATGAAGGCAGACGCAGCCGTAAAATATAGAATGTTATAATGAGGATGATTCGAAATTTGCGACAAGTGGTATTGTGCCTATACAGTATTATCGACCGTTTAACCAGCATGATGACCTGTTTAGTACCTTTCATGGCGCCTAATGTGAACACAGCCCTTATCATGGCGCCTAATGTGAACACAGCCCTTATCATGGCGCCTAATGTGAACACAGCCCTTATCTAATTTAGTAGATCGTCCTTGCGAACGAAAGCCACACAAAATACCTGAGAAATACCTGAGAAATACTTGGACGTGCAGTAAGCGCACGCCTTTGGCTCCTTTGCATTGTTCTCCAGCTTCTGAACGCACTGCGAAGGACAACGCCGCATTATCATTCTTGGGGCTACTTTAAAAAATACCAGAGACCTAGTGAGCGTCAGGTCTTTCACCTGGTCTTCCAACTTTGTCCTAGCTGCAGCACGACTAATGGTTACGCTGCTATGTGCCCGTAGATAGAATTCCCAGGCTGGGATATTTAAATAATTTCTTATATTTAAACAAGAAATAAATTCCTTAATTTGTTCCATATTAATGAAAGAGTTTAATTATAATTAAAGATCCAGCGAAGAAGAATTATTAAAAAGTCACTCCACTCGCTGTCTCTGTGACTTCACAATATTCATCCAACCAAAGACTTTCCATTGCCCTTTATAACACAAAACAGTGGCACATAAATGATGATGAATTGATGACGTTAGTAGTCGTGTGACGCCATATGCTGTTACTGTAGCCTATAAATCGTTCGGGAAGTGAAGACGCGCAATCCAGTGTGGACAATTTTAATAAAAATGAGAAACATTATAGAACGGCTCAGGTTTCAAGTGACTAGCTCCAAGGAAAAAGAATACAAGTCTTTATTTCGCATAATACGTAGTATTTCCTGCGTTTTATGGTGTCTACCAGAAGGGCCGGCAATGATCCCCATGTGAGTTGCAGGCAGTCATCCAAAAAGAAAACCTAAAACCCCCAAACTAATGATGTGAACCGCTTTAGGAGTTGGTTTCATTTCGATGAGTATGGGTACCTACATATTGCCAGGTAAGTCCCAAAAACAGAACTGTCTGCTAGGCCTAGAAATGCCTAATACGCATAGTTGTCTCAAAAGTAACCAACATTTCGGTTACTTTAAACGATCCCCAATCAAATCTTTTTCTCAGTTTCCATCGCTTCTGCTACATTGGCCCTTGTTGCACTCTCCTGCTTATCCTCGGGAGGTCAAAGGTGGCCGAGTCTCAGATGCAGGTTCGCGGGGACAAATGAGGCTACACCTCCCTCGGACTCGAACCCATGCATCTCAGAGACCGCCCGATTAGTCTTGATTTGGTTTCATACCAGCAGCCTGGGCATCCATTCCTCCGCGTCCAGATGTCCGAATCTGCATTCCGCCCGCTGTTAATCCGCAATCGATCATACTCTTCAGCTCAGAGCACCACGGAAGCCCGTGCGCCACTTTATTCTGAAGGTTGGAGTGTCTCGTTGAGGACAGTCCCAGAAAACGACCATGACAGGGGTATGCGCTCTACCTATACATATAAACGCAGATTTGACGGACAGATCTGTGGTCTGCTTCCACCATTGAAGTTTTACGAGATAATCAAGATTAACTATTAACTATTTAGGGATTATGAGCCTTATGAGCCTAAGTCGAAATTTGCTACCAGTGAGTCGACTTCATAAGGTCAGTTCAGCGGTTAATTAAAATACCTAAACTCACCCCACGGTTAAACTGCCCCCGTGAAATTCACCCTTCACCTACCTATACCTATATACTATAATACACGTAGTGTATCGAAAAGTTTCTTCTTCATTCACACAAAGAATTTTCTGGTAGTAAAATCTTGAGGGGTACAGCTTCTTTTATAAATACCTATATTGTTTAATTACTCATCGATGGGCATCGATAGGTATATCTCATGTTTGATAGGTGTATCTTATGTTCTTTGAGCTGCAGGCGCATCAAGCCGTAAAGCAGAAATTAAAAGCCATCTTACCCTCGGAGCGCATCGAATGAACTGCGGGAGGTACCTCTGAGGTCATCCATATACGACCTGTAGGTGTATAAGCGTACCTATTCCTGTACTAACCTTTAAGACCCATATATCCCAACTATGCCTAAGTACCTGCATTCATTACCCAAGGAACTGCTCGATGAAATAATTATTAGAAACATACCCAAGAGCCTTCTATTTCCTCACTAGTCTCTCCCTACTGTATTCTTTTCTTGTCTCGTTCTAGACATAATTCTCTTAATCTCCTGACCATAAACTTTACTTCTGGAAGGGTAAAAATATAGAAATTGTACATAACTACCTGCAGACATATTCTAGGTAGATATGTAGCTCCGTACCATCTACGATACGCTGCAGTAGGTATACCTATGTAGATCCTGAGAAATAACAAATACTTACTTACATTTAACACAAACAACACAACAGGAATTGAAATGGATTAAACAATCCTTGCACCCCATACCCATTAGTTTATACTTCAGTGCCTACTTACGGCACATACCGTTGTATGTACCTACGTACCTGCTACAGGGTGAGAAAGAAACCTGTGAAGATGAGCCACCAGGTACGCGTAATTTGCAGAGCTTGATGAAGTGACGCAAGAGCTGACCCCATGTGTCTCCCATTGGACGTTTCAATGTCGCCCCAACGGCCCTATGAAGAAAACTACCCAAGATGGATGTCCCGTCTTCTTTAGTACCCCAAGTGATGGAAAGGGCTTTGTTACACTAATATACCTGTCATAGCACATCACTCACATCACTCAAACCTTAAATCCGCACCTCTGATTTATTAATGTGAGCTATTTGGTTCCCTCTATTACCGGTTCATCTCAGTTGAAGGTTGCTTTTCTAAAAGTGTGGTACTATCTTTCTTTAGTCCTGCATGGCTGTTAGGTGAGGCTAAAAAAATCATTCACAACTAACAGCGGTATGCCAAAGCTAAAATCTTGAAACCAAGATGGTACTCGAGGGGTTAACCACTCGTTGGGAATCTCGTTGGGAATCATTGGAAATCTTTATGGAATATCAGTGGAATCTCTGGAGTGGTTACCCCCTCGATGGTACTAGTATTACACAGATACTGAATTCATTTGGTTCATTTTTACTAGCACAAAATCCGAGAAAAAAATCATAAAATTCCAATTATTATTCTATAAATTCGAAAAAACAAGTTTTTGACAGGGAATCTTCTAACAATCACGGTACAGATCGATACCTTCTATGCTTCACGTTAAGCCAGTTTGGCCTGAGCTGACGTTGGTGAGAAATCTATCAACAACGATAAATTCTACATAGATTCACGGACGATATAGCAAGAAGGTGATTTAGGTTTAGGCTCCGCCGAATTCAAAATATAATTTCGTATCTCCTCTTAAAGAGTGGGCAAAGGTGGAATGGTCTGTAAAGTCAATAGATGGGGCCGTAATAGAGACGTCAATAACAGGTACAGCTGCCTAAGTAAAGTACCTGGAAGTACTGACATTTCGGGGGTCTCGAGGTTGGCCACTTAAGGTATTCCCTTCACAAAGTAATTAGATGTGACCTCTTCTGCACTCAAAAGGTGCCGAAGCCGAACTTGATATTACATAGGTTAATAGGTTCCGGGACAGTTTTGGATATTTTACTATGCATTAATTAGGTGTAGACAAGGGGTATGTGATAGATGAGTTTATGGTAGGTATGCAAGGTCCAAAATGTACACCATGGTATCATGGCAATCATGGCATCATGGTACAAGAATTTTTCTCCTAGTAAAAATGCAATAATGCAATAGAATATCATATTAGGTCACCTTACCATGAAAAAAATCGACGCCAATACTAGAGTTTATTTTGTCGAAGAGTATACTTTGCATAATCAATAGCAGGTACGATTGGAATTCGAAGATGTACCTATAGATACCTAACTATTTGACAAAGGTAAGAGTTGTCGAGGTCTTATACTACGGGAGTAGGTCACATTATGACAAAGAAAATCCCATACCTTTAGTGTCAACATACTGCCTTGACATAACTTCGATGGCAATTCCCACGAATTATGTGAAAATAGGAATCAAGCGCAGAAGCAGAGCGAATGGGACTACGTGCATATAGGTACCTACCTAGGAATGGGAGGCAGGGTTAGGCATAAGGCATACGATTGCGTTGAAATAAGCTTTGCTGGCCATAGCGAATTGCGACAATTCTGCAATGTCACTGGGCATGGGCTTTTCTGGATGTGTGTCTGTCGTTTTTCCAGGAATGGTGCAGAGTTAGGTGACTGAACGATTTACATCGGGTCTGGGTGGTCGACGTGAAAGTAATATAATTTCTTTCTTTTTTATCAGCGTCGTTTACGGAGATAAGAGGGCATGGTCAAGTGTGAAATTGAAATTAATTGACAATACTAGCTCCTACTTTGCAACAGGGAGATTTGCACCGACTGAAAGCTGAGTGTAGACGTCCTACCGCGCGCCTATACCCACGGAACCGCATCAACCGTTTTCTCAGCATAGGATTACAAAAGTTCACTGGATATAATACTGATAGTTGGGGTGCTCACTTTCTAACTTCCAATACCAAACTCAGCAAAAAGCTTTTTAAAAGTGTTGGAAAGTACTAGGGAAACAACTTTTTTGACCCACCGTTGGACGTGGTGTTAGGGGGTTGAAGTAGGGGGTAAAGTAAGAGTGGTGGCATTTCGTTGATTGTTCTTGTGACTTGAAAAGATAGCAGCCATGGGTGCAATGCAGTGACATGTCATCATGCAACGCACGTCCCTCATGTGCTCAGCACGGGCCCCTGCCCCTGGTGCACAGCATAGAGTAACCTGCAGTTATGTTTTATGCATTATGCCCTCCGCTTCAAGTTTTATCTGAGTATTTGACGGATAAACCACATTTCAAACTATAGCTCCCGCTACAGCTTGTGCGTTGAGAAGAACGATTTACACCCTTACGGTTGGGAGGTTGGTGGGGTATATTTTTTTAGATTCATCCCGTAGGTGAGCCCTTTCATCGCATCTTAGGTATCAGGTATCAATTCAACGGACGAATAAACTCACGAGGTTGAGGATTTGAATTTGATAACGAGGTCGAAAAGGACTCGACATTCCTGTGTAGCCCAACATCAATTAGAGCGGATCGGACCTGAGCCCGTCTTGTCCACATTATTTACGCGGCTATTTTGACACAGTCGACAATTTTTTTGTGATATAAATTTTTACGAGCGTTTAAAAGAACCAGTCGGGAGACGGCGACGTCGGCTGTCACTCATTCTGACGTACCTGTATACCTGATTTCTAGACAGGTATGGTGTAGGCTCCTAGTCGCTGAGATTTATATCTCTCATCTTCCCTCCGGTGTAAAGTGCCAATGTTGGGCAGCTGTAATAAGAACAAGTGCGTTTTCTTTTAACTGTCACCAAACAGATCGAGGTTTCAGAGAAGAATAGTTATTGTCAGGTCACTGAATTTGGCACTTTACCTAATACAGGTGCAAACACACCCTCTGAAGAGCAAAAGGTTTCTTGTTATAGAATTACCAATTATAAGTGGAGTAACAACTGCAATTAGAAACACCTCAAGGAGTTACCCCACTAATGGAAAGCCAATATTCGGCCATTTGTTTACATTTACGTTTAGGCTGGATTTAGCTAATTTTGGAATGGAATTTACCCGAATTTTTTCCTGTAAGTTAAACAAAGTTGCCATGGGTTGCTAGGGAAACAAAATTCCGACTTTATTTACCTTAGCAACGCATGGCAACCTTGTTTAACTTACAGAAAAAAATTCGGGTAAATTCCATTCCGAAATTAGCTAAATCCAGCGTTACGGTCACTTGATATACTAAAACGAAGGTAAGGCTGGATTTAGCTAATTTCGGAATGGAACGTACCCGAATTTTTTTCTGTAAGTTAAACAAGGTTGTCATGCGTTGCTAGGGAAATAAAATTCCGACTTTATTTACCTTAGCAACGCATGGCAACCTTGTTTAACTTACAGAAAAAAATTCGGGTAAATTCCATTCCGAAATTAGCTAAATCCAGCCTAAGCATAATATAATAGTCATAAAATGAGACCGTGTGTTGGTCATTCGACATTTGGCAATATTATCGCGTTTGACAGAAATTTCAAACGTAACTCCAAACCAAATCAGTGACAAGAGATGAAAGTGGATTGTCATCATCCAAATCGTTGGCACCTTTCCTACGTTGATTAAACCTGGTTCCTCAAAAGTGAAAGATCTTTATTTGTGATAAGAGTGATTCATGAAAACAGTTTCGGTTTTTATGTGCATCATTGTAGAGCAGACTCCATTCGTGAGTTATAAAAATGCATAATTAATAAATAACTCCCGACAAATGGATTTTGAGGCTCAATTTCACAACCACTGAAAAAACAATTTAGATAGTGACTCCTGTCACAAAACGCGATACTGTCTTGCGCTTTCGAGAAGTCACTTCCCATCACATGTGGTGACTTTCACAATCGATCACTAACGTGCTTTTGGCGGAGGGCAAAGAACTTCTTCGGTTTTACGACTCTGACATTTGGTGATGGTCGGCGGTCCTTGATCTCATTCCAGAATTATGTCCTCAACGCTCAGTTTTTATCGATAGACGTCTTCTTTTCACAGGAAGTTGCGTAACTTTTATCCAGGCTGTGGTTTACGGACTACATTCGGTTAAGGTACTGTGCCTATTCTACTTTAACTTCTGCTATGGATTAAAATCACCCTTGCCCTTGCATATCGATACTGGCCAGCCCAGCTACACTGACATTATACCTGTAGCTACCCCTTTAGGTACACCCGAGGGGTTAACCACTCGTTGGGAATCATTGGAAATCTTTATGAAATCTCAGGGAATCATGGAATTTTTTGGAGTGGTCACACCTTCGGGGTTCATCTTTCTATGAATATCGTTGGGAATCTTTGGAAATCTTTATGGAATCTCCGTGGAATCTCAAGGAATCTCTGGAGTGGTCACCCCCTCGGCTATATCCCTTAAACACAGCTATAACATGAACGCTGATAATGTACAACCTACATACCTATCATTAAATCAACCTTTAAAATCTGAAGATGATCTTGTCATACAAGTATCCTCTCCAGCTGAAGTTGCGGTTAAGAAACTGCGGTACCTATATCACAAAGTTGACGTGTGTCTACATAGAGCACATGTTTAATTGTTTTACCGCAAGTAATCAGCCTCACAGTCGAGGGTGATATACAAAAGCAAGCAACATCAGCCAATCAGCGTCAGCCTGCGTTGGCCACAGCCAATCACCAAGCGGTATTTGCCATGAATACCGGGAACGATGATAGTTGGAAGTTTTGTTGTTTTCGGGCTGCGCCAACATTTCTTTTGAGAGCATATGCTAATTCGACAATCAAATAGAAGTCTGAACTATCATGGCATGGTTTAGCAGTGAATGTAGTTATGCCATGAGGTATGAGGAAGGGATGAGGTAAACAAAGGTAAAATATTTTGACAACGGTTTAGAAAAAAACGTTTTGAGTAGGGGAGGATTCAACGTGCGGAGAGTCTCCTGAACTCAACTTCTTTCATAATTTGGAAATAAAGCTGTAGATATACTTTAAATAACCTATAGACTGGAATTTTAACCGTGATCAGGCAGGTAAGTTAGTGTAGACTTCCTAACAGGCTAAAGCCTGAGCCAAAAATAGTGAGATTTTATAGAAAAAAAATATATATATTTTTGCACGAGGGGGTAACCACTCCAGAGATTCCTTGAGATTCCCTGAGATTCCAGAAAGATTTCCAAAGATTCCCAATGATATTCGTAGAAAGATGAACCCCGAAGGGGTAACCACTCCAAAAAAAATCGAAGATTCCATGAGATTTCATAAAAATTTCCAATGATTCCCAACGAGATTCTCAACGAGAGGTTAACCCCTCGTTTTCACAGGAACTCGTATCATTGATCATTCCCAGATTCAAAATTTCACCCCACTTTCTACTAGAAAAAACTATCGTATTTTAAACGGCTACGTGGGAAGCTCATAATGTCCCAGGTGACGTCAGACAAGGGGGGTTAACTGCCGCCCCCATTGATCAAATCGTACCTCCTCTATGCCTCTATTCCCATATTCTGGAGCGTCACTATATGAAGAACCATCTTACAGTGTAGGTATTTGCATTTTCCCACCTGAACTCCCATAACTCACTATAGGATTGTGAACGTCATCCTCGCTGAGGAATCTTGACACTGCTATGCGGGTGCGGGAGCGCCAGTTCCGAGGTAAAATAAAGCCAACCATACAGTGATACATAATACGGAATCGAGTTTTTCGCACCTCATAGAGAAATGAAACACAGTTTAAAATTCCAACACAGTCCTGGCTACAAATCATAAACTTATTACGGCTAAAGCCTCGCATGAAATTGATTTTTTTTTCTACTTCGCAAGAAAGACGACTCGAGTGCATTCAGGTCCCTGGATTTATGGCCCCCGGACCCCGGAGTTTGGCGAAGACGCAAGTTCTCGTATTATAAGCCGTTTTCCGTCCATACACTGGTCTCATTTCACTGCTTTCTTTTCCCACCCTCAAAATTACAAATTATAATTCTAAAGACAAGTCAAGGAAGAATCTTCAGCACAAGGAGAGCCCATAGAAAGGCTTACCAAGTGGTGTGCATCAATATGCCATTTCAAACCACGCAGTTAAAATTTGGTCCTTCGATATTATAATTAAAAAAATTTCTTTCAGGTCATTCACTTTGTACTAAAACCATCTGTCTTGATATTAACCATAACTATAGAACGCGCACAATCCCTGTGTACGGTGTTTGCTGTACGCGAGTACCTCCTCGTAAGAGGAGTCACAGCCTAGAGCCATATTAATGTGAGCAAGATCTATAAATCTCACCGCGTCTCCCAATGCGATCCCCCCTGCTATATTTTGAACAGGAAATTTACCGCATTGTGAAAAATGAAAAATTACTTTCTTTTTATCCACTACCTTACTTAAGTTGTATTTATAATTGATATAATTAATTATTTAAAGCACCTGTTTAAGGGATATATATCACTAGGATTATCCATTATTCATTTAAAAGATGTTTGTTAGAGCGGGGCATCTGTGCATATATTCCGTTTATCTCTCTTAAGTCGAATTTAAGCTATGATTATTTATTTCAAATTGTTCAGCTTGGCACATTTGGTCATGGGCCCTGGGACTATCACGAACATACGCTTCACTACGTCACCTTCTTATTTCTCTACTAACTAAGCCTTACGAGCGACGAAAAGTAATGAAACGAGTGTTGCGGGAGAACCCATACGTGTGAGAGTGCAGTAAGCGTACGCAGTAGCATCCAAGATAAGCCACCGTATACATGGGAAGAAATAAAGTAAGGGATGATTCACAGTGATTGTCTAATCACGAATTTTCAGGCGGAGTCAACAGACTTGCTTCGCTGCGCAGATGAGCGTTTTCTCATCCTCATTCCATAACCCCCTCCATTCCAACTAATTAAATTTGAAAAATGAAAAATTCAATTGCTAATTACTAATTTTATCGGCCATCAATCAGAAAGTTATAGGTACACTTAAGTACCTCGACATGGAGTGGAGATTAAAAACATATTAATTATTTAACATAAAATTAACGAAATTTACAATAATTAAATGTTGGGAAAATTGGCTCGTATAGGGGAAGGGGTGGGCGGGGGTTGCGTGAAAAACTAACCAAACTAGGAACTCAATTTCTTCACTTCCTTTTCAGATTTCAAGTCCAGAAATGTTTCATTTTTTTGCTCATCACTGTGAATATCCATAGGGCCATATCTGTACCATCTATACCAGAAGTTCCAGAATGGTAGGACTAATAATTGAAGGGCCTCTTCACATTTCAAGCTGGATAATTGAAATATAGTCGAAGGGAGGAAATTTTTGGTTTGTCATTGTACAGAATTGGATCAATTTCTCAGAGGAGCCGTCTCTTTCCCTGCCCGTAACTAGTAATAATTGTAATTGTATTGAGTCTACTCTGCCGGAACTAGCAGTAATTGTAATAATTGTATTGAGTCTGGTCTGAGTCGGGCGGGCAATGATATGGTGTTTCCGTATAGGGCGCTCCATGTCATTTCAGTTGCTGAATGGCTCTTTGCGGCTACTGGGGCCAAGGTCAGCCTAACCAATTCTGTTCTAATTAGGCTGGGTACCTAAGCCGAGAACAACCATAACGTGGCTAAGCACGGATACTCCAGCTATTCTATATTCCTTTTTTCCCTTGGTCGGAGTGTAGCAAACCTACTGGTAAAACCGAGTCGGGAAAATGGCAGTAGCAGTAGAAGCTTTAGCCTTCGAAATGTAGAAATGTTGTAGGTTGGTATAGATTTGGTTTGTAGATTTAAGTATAATAACCTGCCTTGTCAAGTCCTCCCTGTCAAAACGCCACCCCTCCCACCCTCGCCCTTCGACTGGAACTCTAAAAAAGTCTTCAGTAGACAAAATGTAACACTCTATTTTGGAAAATGGCCAGATTTTTTATGACACAATTGACTACGTACGTACGCAGTGTTATTGTTGCTATACGTGCAAAGGTAGTAACAAAACATAACACTTGAATCTGACACAGATCAGTGCTCGTTTATTTGTAGAAGTCCTAAGGCTACAGAGATGCAGAGCGGCGAATGGTAAGTTTAGGTAGCAATTCAGGAGATAAGTCAACAAAAATTATATCAAGGGCTCATTAATATTCAACACCCGTCACTTCACATGATACTTTGCACCATTTTTATTTTGGATCATGTACAAAGTACTCGTGCTAAGGTGCGCCATTTTTGCATAGGAAGTGAGGACGTATATTTTATACCTACCCAAAAGGGACAGTACCTAATAACCACGTGGGGATGATAGAATTTTTTGGACCGCAGAATCACCTGCACTGATAGCGCAGAAAAGTTCCCTGCGTCATCCCATCAGATACCTACCACCGATTCATACGGGTATGGTACATATAAAATAATGCACCGTCCATTCGTGACTAATTCTAGCAATAGAATAGAGGTGTAAAACATGTACGTGAACAGACATTAGCGGGTTCTAGAATCGATTAGGTCGGGCGGCGCGCGTCATAAAATTGTGCCATAAAGAGCATGCGTGCGGATGAAGAATATGCTACTGGGGTACGGACTCTGCCCCATCCATAAGCTACCTGTTACACCGATTTACCTCCGCCATCTTGGAATTAAGTTGGTCGTCGTCAGCAAGATAAACAGTTAGTTTCATAGAAAGATAAAGTGGGAAATTAGGAAAAACCCTCAATGAAGTTTTTGATAAAATTTTGTATTTACATTTTAATAACTGCTCAGACAGCTGAGCTGACACTTTCTGTATAATTATTGTACTTACTGGATACAGGTCACTTATTCGTGGTCCCAACGGCCTACGTGACGACTACATATAGGTCCCCAAGTGGAAATTGATACTAAAAAAAAATATATTCTGACTTACTGCACTGGTATCAATATGGAAAATATCGCTTGAAGATGTGTCCCCTGGGAAAGTTACAAGCACCCTCTGGGGTCTCAGAACCAAAGAAACTGAGTACCGGTGTCTGAACCAACAACAGAAATCTCCAGCCTGATAATTAAAGACTACACGAAAATTAGTGCTGACTTGCCACCCAAGACGAATGCACGACACTCTCTCCGGTACCCTGCCGTGAAAGCCAATCAATCAATACCTCCATTGGCTATTTACGGGTAATAAACCACGTGACCTGGGAAGCCACCGGGGAAACAATGGGCGAGATAAATTAGCTTTGACACGTTAACGGGGTAATCGATTTACATTTGCCTTTCTCGTCCCACCTCGAACTTAAACCTCCAACCGTCACTTCCATCATTACTTATCATTAGTATTGCCGATGGTTATTACACATTTGTTTTTATTATTTTTCACCTGATGCAGTTGGGTGCAAGGATAACAACTGACATCTGCACAATAACGCACTGTCAAGTAGGTATAGGTAAGGCACCATAATAGAAAGGTTAAAACGTCTAAAATGATCCTAGAACTGTTAATTTTAATTGCAGTATTCAAGCGTTAACACAGGTAATAATGATAAAGGATTACTAAGATAGCTCGTGGGAAGGTATTTGCAGCTATTGTCGTACTCCTTGTTTTCGTTTTTGTTTGGCTGCTAGTAGACGTTTACAATTCATGAAGTCCTAGACCCTAGACCTGCCCCATCCAGCTCCTCCTACCTCAGCCAAAGTCACTAGGGCGAGGAAGGGGATCATAGAAAAACCCAACTCTCAAAATGTATACTGACTCGATCTCGCGTATACTCGTAGGTATCTACTCGATTTTCCTTTTCTTCTATACTGCCTATAGTAAGCAGAAGATAGAGTTGGTACAAGCTCTATCTGCGGTTGGCACATCGCACTCAGTGACGATCCCTTATTGACCAGGGCAATTAGCATGTGGACCAACCTAGGAAAAATGAAGAGCAATCTTTATTTGGTGTTAAGAAGCGCTGTCAAATATTTGCCCACCCTTCCCAAGTAATAAGGTAAATCACGCCCATAGTGAACTTATCAGTGGCTTATTTTTCTCAGATTGTCGTCTTGAAGTTGGGGAGCTCATGTGTCTGATGTCATCTGAAGGTTTGCTATACAGAGTGTGCGATTATTTCAGATCTGACAGAAATGCTCTGCAGCTCAAAGGCTCTGAGACGGCTAACAGTACTGAGTGGTTCTGGTTCCATTCCCGACACAGGCAATGTTTTCCGCTTGTGAAAACACCTTGTCCTTCTCTCCACGACCCATTTCTTGCCTGACCAGACCACACATAATAGACTATACACTCACAAAAAACTACACTAAGTCCTACAATTAAACTGTGTAGTTAACTTTGAGATGAATCTAGTTCGCAGTCATTTTTTCAAAGAAAAAACCGGAACAATCGACTGAAGTCCAATTAAAAATTGAGGAGGCTTTCTCCAAAAGGTGCTGTTTGCTTCACTTATTCCCTTTTTGAGGATACAGTTATAAATGAAATTTTCAGTCTGCCCATCTGACTTGTGCATGCCTGTTTCCGTGCCCTAAAAATGAGAGCACCCTGTAAAAAATATTAAGAGCGTCTCATAATGTGCCAGATGAATGTCCCAACATTTGAATAGTAGGTAAACATGGGCCAGTGTACGGAATAAGGGCAAGCGATGAATCGTCTCCCCTATACCTTCCGTACCACTCTTCGGCTCAGAAGACATGTGCTAAGTTAGCCTGCCCGAGGATCTGTTTCACGGAGACGTCTTGATGTTTGCAGAGCTCTCCAACTTCGGCCCACCCATATACCATTTGCACCTGACATTTCTAGAAGAACTCTTCAAGTTTATTTTCTTTGCCTGGTGTCAATTCAGTCTGTGTGGGTTGGAAACCAGAATCTGGGTTCAATTTGCATTGTAATAAAGGATACATTCGAGACTTTTCCATCCTGAGTCAATAATGAGAAAATTGCGACGCATCTCTCACAATCATGTGTTGGCAAATATTTTGGAAAGATCACTTTCACGGAATCAGATATTTTCGGCATCGTTCCGAAATCCAAACGCTTATAGGTACCTAGGTACACAACATGACTGATCGCCTGAAAGTTCTATTTCAGGAATTAATTATTGTTTCTAACATTGAAATATTCGAAAAATTAACAATCACGTAGGTGCGAAGATCAAAGAACAGCGCATACGTGACTGTCCAATATGATTTGTACCTAGAGCAGAACCAAGCTATGTATTACATTTACCACTCCACAAAGAGCAACTAAAAAACTGATTGACGTTCCTGAAAATCACTATCAATTTGTATCCTGTAACAAGACACAGATGAAAAAACTGCTAAAGAAAACAATTGATTACAACCGAGCAATTGACTAATAGATCAATAATTTTCTAAGAAGAGACATGAGAAAGAATTGGGTTTGACAGAATGAACTTGCTCGCACCTTCGTCCGTACCAGGCTGACGTTCAACGAGGGAACAATAGAGTATTGAATGCGGGGCGTCGCAGGGCCCCTTTGTCGGAGGCCTTGGAGCCCCGGGGCCCGTGGGGGCCTCCGGGCCATCAGAGCTCAACGCCGCTTTTGATAATGATGCGCTCGTTCAGTAATTAGCCCAATTTGGCAGTTCACGCCTAAAACGAGCTTTTGGAGTATATGCGAGGGTGGACCTGACAAATGGACCAAATGCATGGTATAGAATTTGGAATAGAATCTTCTATATCAGCCGCAAATAGGAACTTAAAAGCGGTGATATAGAAAACTAATTTTTTTTTTTTTCAAAAGAATTCCTCCCTTTCTTAGATATAGGGGTAGAAAAATACCCACGAGATTCAACGTCATGACGCAAAACATGACTCTGATAATCGCCCAACTCCTCAGGGAGACGGGACTTGAAGACGTGCTTCAGGCACAAGGAGGGAGCACACCCACTGTGAATCCCTCGAACCCCATACCTCCGCAGGAGAGGGGACTCGGGGATAAGCTGAGCACCAGAAGGGGGCACAATAAGCCTATATAGGTTTCTGTGCACTTATCTCCCCCACAAGGAAAATAAAGGGTCCGACAACAGTCGCACTAAACTTTCTCGCCCAATGTGATTTTTTTTTTTTTTTTTTTTTGGATTTCTTTGAGATTTTTTTGCGGGCGTAATTTTTAAGCAATCCAAAATCGGTTGAAAATGACCCAAGAGCATCTATCTGAGATCACTCCCACTAAGTTTCATGGCTGTCATTCTATTACTGTAGTCCCAAATGCGTTCCGACCATTCAAAAACGTGGTTTCTCATTCTCAACTCATTTTCGACACTTTTTTGACTACAACGGCCGTAAATTTGATGATAACAAAATTATGTTCGACAGATGTTTAAGTTACATGGTTCTACATAAATTTACCAAATTTCATGACAATCGGTCAATAAATGTGAATGGCGCCGAAACGATCGAACTTTGGTCCAGAACGGCCGTAATTTTCAACCAATTCAATTTTAGTTGCAAATTACCTCGAAGCATCTATTTGTCAACACACATACCAATTTTCAGTGTTACAGATTGAAAAGTGTACCGTCGGCGCTTGTCTAACTACCCAAAAACACGATTTTTGAATTATTTTGGCGGTTTTTTGACAATAGCAGCCGCAATTTTTGACCAATCAAAAAATCCTTGAAAATGCCCATCGGCAGTGATTTTAGACAGGTCCATACCAAATTTCATCAAAATCGGATGAACGGTATAGGCGCTAGAGCACTGCACGGACTGACGGACTATCTGACGGACGGACAGACTTTTTCCAGAAACCACTTTTTTGGACTCAGGGGACCCCCAGGATCATGGGAAACCCAAAATCTCAATTTCGAAATTTTGCACGAAAACAATACTTTCTCGCCATATATGGCTAGCGAGAAAGTAAAAAATGACTCTGATAGTTCTACGTACACCATCAAGACTCTAGCTAGAGTCTAAATTTGCAATGACTATATCTACTTAAACCTGAAAAACCGCAGCAATGTTGTCACCTATACTAGAAAAAACCTGTAGTAGGTGAAAACTCTCAAGACGCTCTAATTTTTCCTCTTCCAGTCTGGAATTGATCTTAACATTCCAAAAAGATTCCAGTGAGGTGTATAAGCCAATTGAAAGCATTCCAAACCAATTGTGGTGAAGCTACGGGCGGTACAGAGCGTCTGACCTCCGCAACCACCGCGACGAATTTCAACGTTTTGAAGGTGATTTTGGAGGTGCCTGCTGGCACGTGACCAGATTCAAATTGCTCTTGTTAAAGTGCCCATTTGGGCCACTCTTGAACACTTCCTAATACGGCTAACCAACCCATTCGATACTTCGGAGCGGAAGCCTCAAGAGACATTTTCAGTAGTGCTGTATTGTTCTGATGTTGAGGTATACCCATACCATAGGCCGAGGGGTAAACAACTAGTTGGGAATCTCGTTGGGAATCATTGGAAATCTTTATGGAATCTCAATGGAATCTCTGGAGTGGTTACCCCCTCACCATAGGCCATAGGTCCTTTTTGCTAAGTTGTAAATTAATTTGTTAATTTGTTCCTTTACTCTTAATAATTTCAAATTTCCATTTACGAAGTAGGTAGAGATCGAATCAATGCGGCTTCACCAAAGCGATCTGAACTTCTTTCAGCACTTCTGAAGGCTATACAGTTCACACTTGGCATGGTCGCTCGTCACAACTCCCCTAATAGGTTACCTATGAATGAATCCTACACCCTCGTTAGTGAGCCATAGGTATGTGTAAGAACGTGATGCGTGTACATATAGGTACTTGCTGTATGTCCTGCACTAGGGATCTCGCAATTTCACAACGTTTGTGATGGTTTCCCCTGGTAATGTCTGCGTAAGTTTAGCATAAATGGCCCGAAGAGTACCACAAAGAAGGAGAGGTTTGTGTGCTCGCACCATGCCTGTACCTTATGGGCCGATGTCGCGGATGCACTGGGAGAATTACTGATTGGGGAGATTTATTGATGGTATGACCTAGGGGTCAGGGCTTGCTGCACCTTTGCTGTAACCTGGATGCGGTCCTATTGCTATGTCTCATCACCACATTTCTTTTGTCATTTAAACGCGACCAATTATATAATACCACATAGCCTGATATTGTTCACTCGGAAAACAATTTATTGCCGAGCGACGAGAACAGAAAAGAGCAAGATAAGCCATCATCAAACGATGGTTGCGATGGTCGGCTAGTAAGATGAGTGAAAAAATACAAAACTACGCTGCCTACAGTTAACAAATTTATTTCACCCCATTATTGCGACCACTTCCATGATATTTTGTAGAATGAGATCCCCTCTACCACCTACGTGAATACCGCTACTATACCTATACCTAACTACATTCCAATTTTCCTCCTTTCCAGATGATGAACTTCTTCGTCCCTTTGTATTGTTCCCTGTGTATTCTCCTCTGGACTGTAGTAAAGTTAAAGCGGGTCCTATAACGCCCCCATTAGCGCCCATCGGCGTAAATGCAGAGCAGTAGAGCACGTCTAGGGCATGACCCCTGGGTACCGATTGGTACCTGCGCCTAGTGATACCTAGGTGCCGATCGATTCGTCTGGCGCACGAGCCTGACCCTGTTCCCCGTTCGGAGCCATTTTCCAAGCATAGTTTAGCAATTTGGACGATTATACCGGAACACACCTGTCTTATTCTTGGCCGACGTGCTTACCAATAAGCTCTCGGGTCACCGCATTAAGAATTGGTCAAGAAATGGAGAAATCCTTATAAACTACAAAAGAAATCTGGGGAATCAAAGGAAATTTCCTGATAATCTGAAAGTATATCGACTGGTGAACAGTGTGAACACCGTCAACACCGATCGAAGATTGGCCGAATCCGAAGCAATCCAGGGGAATCATTATTGGAATCATTGGAATCATGGGTTCAATCTTAATGAAATCTCAGGGAATCTTGGAATTTTTTTTGGAGTGATTACCCCTTCGGGGTTTATCTTTCTATGAATATCGTTGGGAATCTTTGGAAATCTTTATGGAATATCAGTGGAATCTCAAGGAATCTCTGGAGTGGTTACCCCCTCGGAAGCAATAAATGGAACCAGTTTACTTTATCATCTAACGTTTTGAATCTATAAAACTTTAGCAGATACCCACCTATACCTATAGGTATACCTACGGCGGTAGATTTCTAATCAGAATTAAGGATTTCTGAGCGGCGTGGCATGGTGACCTTTATAACTCGGACTAGGTTTTGTCGCGTTGTTCTATTCTAATGATGAGGTCTGTAACCCGTTCCTGTTCTATTGTAATGAGAATGAGTGGGAATCTGCTTGCTGAAGAGCCTGAGGGTCAGTGCATGCGAAGGACAGGACTGTCGTGCGTGTATGCTAATATTAATGCTTCAGCATTTACTTACCAACAAAACTAGCGCACACACCGTAAATACTTGGGTAGCTTATCTCAATTGTATAGTGATATTAAAAAAGATACCCTAACGATAATTTTAGTTAAGTGATAAAGACTCCAAGAGTACGACAGGGCCGTTTTTTTTGAAACAACAAAAGACCTTAAGTATACATGTTCATGTGCATATAGCGAGGGGTTAACCACTCGTTCTCGTTGGGACTCTCGTTGGGAATCACTGGAAATCTTTATAAAATCTCAGGGCATCTTAGAATTTTTTGGAGTGGTTACCCCTTCGGGGTTCATCTTTCTATGAATATCGTTGGGAATCTTTGGAAATCTTTATGGAATCTCAGTGGAATCTCTGGAGTGGTTACCCCCTCGGCCTATAGGTAGGTACTTCGGTACTATAATATTGTAGACTCGGCTGACTCGGGGTGGTTTGGAACTAGTCGAGTATTTAATCCACTATACCTTCTCGTACATAGGTAAGCAGAACCAGTAAGCAGGTAGGGCGTACATGGATTGGATAGTCTTTTACATGAGACATGAGCCTCATGTTAAAAGGTATACAGGCAGAAGGAAATTAAAATTCAAAATTATTCCAAATTTCCATAATTCGATTAAAATTAAAGTAAGAAAGATAGGGAAAACGTAAATTCCATCATCAGAAGCAATATTGTTCAGATTCTAATGAGCTCGTGACATGATTAGGTTATGTGACATAAGGCACGTACCTGGTTCATCTGTAAATGATAATTTTATCATACGCTAAACGTACGCTCAACAATCAGTTTAGGTTGGAAATTTTTTAGAGTGTAGTAGTTTTTAAGATGAAGAGGCTGCCGTTAGCACTGGATATGGGTGGGCAGATCTATTCTTACCAGCTACTGAGGTAATAGAGTTCGGGAGGTCATAAGCAGATTTGTCATTTAGGTACCTACGTGAAAATGCTCGGTCGGGTGGTGACCGTACCGTCTTCTGCCTTCTGGGTCCTTTAAAATCAATTAAATGCAGGACCGTTTCCACTTTTCGCTACGTGGTATTTTTTGCAACGTGACAGGTACCACCATGGAGAATGCGGCGTTTTTATCGTTAATGGGGTCTTGTAGTCTTCTGCCTAGCTCTACTGCTCGTACTCAAAAACAGTCTATAATGTTAATCGAGTTTTAAACCCAAGGGGTTAACCACTCTTTGGGAATCATTGGAAATCTTTATGAAATCTCAGGGAAACTTGGAATTTTTTGGAGTGGTTACCCCTTCGGGGTTCATCTTTCTATGAATATCGTTGGGAATCTTTGGAAATCATTATGGAATCTCAATGAATCTCTGGAGTGGTTACCCTCTCGATGTTAATTAATAACGGAATTTAAAGTTAATTTTTTTTGTACGTGCATCGCAGTAATTATTCCTTCTGTATGCTTCGAGATATTACATGTAATTGTGCACAATTACAAAACTTGCGTGAAAATATACCAAAACCAGATTGCTGTAAGATTCCAGGGGGAAAAAAACTGATATCACCTTATCTGGACTTTGAACATCTAATCACGGGAAAGTCAAAGTCGCACACAATCTCGATAGCCAAGATGGTCTCTGGACGGTTATTATCTTCAGAAGAACAATGGAAGCCGGGTCACCGGATCGATCGCAGCTACCTTGAAAGTTTTTCTGATCAGTGTTTACCATTGAGTGTAAGATATGTAAAGTATATGGTAACAACTTAACTTCGCCATACTGCTGGTGTTAGTGGCACTGATTATTGACCATTGTCAAGCTTGTGGACACCTGACCGCCGCTCATAAAGCAAGCACACGTTTAGCGCTGTAGGTATCCCCGTCTTTTTACTGTAGCCAACACCTTGAGATAACCATCGAGATTCCTTAGCGCTAAGGCCAACCTATATGAGTAGGAACGTATCTTCAGTACTTAGGTATAGGTACCCTGGCACCAATTAATAAATACTCCCGACTCCGTCCTCTGAGATACCACCTAACTCACTTCTCCGTGATCGCCTTA
This sequence comes from Mesopsocus fuscifrons, assembly GCA_950004255.1. Classification (NCBI taxonomy): domain Eukaryota; kingdom Metazoa; phylum Arthropoda; class Insecta; order Psocodea; family Mesopsocidae; genus Mesopsocus; species Mesopsocus fuscifrons. Next base: position 14,287,426 of record OX465377.1, read on the forward strand.
CTCCTATCTCTTGTATACATCGTTATATCTTCATTGGAGCCTTGACTATGTGCACTACGGCTTTTACACTTTTAGCCCAGGTTTTAACGCAGCAGCACGCGTGAAACTTTCCCAAGTTTGTGACTGAAAGCAATAGTCAAAGTCAGGCTGGGAGCGTACCGATTAGTCATAAATTCTTGAAGATTTTCAGTTGACGCCGATCCGGATTTGGGTTCCATATCCTACCATACGCTAAAAATGCCAATCCAACCCTGAGCAGATATTTCCCTGCTCAAGAAAAAGTTTTGATCAGCCCTAGATTTGCAAAAAAGTATGACTCATCGGTATGCTCCCAGCCTGACTTGGACTATACAACGGAATATTCATATACGAGGTAGCTAATAGTAGTAATAGTTGAAGAGCCCTCCTTAGTACAGCGACAGAGTGTAGTACACAGCGACTTTCTTCCGAATAAATGTAGCTGAGTCCGACCCTGCGCCTCTATCTGTGCGGTGGTGCCGCCCCCGCCCTATGTGAGTAATGGCACACAACTCTACGATTGAGAGGTACTAATTCACAACCATATATTAATTAAATATTTTCAAATTACTAAAATCCAACATCGATATTTTCTATTATCTCATGTTGTACATGCTACATTTTTCTTCCTGACCTCAGAGGGGGGAGTGTAGGTACTTACACAGAGAGATGGCGGTCTCAACTTTAATTACCTGCCAGCCAGTCGGTAAATTTTTGTTGCGCCCAACATTAGATTACTTATCAAGTCCGTGTATTTGCGTACGGTCTGTGAAATATTTCTGTTTTACGATACTACAACTAAAAATCTCAGTGACCAATAACGATGGTGAGCCTGCGCCTATAAGTATACGTACATGCGATTTTCAACTGTTTTTACATCGACATGAGCCAAAATGCAATGAAGAAAGGTTTCCACACTCCACGAAAGAGTCAGAAGACACACAAGCAAGGATTCAACATTTGGCGCCAAGATCAAACCGGATACCAGCTCACTCGCTTCACTACCCATTAATTAGTAGAATGATTAAAATTGGGAGCCTAAAGACCAGAATTTGAATAAGGTTCCTTGTAGTGATGGCTAATTTGTCGTAGGTGGTAAAGTAGAATAAACTAATTTACCAGTTTACAATTAATACACCTTGAGATGATAATATAACTCATCCTTGAGTGGGGCCGGTGCCGGAGCGAGAAATAATTATTACTACTCGTATGTACTACGCTAAGTTTAGTAACGTCTATACCTCCCCCAACGTTTCACAAATAATTGGGCGTCACACTGTTCCTGTTTCATGCCCATGCCGATGGAGGAATGGAGTTGGGTCATTTGTAAAAATTATTAAAATTTATTTTCTTATGAACTTTCTCTTCGATTTTCTTAACACGCATAAAAATGTCCCAGCTCCAATGTCCAACAACAGGTTTTTGTCACCTGTCGTACTGCTGTAGTCCAAGTCAGGCTGGGAGCGTACCGATAAGTCATACTTTCTTGCAAATCTAGGGCTGATCAAAACTTTTTCTTGATCAGGAAAATATCTTCTCAGGGTCGGATTGGCATTTTTAGCATATGGTAGGATATGGAACCCAAATCCGGATCGGCGTCAACTGAAAATCTTCAAAAAATTATGACTAATCGGTACGCTCCCAGTCTGACTAGGACTATACATATTCAGTTCAACTCGAAATTGCTTCTCTAGGATCAGACTGAATTTTTCGGCTCCACCGGGTTGAGCAGGACCATTTCCTGTATGGCTTGTGGTATACGAATGTCTTTTGTAATGGAAATATCATAATCACTTCTATGTGTTTCTATAAGTTTCGGATATTACTGATGTTAGGGAAAGTAAAAAAATGTGTTCACACACTGGATTGGCCACAGACTTCTGCAATATCATAACAAATCTGTATAAATATTGAAGAGCGTGATAGAGAAGATCACGGACTATGAATAGATCAGATAGCTGTTCAGGTATGGCTGACCCAATAATCCTGAAAACCTGCACCACTCAACACTCTGCTAACTATTATTATTACAATACCTCACTTAGATAAATAACAATAGCCTTGCTGCCTGCTGTCCAGGCACGACCGCTACTCGTCTTTTTCACGCAACCGTGTCCGTGTGAGAGTCCACTCCAGTTGCGTCACTCCAGATTGCGGCTACATCAGATGTGTGTTTTACTGGAAAGGGACATAACCGAAGGGGTAACCACTCCGGACATTCCTTGAGATTCCCTGAGATTCCATAAAGATTTCCAAAGATTCCCAACGATACTCATAGAAAGATGAACCCCGAAAGGGGAAACCACTCCAAAAAAATTCCAAGATTCCCTGAGATTTCTTAAAGATTTTCGATTATTCCCAACGAGATTCTCAACGAGTGGTTAAGGGTCCGCTATACCTGACGATGCATTTTTTGCGGTCCATAAGATTAACATTGCGAGCGGCGATTTATTTTCAAGGTTTACCCTTGGTTGGAAAGACACAAAATTTTGCCTGTACCTAGCCCTTACAATGTTCTAGGTCGTGTTCGAAGCAGATTTCCCAATTTCTCACTGGTTTCTTTTATTGCAACTGTTTTGCAAATGCTAGCATCGCATACCTCAAGAAAAGTGCTTTATCTCGAAAACCAGTAAAAAAAAAATGGGAAATCTGCTTCGAACACTCCCTAGAACATTGTTAGGGCTAGGTACAGGCAAAATTTTGTGTCTTTCCAACCAAGGGTAAACCTTGAAAATAAATCGCCGCTCGCAATGTTAATCTTATGGGCGGCAAAAAGTGCATCGTCAGCGGACCCTTAACCCCTCGGTCATAACTGACAAGAAGAAGGAACTCGAAACAAGAAACAAGAAGTAATGGAAGAAAAGAAGTATTTCGATCAAAGATCCGATGATTACTTGGGAGCACTGATTCTCTCCCAGTTCCCAGAGCCAAATTGTAATTTCAAACACAATACACGTAGATATCTAACCTGACGACTGACGAGATGAAACGTTCACTAGTAAACCTTTGAAACATTTAGGGCTTTCAGCGAGATAGGCTGCTTGTTATTGCAGTTTTGGAAAAGCACCATTCTAAATTGTGCCAATTGTTAGCCCTGTAAATGCACGTTCTTCTAAAAACCTTGATTGAGCATTCGGATTCGTGAACCTAGTTTTGGTCGAAGAATGAAGACTGGTCGGTTGTCAGATCCAATCTGTCTAATTGAAAGGGTTCCACTCATATTGTTTGTTTGTTTAGCTAGTTATCTTGCCTCCAATCAGGCACACACTATTATTGGGCCGTTTGATTTAGAGTAGGTGCAGACTGCGTCACGTTCTCTAATGCCCCAGGGATGCACAAAATAAAAAAGAAAAGTAAGAGAAAATAGCAAGGGAAAGGTTAAGGTGCAAGGCTTGAGGGAGGAAACTGTTTCCAAGCAGTTATTGTTCAGAGCCCGAGTATTAGGATCTTTCTTAGGCAGTGTGCTTTGGGCCAGAGGCTAAAACCAGAAAGTAGTTGGGCGAATCCAGCATGAAATGGAGTTGGCTGAACTCTATTAGTGTACTACAGCATGTCATGTCACACTCCAGAAGAAGACATTGCAAAGTAAGTAGTTTTTTATCAATCTATCACCTCTAACCTTCTTGACAATTTGTAGCCAAGGGTAACTTATAATTCCCATTTTCACATCGCGCTAGACCAACCCTCGCAAAGCTCCAATTTTAACTAAATCTGCTCGTAAGTGGACACTTTCAGCCCGGTGGTTATAACGCTACTCAGTGATAAAGCGAGGATTTCACAATGGGGAATGGGGTTCTCCAAGTGAAAATTCCACCCAGGTTGCCCCACTGGGTTTTGTTTTAGCCACGATTATATATGACTGAAGTACTCGCACATTGCATGCTCATATACAACACACAAATAAAATAATTGACAATTTGGAGATTTTGGGCACCCCTTTTCTGTAGTAGAAGTAGATAGGGGCTACGGGGGCGGTCTAGACGAGCACGATCTGGGAACCACCTTCGCGGGCACTCCATACCTGCTACATGTGAATTATTACTGCAAGCAGCCCAAGGCCGTGACTGTTGGGCTATTGGGCTCTGGGAGTGCTGGCTTACCTATACAAAATTCTAGCTACTCCAGCATTTCAAAGAATGATCAAATCAAGTTTTGTTTCCATACAAGCAAAGTCCATAAAATTTCCTTTTTTAACACACGGAGAAAGCTTTTAGAACTACATTTCCTCTTCTTTCCTGCATCACCTGTAGGTAGCTTTCCAATTATTTTTCATGCAAGAAAAAACTTATGGACTTCAAAGTGAAACTAGGTACCTATATAGGTATGACAACCCTCCTATAGTCGCAGGTGTTAATTTGCATTCTCGGTCCCACTGGAATTATTAAGGTGGTCGTAAGGTGTTAATAAGGTAGGAGGTATGAAGTTGTGTACCTATGTAAACTAGATGATGCAGATTGGCCAGGGCCACCCACTCATTGTGCCCTTATACCTGCCGGAGTACTCATGCATAGGCCTGGGGACACTACAACAACTCGCCTGATGCATACTTAATGCACACGGACGTATGACATGCTCGAATTTTAGATTATTCATTGAAGTACAAGTGCGGCTACTATATACACGTTCCTTCAGCTACCAAATGAATGAAGCCACTTTTCTGTGAGAGAAGGGGGCACAAAAGGTGAAGAAAATAAGCAGTAGGTGCAGTGCCAATTCAGCTTATAGGTCCCCGTACAATATTGGGTCAAGAAAAAACTATTGTACCTACCTAGTAGGTATAATACCTACATGTAGTGCTAACTGCTTCATAGGTTATAATAAAGATTGTATTTATTTATTCATAAAAGTCGATACTTGGCCTTTTATTTCTCAGGAACGTGCTAAAAAGATTTCATTCATATGCCGATATGGGAAGACTATGAATGAAGCGCTACGTACGATTTATTACCAAATAAGGCTGTAATACGTCTGTATGGTGGTGGGTACAGGGCAATGGATGGGGTATATACCTAAACATATCCTCGGAACCTCCATCGACGTATGAGAAAATGCTCGTCATTGTCACGACTCACGACCGCAAACTGCGTTCATTCATAAACCCTTAGTACGTTTAAATGAAAACTGATTGCAGGGCTGGCTAACTGACCCAAACTGGTTGTACGTTGTTTACGTGAAAACAGTCTGTTTCAATATGAAAACCAAAAATTCAAAAACTTATTTGTATACTTAGTTTTCAAATGGTTCACGACATTTTCCTTTAATTTCAGTGCTAGTAGTTGTAGATCGCTGATCACCACATACGTAGGTATATATAGAACCAAGCAAATGAAGATATCTCTTTAAGAAAATATTAAGGGTGAATTAGAATTAGACATCCACAAAACAAATAGGAACAACGTGGAACAATTTGGGCCACAAGAAAGAAAAATGGCCACCGTAGGGCAAGAAGAGCATTAATGCAGAGCAGTGCATTAATGTAATAGCCAGTAGTGGCTGGGTAAAAACTTAAGGTTACACTAATATAACAATTAAATTTAAATTAGCCCTAATAATTAATTACACCCTAAGTAAATGGCGGTGGATAAAGATAATGTGCACTGTCGGTTTTATTCTTTGTACTCGGACCACACAAAGCGACCGAAAGTCGTTTTGTTTTTCTTGTGACGTTTCCAAACTTATTGTTACCAGACTTTTCCATCGTCTGTATCGCAAACGATAGATCAGTTCAGAACTTCATGTGAATTTTATCCCATATCTACCGAAAGCACATTACATGCAGTAGATAGCGCGGAAGTACTCTAAAGTGATGGCGTTTGGGCTCTCTAAAAAAAAGAAACAAATCTCAAAAGTCGTTGTCCACCGTCCCTTCAACGCCTAAGTACCTAATCGTTTTCGGAAATCCTGCGAGGGTAACTGATCTGTCGTTGTGAAAAAATCGAGCAGATGGCTAAAAGGAGTTGAAAAAGAGAAAATGATTATTCCTGATGGTTTGTTGTCAATTTAATTTTTTTACTCTTCCGGCAGCGTGTTCATGCATGACGTTGCGTCTGGTTGATCTCTAGTCGTTGGATTTTATTTTATAAATCATAGGTTTTGCCAAAAGAATTTCGACAAAATGAGAGTTTGACGAAGTAGGAACTGCGTACCTACCTTTTCGGCCTGATAAAGATAAATTCCAGATACAAAAACCACCTTCGATCGATACTTGTCTTCTTCTATAAGTTGTTATGTATTATGTTCAGTAACCCTCATGCTGGCATATCAAATTGAACATCAGACGAATTGAATGAAGCCTAGTTAGGAGCGGATTACTTATCTAAGTTTGTAGTTTACGGTTTTGGTGTTTTGGCATTGATTCGCCATACCACGGAAGGTCCACACTCACACGACGGGGGGCATTTGTCCCAAGTTTGCAGCTGATGTAACCCAACGTCCTTTTGGGTTCTGCTGATTTTATCCGACCTGATTGCGCATTCTATTTTGTAGACACGTGATATATGAGGGTGATAATTTAAAGCAACCGCTATTTTATTACATCACGAAAGTAGAAAATTATTTTTATTTCCTTAGGCTGGATTTCACCACTTCTTATAGTATACTATAGTGGCTCCCGAGGTGTTAACCACTCATTGGGAATCTCGTTGGGAATCATTGGAAATCTTTATGATATCTCAGGGAATCTTGGAATTTTTTTGGAGTGGTTACCCCCTCGGGGTTCATCTTTCTATGAATATAGTTGGGAATCTTTTGAAATATTTATGGAATCTCAAGGAATCTCTGAAGTGGTTACCCCCTCGGTGGCTCCTAACGAACAGATTTAGGTATACTGTCTCGTATGTTTAGCTTTTGACAAGGAAACAAGAAACAAGTACTGTCGCAAGGCACTTGTCATCTAAATCCGTTCATAAAATCTGTCTGATTGGAGACACTAAAGTATACATTAAAGAAGTGGAATCCAGCCTAAGAGTCATAAGCTATGTTCTATACATAACTTTTGGTATCTACCGTCAACAGCCTGATATTGAGGCTATAAAGAGGCTAGGTTTTCATCGTGATCCCTCATCGTGATGGCTCAAAAGTTGCCATGCTGCACGTATACTTTCCACTCCCCCACCCTTCCCGCCTCTCCTATACTGCGTACGTACCTAATGCGTAAAGATTAACGTACGAAAACAGCAAATGGGGAAGTACACCTTTTATATTTGAGGCGCAAGTGCAATGTGCTTGACGTACCTTGAAGGTATGAAGCGCGGGGCGGACCCGGTTCCCACGATAGTACCTGCTATTAAAAGGTCTGCATTTCATATTTACCTTATGAGAGGCTCAGTTCTGCACACCCGCGTCTTCTCTTATTAGTGTTGCTAATCGTAACATTATAGGAGGATAGGAATCATTGTCTTTGATCATTTGCAACACCTACGGGCTCAGCTAGATTTTCTATGACGATAAGAGTGAGCAGTGCTTACAGATTTTGAAAAGGCTCATGCTCCTCAGAGTATGAAATGACCTCTGCTTGACTTTACTGATTTTGACTTGGGGTCACTCGAAATACTGAAGGTATAGGTACTACCAATCCGATAAAGCTATTCTTCCAAACTCAAAATAAAAATTGGCCAACAAGTGAAATTCCAAAATTATGTCTTGAACTCATATATATAAATCTACAAATAATAATCTGCAATTGTGCCTCTCAGTGGCTGAGTGGTTAAGGGAACCGCTTTGTGTCCTGAGAGGTCCGGGTTCGAATCCCGGCGGAACGGAAAAATTTTCCGCTTCCGACATGGATGCATCGGCTTCGGCCCACTCGTATTCAGCTTCGACCACATCATCTTCGGCTTCGGCCAGAAACTTCCAACGAACCAAATCATCGGCGCATATGTTCTCTGAACATCTCCAATTTCAGTATTTTCTTATATCATGTAGCACCCCTAAACTTGGAGGAACTTGAAACAAGTTGTCGGTAAAATGATCAAGAACTCAAGGAAAATTTTGGACAGCATCTATTTTAGGGCGTAGACATGTTAATATACAGGTATGTATAAAACACTGTAAATGATCTTGACCATTGAAATACGCCAAAGAAAGGGTTTGAAAAGGTCACTGTGGTTTATCGAATGACTGTGTGACCTGTTAACCCTTTTAACATGTTCATTAACGATGAAAGAGAATGTAAACCGATATAGGTACTGTATAGTAAGACTATCGTACAACCAAGCGTGGGACACGAGTCATGTCACAAATTAAGTGAGAAGTTTTTTAATTTTCCCAACAAAACAGAATAATGGAAAGCTTCTTTTACTTTTAAGACTGCGGTCACTGTTTGGAGGACTTCTCGCGGGGGGGTCAACACCTCTAAATCCAAAAAAATAGTACCTCTTTCAGAGAAGTACTAGCTTCCCATAGAGTTTAAAAAATAATATAGGAGTAAACTTCAAGTCAACTATAGGTAGTTGTTTTTCAAACTTTCCTCCAAATTAGAGCTCCTTTAGATTTATGCGGAAGAATGACCCCTTCGAAATAAAAAATGAATTGCATTAAATTTTCCATAGCTTCGTGTACGATGTTGCTGACTATACTTCGGTATTTGCGAATCGGGCCGGGCGTATTGGCCCATGCAAATGTATGTAAGTAGTATCTGTATGAGTAATTCTGAGCAAACGCCCGCCCCCACAGGATCAGGGGCCCGATTGTCTCGTCGAACGCGGCACTCCCACCTGCGACATTTGCATGCGGTATGGGTCTTGACAGGTCCAAGGCCGCTAGGTCCCACCCTAGCACCTGCTACCGCAGTCTTCTGCTTCATTGCGGCAACAATTAAGGCTCTAGGTGGAGTGGGGGGAGGAGGGGCGATGCCGAACGGGAGAGGAAGATGCGAGGGGGAGGATGATTGAGGGAGGGAGTAGGTATAGGGTGGAAAAGCAATGGTGGGAGAGGGAGGCTGAAATGGCGTTTAAAATAGATAATGGAGAGTAAGGCATGTGTGGGAGAGAGTGCAAGGCGGATATCTATTTGATATAACTAAGATTTCCCATAATCGGTAACTAAGAAGGCCACATATACAGCAGTCAAATCACTTTTAAGTTAATCATGATCATGATCATGAAGTATTGGAATTTAGACCTGGCGAGGTGGTGTTGAACTAAGCAGTTGTCTTATCCTGCATCTTGTAGCTGATGGTAATCGCGTGACCTGAGCTGCACCCTGCCAGTCAAGCTAATGCCCATTTTGACCATCCATCACCAAGGTACTGGTGAGGACAGAGGTCCCCTAATTTTCGTACCTGGTTGAGGATGTCGTGAGTGAAAAATAAGGTATTGTTAGTGCTATCTACAGGGGCTAGGGCCAGCCGTGATGAACAGCAAGCGTATTCAGACCATCATTCACCTGTGCCTAACAGACCATTACCGGTCTCGGCCCCACCATAGGCGTCAGAGTAGTAAGAGGAAGGGAAGAAAGGGGACAGAGGGCATCGAAGAGGAGAGGGATGGAAGGCAAGGAGAAGGGTAGACGAGATGACGCCGGGCAGGAGTGTCCAACTCGTTTGCTCCCCCTTCGCGCCTTCGCTATCTACCCAGTAGTCCCAGTACCCGTGCTAGATGGACGGGGTCTTCAGCAACCATATTCTCATCTCATTGACAGTATTGACAATGTGACAATTGACACCCAGTACCCAGTACCTACCTACTCCCTATATACATGTATATCTGATCTAATACTGATTTCTGTTTCTGATAGGTAGGTATAGGTCCTGTATTAAGTAACAGGACTCTCAAAAATTCTACTCGAGGGTCGCGAAACCTTCGGGTAGGGGATAAATGTATGTTTATGTTAGCACGATGCGCTCTCTAGACGATCACTGCAACATCGAACTCCCACAGACAAGGAAGATAGAGCAGTGAGGGGACGACCGCTTTATCCATCTGCCTCCCAGACCATGACGTAACACTGTGTACGAAAGCTGCATTTGCTTCTTTATCTCCGTTTCTAATGAGTCTCAATTAAAAATCATCCGTGAACATATTAGAAACGTTTGTTTGATATTAAGTCTGCTTTTTTAAGTCAATACAATTATCCTTCGCTTAGAAAAACTGATTTTACTTAATTTTATTCGTCATAAAAGACTGGAATGCATGAATTATGAGAAATAGGTTCCTTTGTGTTTGAGAATGATGTAACGAAAACATATTTATTATGATTTTTCTGTTCATATAAGGTTTAGAACTTCACCCCCTTGCAGGTGACTGCCACCCCTTATGCATACACCCCTATCTCTTAACCATACGTTTGGAGCTTTTAAGACATAATTATGTAGAATATGCAGTTTCCGGTCTCTGCTATAATAAGCTTTCGTCTACTTAATGAGGAGAATCAATACTAAACTAACAAATGCACTGAAACCAAACAAAATCAATTAGGTTCATCAAAACAGGAACAGGGGCACTTTGGAAGGCTGATTGAGGTGTTCGGTGGTTGAGACCACCAAGGGTACCGAATGATCTGTATTGGGCTATTAGGCGCGTCTGTACGGCCCATTAGGCTGATTCGGCCTGATCAGATGAAGGCAACTCGTAACCAATAGGTACCTAACGACGTCGTTTCCGGAGCAATCAAATAAAGTATTGATCATAGTGGTTTTGCTTTTTAGCCGAACACATGCCGAGTTCTCTTTTTCTCTTTCTTCCTTTCAGTGGGTAAACTACAGAACATGAACTAGAGCCGTGAATTTGGGTGAACTCTCAGAAATAATGAAATAATAATCGCTGCAGTTCTAATCACATAATAACATGGCAAGCGAACGTAATCGCAATGATATATGTAAGCAGTTCAAACCAATGGAAAAATAAATACAATTCGCAGTCACAATGATATAATCTTGTAGTCAGTGGAATTCGCCATGAGCTTTTACAACCTTTACAAGATTCCACTAGGACTACAGGAAGGAGGCAAGCGAGGGGTTAACCACTCGTTGGGAATCATTGGAAATCTTTATGAAATCTCAGGGAATCTTGGAATTTTTTGGAGTGGTTACCCCTTCTCGGTTCATCTTTCTATGAAAATCGTTGGGAATCTTTGGAAACATTTATGGAATCTCAGGGAATCTAAAGGAATCTCTGGAGTGGTTACCCCCTCGGAGGCAAGGGTAGAACCTTGTCCAAAACCTGAACCAGCTTCCGACTGTTTCAGCGATCCAAAGGAGTAGATACGTATGGGCACCTGTACGAGTACAGAAACTGTCTCCGACTAATCTGCCTCATCCTTTACTTCAAAATTTTTTTTCCAGAGTGCCTAAAAAAATAATTAGGATCTAGAAGGTTGGTTGATGTTTTTGAAATTCGAGTTGAGGCCGAACAAAATCGAGTTCCTCTCGACGTGACTTGAACTGACATCCAGATCCGCATATTATTGGTCTGACTCGTGCCGCATTGGGGTGGTCTCAGTCTCAATGCCCCCAAAGTGGATCCCTACATTTCCATTTACCAGATTAGGTTCTCAAATCAGTTATTCTTCAGGTATCTACCTAGATTGTTAATAATTTCAGAGTAGGCAAATCCAGTTTTCTTCACCACTTAGGAATTGAAATGATCGGTACCTAAATAAATAATGCTATCACGAATTATGTTCCACTACCTGCTGAATCCACAGTATCTTCTGGTAGCTCTTATCAAGAGGTTAGGAAGCGCCCTGTCGCTAACCACTCATCGGAGTGCTAAAAAACGTATTGGTGATCGTTATTGCCAGCCGTAATGCTATCCAAATTCAGTAATGTAAAAATGTGTCGAATGTCCATGATTTGCTTTCAAATTTACCGTGGTAGGAAGGACACCATTTAGAAACCTGAGGCGGAACCTTACTGTTACACATTAAAATGATACAGTGCAACCTCGATATAACAAATCGGAGGGGAACAAGAAAATATTCGTAATATCAAGTAATTCGTTGAACTGAGGTTTGTTATGTTGAGGTTAGATTGGTCTAAAATTCGTTATAAAGAGGTAGGTAGGTTTTTCTTACATTAATAATCAAAAACAATTAACAATGTGGTTATATAGTAGCTTAATCTCAATTTTGTTCATTGATTAGAAAAAAAGTCATTGATAGTTGTCTGTTTACCACCGGTATGAGTTATGACATCCAAAGCGCAATCTAATTTCGTGATGGATTTCACTACATCGTCACTCAAACCTCCCTTTTTGAGGTATGAATACTTTTTCTTGATAGTTGAAAATTCGTTATAAAGAGGTTGTACGCAAAGAATGTTCGCAATGTAAAGGTATATTTTATATTGACTCTTATGGACAATTCAAGGGGATTACGAAGAATTTGTTAAATCGAGGAAGTCGTTATATCGAGGAAGTCGTTATATCGAGGTACGTTATATTAAGGTTGCACTGTATTTGGTTGAGTAGATATCCCTTCACTCACCGCGTCAGATAAGCAAAGCAGCCAAAATATTGAGTCTTCATCCTGCAATCTTTGGTGTGGTTCACCGTACGGTTCACACACAAAAGCTGCGATTATTCCTTTAGCGTTATCCGCGTTTGTGAGTTGGGGGCTTAAAAATTCTCATTATCGCGCTAATCTACGTGTTTCCAGCACTAATGGGTGATTTTCTGATAAACTGCGCCCCTCGATCCAATCAAACAATAATATCTGCAGCACCTGAAGAGTACAGGGCGCCCGCGGCGTGTGTGGTCCCAGCACCCAGGTTTCGGAGCAACCGGGTCACTTGGGTCAGGTCGGGTCAGCTGTTGAATATGAGTGAGCCTATACCGATACAGTACCTGAGGTATTGTACATCGTCCTCTGTACCTCCTACGCCCCGACAATGCCCCATGTTGGTTTACATACGTGCTCTATCTAACGAACTCCACACCACAGTGTGTTCAGTGGACAATAAGTATGCTGAAATCACTAAATCGTGGTCAGAATTCATATCTATGAGACCACCTGGTGAGAAATTCCTGAGAAAACTGTAGCTCGCATAGCGCAGCAGTGCATGTAGTCCTTGAGATCTCAAATTTAAACTTAAGCAAGAGTGCTGCGTGGTTTTGGATGGCTGACTCTACACAGGGCTGTCTTTGAAATACACTACGCATCACACTTCCTCCCCCTCTTGGCCTAAAGAACATACGACTATACGAGCCACAAGAACCATGACCCATGACACTGGGGAAGGTACCGGGTATTTCCCTATTTTCCCTCAAAACAGGCACCAGTTGGCTCAATTTGTTGTGCAGAAAAAAAAATCGTTCATTATTATGGAGAGTGAAAAAAGAAACTAAAAATTTTAAATCAAAATTTTATACAACCCCTTTCTTTAGCTGAGTTCCATGAGCCAATTTTTATCCTTCACATATTTAGCGCCCCATATTCTTCATGTTAAGCTCCTAGCGCCTCTGGACTGGCTGGACGCGCAGGATTATTTATCGCAGTTTACTGCCTTGGGGAGCACGAAGTTCAAGTAAACTGTCGCAGTGGCAATGTCAGTTGATTTTCGTTTAATTTGTTTACATACATAAGTCAAATGGAAGACGAAACATGGTATCTAATGCATTTTTGATGGGTCTGACACGCAGACCTGCCACCACTGCCATCCTCTGTTTGTCAGTCACAGATCACGCAGGCGAAAATGCAACTCATGCCACTGGACACGAGTTACGTAGGTACGTGTGGGAACTTATTGTTGGGTATTTTGCTCTCGAACCAGAAACTGTGGGTAAATTGAGAAAGCAGTGTTAAATTCGTTTTCAATGAATGATCATTCGAAAATACGAGAAATCTATGACTACTCTCGCTGCCAATCAATATGACCGTGGCCAAATTCTATAACCTAAGGTCTGCTTTTTTTCGAAACTCAGAAGATGACTGGACTCACTGGAATCATACCTTTAAATATCTTGGTCATGCAGGGCAAGTTATTTTGTATTTTATTGAGTTGGTTTCGTTGCAACAATATACAAGCCTATTACTAAGTTTCCACTTTTTCCTCAAAAAATAATAATAAATAACATAATAACTACGAGCCTAGGTAATTATTTTCCAGTTCCAGGATCCAGGAATATCCTGAAAACCTAGCTAAGGCTAAGGCTACTTTGAGCGCCTTCCATACTTCCATTTCCACCATTTGGAGCTGAAGAGAAGAGACCAATGAACATCTTCACTAACTGTAAGAGCAAGAGTGAATAACGATTTAATCAGATTCTTGACTAGATAGGTAACCCATTGAGGAAGAAACATGAAGGTCTGTCTTCAGCCAGGTGGCACCACTATACCTACAAGTAGAACGAAATTAGTGGCCGCGCCTTTCGCGACACGGTCTATTTGTCTACATGGTTAATTTCAGGTGCGCTGAACCTGGGAATCTAAAACCAACATAGCGTTTTTGCCCGAGCCATTTGTTATACTGCCTCTGTCTGATATTTGTTTGGTAGCTTAGGTACCTAATGTTCTTTTGATAGAGCACTGGCCACATGATACTCATGCTTAGGTACATTCCAGGCCACAGTTTCCACTCGTAACTGTGAAATTTCTAATCTCCATTGGATTCAGAACACAATCCGTGTGAGTTTCGCTCTTTTTCGATTTAGGGCCAAATTTTAACGGACGTAATTTCCGGCTGCAAAATAGTTCGTCTTGGTGCCTCACTGGACCCTCTCGCCATTGTGTTCATTTTTATTTCGCTCTTTGTTTCCATGGTTCTTTCAAGCACAGTCAATTATAACCAAATTGGTACTATAAACTTCTTTGCTTTTTTAACCTATTTACTATTTGCAGTTCTGCGCGAATACCGACCACCGAGTTGGTTCGTTTTCGAAGAAATATTATAGAACGAGCGAAGAATAAGAGCCTCTGACCTTGTAAAGATATTTAAGCGACTAAAGTGGCTAAAACTACTCATACCTACGCATGAGGTACGATGGGAGCAAGGTTGACCAATTTAGACTAAGGTGCGCGCAGCGAGTGCAAATGAGCTTTTTGCGGTAGAATGCGCACTCGGCTACCACGACGTGGAATAGTTCTACTTTTTGTAGTAATTATTTGAAAACTGTATCATCAAGGTCATGAAGGTCTTCATATCAAGAGCAAACAAAGTAGATTTGAAGTAGTTTGAGTGACCTGAAAGAGTGTATGTCCTCACTTCTGCACCCCACCAGTCTCATTTTTTTGGGCAATGAAACATGAAACATGAGAATTTCTTGCAGAATGATAGGAGCCAAAAACGTAAATTAAAATTTCCATTTTCTGGGTCTATGTCAGCGGTTACGGACTAGACTAAACGCTTCTAAGGACATAAAAATGTCTTGGGTTGTGCCTCTCAGTGGCCGAGTGGACAAGGGGTCCGCTTTGTGTCCTGAGAGGTCCGGGTTCGAATCCCGGCGGAACGGACAAATTTTCCGCTTCCAACATAGATGTATTGGCTTCGGCCCACTACTAACTGGCTTCGGCCGACTCACATTCGGCTTCGGCCACTTCATCTTCGCGCGTTTAAAAAAAAAAAAAGTCTTGGCTCAGTTCATGGGGCAGTGATAAGAACAATTACCAATCATATACCTATATACGGAGTTTGTAAATCATTGTGGGAGAAACACGTAGACCTACGGAGGGTATAGCTACACCATAGGTACTAACTTAATTTTATAATTTCCAAAATAAAGAAAAGTGTTCACCACAAGATTAAGACCCATAGGCGATCTCAATGGTATCCCCGCAGGTATTGACAGTGGATGGTAAATGTGGGATCTAATCAAGGTAGGTGGCGGTTACCATGCATCTCCTATAGGTGATGGCCCAAGTAACACAACAATGCCAACTTAATATTCTCCCATCATCTATCAATGAATTTAACAACGTAAAACATTACGGCCGAATGCAGGTTTCGAATATAGAGCCTAATTGTTCGAAAGACATACCTTCCAGCAGTATTACTCGGCAGAATTCATGCATCCATATCGCACGCAATGTATCGCGAGGGCCGAAAATGAAGATCTGATGGAAAACTCTATCACTGGGCGGGAAGAAACTTGGCTAATGAACGCATTTAAATAAGGACGACATTCATTCTGAAGTTTTAAAACGTAGGTAAGGTAGTTAGAAATTTTTTGAGTTGAGGCCTTACGTGGCACAGTTCCAGACTTGACACCGAGGGTCCGTCAGCAGTCAGCGTTTCTGTTGGTAACACGGATGCCCGATCACTATTCGGTTCGCGACCCTGAACATATATGTATAAGGAAAACGACCTAACAAAGACCATGAACTTAATTAAACATGCAAAATAAATCCCGACTCCCAGTATAGTAGAAACTTTTCGAACTATTTAAATATTGCCTTCGAAATTTTCACTTCCAAGAACAATGACCGTTGGATAGGAAAAACACGCATAAAGCAAGGTTGTAGATATACCTATTGCAAATTTTGACTTTTAATATGATTGGGCCGTTTTGAAAGGGGATATTTTTACAAAGAAAAATTGCCTAAGGGGTTAACCCTACCTACGGCCCTCATGTGGTTTGTTAGACGGCACTGTTGTCGGTAGGTGTACGAGCCTGCATATGACTCGACACATTTGAACCTTATTGCCCGCGATTGTTCCAGGTCGTGTGAAGTATCGGCCGGCGGTACCCTATATTTCAAACGTGCAGGGTCGTACCCACCCGTATACAAATCAACAGGCACAATACCCATCTCAGTAACAGCAGATCCTGTTCATAGTTCATTAGTTGAAGCCAAGAAAAGGAAGTTTGCTACAGTCGCGTCCGAGTGAGGATTCTCCATCAAAATCCGAAAAAAGTGATTTCAGGAACAAAAAAAAATCCTGAGTTTTTTATTGCTATAACAAATTGAAAGGCTATGGAGCAAGATAAAAATTAATTTTCTTCATCAAGGTTCATAGGTATCGGTGTTAATATGTGTGTACTAAGTTTCGGTCAGTAATGCGGCTTGTAAATGGAGAAAAAGCCGGGACAGTAAAAGATCCCGTAACTGCTAATCAGATTTTCTACATGGCATCTTCAGGAATTAAATTATTTGTACCAGCCCTACATGACAACATGACAGGTCTACTGGCTTATCACAGTAGTGACCTCAGTAAACCTGGGCAGTTAGAAAAATAAACAAGAAGCTCTCACTCAGCAGGACAAACAAGCTAAAGTAGGGGACAAGTGTAATTAAAAGACGTAGTGCATTCCTCGAGAATTAAGACGGGTACACAGTTTAGGTCCACTGGGCACCCGGTCGTAAGTACCCCACTACTTTTAAGTGAGTCTGTGACATATTTAACAAATTATAGGGAACATTGTAAGCGAATGGAATTATTTAACAACTTTTTCTATGTCTAGGAAAAACCATGTGTCTCCACGACAACCCCCTGATGAGTGCAAAGTACCGAGTCTTTCGCTAATCTGACCATCAGAAATGACGTTGAATTTTCCCACTTCTGTCCCATTAAGGATTAAGGGTTCGTTCTTCACTTAGTGTTCAAGCAAAAAGTGTGATTGTCCCTTTCTACGGCGTCACCTTGTACGTAAGTCGCTCCCTCCACCTGGCCTGTAATCGACTTGGTGTACAACAAACTTACGCAACCCAAAAAATTCCCTAAAATTTCATCGGTACACGAAGGAGTTCACGCAACAAACAACAATGGTCGTTAAGTAAGGAAACCTAAATTGACACGTAAAACTCACACAATAAAATTTGTTGAAAAGATTATGGAAAATAAAAATCCCAACTGCCATTTCGAAAATGGAAAGCTCCGTGGCGAACCTGCCGATACAGATTTTTAACGATTACGGGGCTGCCGCTGGAAGCAAATTAATACATCACTTTGTTAGAAATCGTGTAAAGCGTAAAAATAAATCCCTGAACAAATCTACCCATGCACCTATTGTCACTCGGAAATCATAAAACCTGCCACGAATTTTTTATTGCTCGTATGTTCGCTATGGATCTCGGGATTAACAGTCTCAAAAAGAACGGCAAAATAATGTTTTTTTTTCTAATGATCAATTTTTTTTATCTATAACAGGCGCTATGATTACTGCCCATTGACAGAGGAAAAATTGACGTCACTCTAGGTATATTCTTGTATACACAATAATCAGCAAAGGAGTGTGGGCTAAACCCTTTGCTAGTAAGCTTGAGTATTTGAGTTCTATAGTTCTCACTGTTCTCAGTTCAAAGCTGTCAGAGCAGATCTTCAGCAATGGGCCTTGTTACGTGTCATGAGAACACGTAGATATGAATAGGCACTCTCAACCCCCGATATGTTTTGACCTAGTCTTTACAAGCTATGGAGTGACTATGGAGAGTGGCAAAGAGGCCAGCACAGCCTTGAATAACTCTGGATGAGGTGATATTATTGAGGGCTCCGATGGGATAGCAGATAAGTGCGAAATTTGGTTCGACCGGGCCAATAATCTTCATGTTCGATATGCAGGATGATATGAATACCAACATTCTATTATGCAATGTTATGTCGTGGTGATGTGTGCGCTGATAAACCATAATGCAATTTGTATGTATCAATAACAATATTCTATTGTGTGTTTATGGTATTGACTATTGAGGCTTCATGTGATCCTAGACTTCTCGCGCTAATCTAACTTACCAGCTACAATACAGTCCAATTACAAACATAAATTTACTTGTTTGGTTGGGAGTTTAGACGTTCATTTTTGTTCTCTCAAAACAAAACTGAAGGGCCTTCATATTTCATTTTATATGCCCATTGCCTTGCCCCATTTTAAATCGATACGATCAGCAAACCCATTGAAGCAAGAATAGTGATTTTTCGTACCCAAGTCACGTGACATGAGGCACTTATGAATGGGGCAGGTACTATAAATCGGCTTGGTCCGCATGCGCATTTGCCATTTGCACATTCTACCGTCAAACGCCATGTGATGGGCTATTCACTGGCTTATGGCACCTGAATATGTCTAGCTTACACCGTTAGATTTATGAACGCCTTTTACGGAAGGTCCGAGCCTTAACCCTTGATCCGACGCTGACCAGGTGTAAACGACATCTATTACCCTCGCGAGAGATGCCTGTGATGCACAAGGGAGGATTCGACATGAATCCAAGGAACCACAGACTCCGCACTGTAAACTCTTCTGCGGCTGTGGAAGAACACAAGGAATTTCTTTTTTCAGAAAAAATAAATAAAAGTTGTTGGTTTCGAACAAATCTTGTTCTTACCACTGTTCTTTCTGCAAGACTCCTGTACTGACTTGGGACCCTGAGGAACTTCGTACCTTACTTCAAGATTTTGTTATTGGTAACTAACAAACTTCTTGATTACGATGGGACTTTATTATTGATCGATTATAATTTTCTTCCGAAGATTTAATTTCTTACATTTTAGATTATCTTACCAGGGAAACCTCCGGCTCCGGCCTCAAAATAAAGTAGTTCTCTGGCTCTACAAAAGGACCCACCAAATACACCAACACCACCGGACCTTAAATATTGTTGGGAAGTGTGCCTAAATAAATTACGCAACACTAAACGTTAGTTAAAAGAGATAGCATCCCCTCTGGAAGATTTAAGGCTCATTCAGTTCCTGTAATCCAGTTAAATAGTATAGGGTTCATCCCTGACTCCCCAACTGGACCGACCAAACCCGTTTCAGGTCCCACGACCTGGAACATGGGCAACTTGTAAGTTACTGTCTGGTACTGTGCCATTGTTTGTTTGATCGACTAGAGTAGACTGTAGACTGCATCATAGCATGCCTTGTAATGGACTTTGGGTAGATCCTGACCTTGATGCACTCTATGTACTCTTCATGTACAATCTGGTATACCTCATGTTACTCCATGAAGAAGAGAGATTGATTTTAGAAGGAACGGGTTCAATTTTTCAGACCTGTTTTTGAGGGGCTATAGAAAAAACAACCGAAGAAGAGTTTGTGAACAAAAATCTCGAATTGTACTGGGAACGCTAACTATAGAGTAACCTGACCAAAAATTCCAACCCTATTGGATCCCCTGCCCTTTCTCCACGTCCAAGGTTAGACCTGTTATTGTACATGTCCCCCCTTGGCTGTGGGAGTGGGAGCAGTAACATGTCTCTACTTAGCTGTGGAGAAGTAAGGAATTTTGAAGTTGGAATTTTTGGCCTAGTTAGCGTTCCGGGCACAATATTTCATACGGTTTCCAGACTGAAGCAGACGTTGCCTATCCTGTACCTAGAGACGACGTTCATTTGTGAGCCAATTACGACGGACGTTAATCCTAAAAGAACTACAGCTTTTCTTCTCCAAAACTAAAATCGGGCAGCCAAGCTAAATAGTTCGTAAAGATCTCACTATTTACAAAAATTTTGAACAGTGGTTGACAATATTTTTTACTTTCCCATATACAATAGGTACGAAGTATAGGTACATATAAGAAAGTGTTGTGATCGTGAGTTTTTCATTGCAAAGTGCTGCTGATCAGAATCAGAGGTCCCAGACTCCAAAAAAGAGTTTTCTTGTGTGTGTGTGTATGTACGGAGAGCCAGCATTGGCGGCGGAAGCCACTTTCCTGGGGGGTGCATGTGTTTAGATTTTTTTTCGGGAGAGGGTTGCATATTTTTCAACTTTCTGGGGGGTGCACAGTCAACTCCTGGGGGGTGCATAACTGTCCGGCCGATTTTGTTCAAATTTGGTACAGGGGTGTAAAAAAATAATGCGCAGACTCAAGTTTTTCCATTGCTGAAAACTGGGGGGCACAACCCCCTAAAAACCTTTAAAAAAAACAGGTTTTTAATTTTTTTCTCAAAATCAGCGCCTACGATTTTGTTCATATTCTCAGGGGTTAAAGTGCATATTATGGGTAAAAATATCCCATTAGCGGTATATCTGGGAAAACTCGAATTCGGGAGATACGACCGCTCAAGGGGTCAGATTTTTGATATTCACAAAATATTACTCGAGGAGACTTCGGCAAGCGAGTTATGGGGTCAAAACAATTCTCGAAGCATTTCCAACCCCCATACCCCCACCGGGCTGAGTTTTTGAAGGTTTGCAAAATATGTCTTGTTGGTACTCAAAATACTCGAGGAGACTTCCTCATGCCACCTATCTCGTCTAAAAGTTTCTCCAAGGACCCAGAAACATATAGGATGGGAAAGTTTGTGCGACCATTGTCGTACCCCTTGCTAGCTACTAGACACGCAGCTCATTGGTATTGGTGGGAAGAAGTAAAAATGAAATGGTGAGACCAAGTTTTAAGGTCATATATGGAATTTCCATGATGGAAGTGGGCCTAAGTAATTCCACGTTAGTTTGCTATAACAAGCTTTGTAAGAACTAAGAACTACCTCGACATTCAAGGATTACCCAGAGAGAATGGTATTAATCAGGAGTGATGAGAGAATACCTAAGAATGGACCCAAGGTCTTGACCACTCAGAAATCTGAATAAAGGCTCTTCTGTCTTCTCTTGCAACACCAAATAATGCATATCTTTCCTAATAAAGGGAATATTAGACTAGTGAGTGTTATGTAAATCTGAATAGAGTACATAAGCACTTGCCATCTGCCCAGTCATGGTGTGTCTTGTGCCTTATGCCGTGTATGCCATACCTGGTGTGGTCAGGTACTCAGGTAGGTGCATATTACGCCATCTGTGAAGCTCACGCTGGTTGTCCCCAAATGGTCATTGTTACAGCCCTCATCAACATTTCTCTGCACCACAAGTCTTTTGTCACCGCTACAATAATTTACTGAGGTCATAATTCTTCATATTTGCCGAATAATAAGTAAGTACTTATTATTTTTTCCAAACATTCAGTTGTGAAAGTTAGAATTCGGCCCAAGCTTTTAGGCCCTAAAAGGGGACAAAAGAAAAGGAGTGGCGGAAAGTCTTCACAACTTGAAAGACGCCGGGGGAGATATAGAAAAAAGGGTCGAACCGTTCGACCGACTCGAAATCACTCATCAGAAAGTAAAGACGAATCAACTGACATACTCGTATACCAGTCAACAAAAAACACAGAAGGAAAATTTTATCAGCAGAATATCTCATCAGTCAACTTGCAACCACCCTAAAATCCTGCAAGAAATAAAATAAATCCTTAAACCCGCGCTGGGTCTATAAGCCATAACATATCATGATATAGAGCAGGAAATATCATCCCTAAAATCCCAGACCTTCAACCTTGAACTTGGAACGATAAAATGCGTAAGGTGTATAGGCAATAAAGGACTGGGTCCAGAGGCCTAACCTGACTGTAGACCCCTAGGATCCAGGTACAGTCGCACCTGATTTGACTTCATTGGCAAGCTAAACATGAGGTTTCACGTGAACAAGAAGAGACAGTGTCATTTTTTAGAGCGTTCCAGTTTTGAACGAAGGGTGGCATGACATTAAAAATTCCAGAGTTGCGGTTTTGTGTGCGGAGGAGATTAGTATCGGATCCTTTTTCAGGTTTTTAGGCCATCAAAATTTACCTTTCGAACAGCCCTCTCAAATACCTGCTTGACAGATCTGAAAAAATCTAGTGGAATAATTTTTTATTAGTGACCATTCTATAGCCAATCTGTTCATCAGCCCAAATTCCTTCTGCGGCAGCATATGTACGAAGGTACATTGATGAAACATAAAACCTTACTATCTCTGGTCAGAAACAAAATTTTTATGAATTCCTGTTTCAAGGCTTCAAGACTCATTCAATTCGGTCTGAAAAACTGACAGAAGCAAGAACTAACAATACTATGGAGATACAACAATACTAGAGGGAGAAAAATTCAACAACGCCACTTGCAGATTTACTCAATGTTCTTGTGTGCTAGAAGCAACTTTTTGGTCTTTTTCTAGAAGACACTTGAGTCAAAGTCTGGGAGTATGAGATAATTCTCTAACCTCTAACCAAAAGCTCTCGGCTCACTTTGATTGTCAAATTAATTTTCTAGAAAAGAATCAGCGACATGTTTCTATAGAGCTAGAACTGAGTTTACCGCTAAGACCATGATCATGACGGGGCAAGCATCATGATTCATAACCAAATTTTAAAAGTAGAGCGTTCTACTAAGGGCGCGTCCCACCATGCCCAGTTAAAATTAAACTGGAGATTTTGTCCTATGTTTACCATGTTAAAATTTCACTTTTGAGTTAAATTTAACATGGTAAATCTCCAGTTTAATTTTAACTGGGCATGGTGGGACGCACCCTAATTAGATCAACATGAGAGACATTTTTTGGAAACCTTCAACAGCGAAAGACTCTATGAGTGCTCTTAATCTTCAATTTTTCCCCTCCAGGAGTCATAAAGTAGAGCTCGCAGAGCAGTAGGGAATATTTTGTCAACAAAGCAGTCGGGTACAAAGCGTTATTGATACATTTGGTATTTATGAACTACGCACTGTTCACCGATCTCAATATAAAGGCAATGTTTTCGCACACTTCACTGCCCACTGACAAAACCATGACTTGAGTGCCTTTTGGGTGCATATAGGGTGACTTTTTCAGATTGCCTGCAGGTAAACCCACCTAAGACCCAGGCTAACCCCACGAGCATCGAGCATTTCCATTTTATATCTTTTATATTAGCACTACACTGAAGTGCTTATCAAAATATGGACTCTTTAACACCTGACTACAACAATGTCGACAATTTGCAAAAATTAGATCTCTAAAAAATTTGATATGGTACCCGTATTACCTACATTTGGAAATATACGAGTAGTTTCTTTCTTAATTTTCCGAATAAAGAACTCCAAATAAGCAACTGATTTATGAACAGGTACACTGGGTATATGCCCTTTTTTCAACGATCAAAAAATGTAGATACTATTGTAACTGTAAACTAAACCGTATTGCCGATATGTAATGAATATCTCCAGCAGGGCCGTTGGTATTTGTGGTTAGGGAAGCTTGAGTGGGTCTAGCTGTAAAAAGTCGGCCGCTAACAGAAAAGTCGTGAAGAGCTGGGAAGATGGTGCGGGACATACCACAGGACAAAAAGGAGAGACCCCCGAACATGCCAAACACATGACAAAGGTCCCACCCGGCCCAAAAGAGATTTATAGCGCTTACCTTTATCTGCCGAGGGCAGTTTTTTGGCATTTTCGACCCCTGCAAACCCGTTATATTGTGTAACACCTCACCGTGATTTCCGGGGGCTTTTATGTCTTCTTCCGGTTCGATTAATATGTGAGTATTATTTTTACGACAGTCTAAAATACTATGGTAGGATCTGCCTATATGGCCAGGAATTTAAACTCACTCCTGAAAGCGAAGTAGGGGTATCTTTATACCATTTATAGAAGTTACCGATGAGGTCGTTCCTAAATTCTAGAATCTAGAGGTCAGCTATTTCGTTTGTTTGTAACTGTGTGAGTATCAATAAAGACAAAATCACGTAGACCAAACAGAGTGATCGATAGCTTGACGTCACGAGAGACCTATAACTTCACAATCAAATGAGACCACCTCTGTCATAGATCCCAGGAAGTATCTACGTTTAAGTTTTTGAGATAAAAGTAACATAGTGGCATGTGGCATGGATGCATTAGTATGGGAGTTTTCTACTATCTGGTTAAAAATTCAGAGCGCAGTTTCATCCATGCGCATTCGTCAGTTCTACTGCTTTTAATTTTTACAATTTCCCCCAATGGGGTAACGGAGAATTGAAGAGCCAAAGTTGCGAAGTACCTAGTCCGTATTCTTCACCAATATACGAAATGAAAGATGTGTATTGTTAACGAAATATAATGGGTATACGCTGATGGGTCTTGACATCAGGCCAAGCCCAAATTAAAAGCAAAAATGAAGCATGACAAAGCTATCGGACAATGCAACCACGGACAATAGGCACAGCGAAATAACCAATCACATTGCTCGGTGACTCCTAATTACCAATCACATGTCTACGGCGTTTTCTAATTGATTTGAGACTGTCTCAATCCGTGTGATAGTCTATCGTTAGTGCTCCGTATATGGCAAGCGGAAGGACCCAATGAAACAATGTGACGTGCTGAAAATGCCCCGATTGGACCGAATTAGATGGAATTGTAGCCCTGGTGCCCTCATTAGAGCCTAATTGTTATTGTTGTAGCCAAGAGGAGTTCTCGGAACTGGTCCTTTAAGGGGCAGATGGGTCATCTTGAGCCCGTGCCCAGAAATTGGTCCACTACCGTTGCTCACGACTTAGAGTTATTCAAGTGTAATTGTAGCATAGGTACATTCTCAGAATGGGGGGCGCAGTAGTTCATGCGTGATTCCACTTTACATTTAGCAATGTTTTCAGTGGAACTAAGTAATAAGAGTTTTTTCTGATTCATTTTTCGGAAGCTATGTTTTTCTTTCCTAATACAATCCGAGAAACTCTATTCACCCACCAGCCCAGAATAATCTACAGGCTTCAGTTTCAGATTATACGTCGTGAAACCTTCCATTACCACCGGTGAGTTAAGTTCCAATAAACGGCCATACATATCTTGAATTTTCTACTAATTCATTCTTAAAATCATCCGATAGATACCTATTGTGTAAAATTACTGGAGAAAAGAAGATACCTACTTGTTTTCATTTGCAGACAACTGTACCTTACTAGCGTCTCGCCGATACCTACAATAACTAATGAAGACCTGGGAACGTCGGCGGTGACAAATGAGTGCGGAGGAGTAATTAGGCCGGGGTCACATGGAGGGGTCATTCCGCTTGTTCTTATAACCGAAGGCAACCCGAGAAAAGTTAATCTGTAGCGAGGACCTTGTGATCGTTTCGACGCCTCCAGGCTCCAGCGAGTAAGCATGAAATAGTCAGTCTCTCACTGGCTCTAAACTTCTCAAAGGGTTAGTTACCGCCCGGTGTTAAACTGAGTTATCGCGATCGCCTTTCTGTTTATTCCTTCCGCTGGCAGTAACATCAGTTTCTATGCAACTTATGGTTTGAGAACCGTTGAGCACTGGGTCCTGATATTATTCTTAAGAGAATAGGTCGTGTTCTAATGCAGGTACGTACAATATATATCCATGTACGAGTACGAGTATAGAGGACTGGGAAAATGGGCTTCGACTATTACTAGTGATTTGAAAAATGAGAGAGAAACCTATGATAGGTCTGACTGGTCCTTGAACAGCTGACATAGATATTGAGTAATAAATTAGCAGACTAGCCGTGCGAAGACCTAAGCTAGAGGCACGAGTAAGCAGAGCCTCAAATCTCACAACGGGGGTCCTACCAACACGTAACCCGGTAAGTCCATACACCCGTGGTGGAAATTAAAATAATACAGGGTGTTATATAGTAATAGTAAAGCCATAAATAATATGTTCATTTAAATAGGAAAATCATTACGAAAACCTATAAACAGAAAAACTGGGATCGTGCAAAAATCGATGTTGAAGTTTTCACTAGGAAGTGCCGATGAGAGACTCAGACAAAAAGTATTATTTTTACTTTGTTGGTGTGTGGTGAGGGAGGGACCAAATTCGTTGAAACTAAGGTATTGTGCCCCTCCAGAGTAAAAACTTTCTCCCCTTGGCCCTTGGCTGTGATAGCAGTAAAATGTCCCACCTTGGCTGTGCAGAAGTGCATGCATGGTACGGGGAACCAATTTTTGGTCTGGTTAGCGTTCCGGGCACAATACTGTCCAAGTATAGTCCAAGTAAGGCTAGGAGCGTACCGATTACTCATAATTTCTTGCCAATCTAGGGCTGATCTGATCAAAACTTCTTCTTGATCAGGGAAATATCTGCTCAGGGTCGGATTGGCATTTTTAGTGTATGGTAGGATATGGAACCCAAATCCGGATCGGCGTCAACTGAAAATCTTCAAGAAATTATGAATAATCGGTACGCTCCCAGCTTGACTTGGACTATAGTAAGTACATATAGAAACAGAGTCGGTAGAGTTGTGAGAGCGGTAGAGTGATTCCAGGCACAGCGCTCTTTCCACATGTCAAAGAGGTTAGCCGTTGTACATGGCATGACCCTGTGTATTCTTCGAACACCCTGTACATGTTGGATCGCACAGTAGCTCGTATGGAGTATTAGTAAGAGTCAGTTAGTGACTACTTTAGCCTGATAGATGGTTTGGCCAACCTAAATGATGACGAGTGATGGGTACCAGGCTCCTGGTGTGTGCCTGTGCACCTGTACATACCTGTACCCGATGCCTATACAAATACAAAGTAAGTACGAGTACATGGATACCCGCAGGTGATCCCATTCATTGGATAGCTCGGAAGCTGCATGGACAGCACATGGAGCAGTATGCGGACCATGCATCTTCCAGACCACTTTATGAAAAAAGATGGGCACAGCCTTTCAAAACGAATTTATTCATAATTAGGTGAGTCTTCCCAACGCTGAAGAATTTCTGTAGTGAAATCAAACCTCTGGAATTTGCAAAATTTTTAGAATAAATAATTAATATCTAGCCCCCTTGAACGTGATCAACTTCATCTGTTAAGCTCCTTTTCGTCATTTTTGTACCAGTGACATACGTGGATACTTTTTTTAAAAAAAATATGTGAAGGAGTACACCTCTGCATACCTATTTTCTACTATTTATCAAGGTAAGCACTCTATTTGACTATTTCTTTCTTCAGTAACCTACACCTACATAGGTTTTCTAACGTCATTCTACTGGGGTTATTTTTTATCGAACCGAGGTCGGAACCGCTGTTACGTTTACGTATTTATACAGAAAGAAGGAAAATTAGGCAGCCTTGGGCCACAATAATTTCTTTTTAAAGAAATCATCTAAAAAATAGACATATAAAAAATAATAAAACAAAATAAAAGCGAAATGACTAGATTTGCTGAAATTCGCATGGGATTATCATGCTTCCCCCTCAACATTTGAAACTGCAATGAGCTATGAGCATGAGAACCTGGCGGGGCGAGACTGACGTGAAAATAGTCGCGCATGTGTGCAGAGGGGTACCTGCTTCTTCGAACCACAACAAATTAACACAACACAGGCCAAACATGTAAAAGCGCGAACCTGTAGTGAATATAGTCAGGATAAACCTAACTGGAATGGAGCTGGAATTAATTTCCAACGAAAAGCCAGTCATCTTAGCTCTGAAATTCTCCAGGTTGTTCATGAAGGGGCGGAGCTTCTCCCACCCCACTCGGATTTCAGACTTCTAAGAAGTCAACAGAACTGGAAAGGTAAACATGTGGGAGATTGTTTGCTCTTCATGTGACGCAGGAGATGATCCAGTAATTATAGCTGGAGCTAGGGCATCTAGTTTAGGGAACGCAAGCGTTTGGTGCGGGTAGCGCGGGCTACTATTCCCCCGGAAAAGCGAGGCGTGGCGAACTTTCCCAGCTTACGGTATGCCACTTCCGCCCCATCCGTGTTCTAGTTTTCGCGGGCTTTTTTCCGATTATTAGTTTGTTCCGTGTTGTGGCATCTTCAGTGATTTTACTAGTCCACAGTAATTTAAGGTAAGATTATTTATATTTCCCCTTAATTATTTTGCATTTGAACTTGAAGCTGTCTCTCGTTGAAGGTACCCTCAGCAATTTCACGAAGTGTATACGTAGCATTTTAGGTATTTTTCAATAAACAGAAAAAAATTCAGAGATCGAAGATTTTTTATATTTTTCTTTTGTTTACATTCTGAAGGAAGCATACCTCTGGTATCATTTTTTCCATGTCCATGTATTCCAGCAATGGGTATAGTCTGGCACGAGTTCAGGCATCGAATTCTGACTGCTGTATATAGAAAGGACCCTCCACCGGCTAATGAAGGCCAAAGTTAATTTGTGTGTAGCTCTGCCTACCAAAACTACTTGTTTCGTCTCTTGTGCTCAATACTGATGTGTGGTGGGCCAATGCGTGGATGACAGTCGTGGCGACATTGGGGAAGTAGGTAGAAATAATATTGTAGCATGACCAAATGTGGAGATTATTTTCAATTTTTACAGTCCAAAAGTGTTTTCTGAGTAGCTAGTAATCGAGTATTATTAGAGTCGATCTACTGACAGTTTCTTAGAGTTACCTGGTTAACCGCTATGTTAAGTGAAAACTCAATGCTCTACGGCCCTGAGAAGTCAAAATACGCCAGCAGGTTACTTTTCACGGCGGTAGTTTGCCCGACCAAAACCAAGAGCTTGAGCCCAAGCAGTACCTATCATTCTTTGGCTAATAATAAGTGGGTTGCATGCCTAAATCAGGCATCAGGTGCATTAGTAAACGATGTACTAGCGGGGACATATCGCAGAGAAACAAAGCGAGAGATGGATGGATGCATACTATTTCGAGGTACAATAGGTTCCAACTGAAGCACTTATGCTCTTAACATTACTATGAAGTCTATAAATATTCCAAGGGACGGCCTTTTCTATACCTGTCTGTCCTCGCACACCGTTATCTTTTCAGAAAGTTACAAATTCCATGATAATAGTTACAGTTTGAGATTATTGACCTCTACGATTCCACACAATTTGCAAGGGATGATAGTTCAGGTTACACTGGGTTGTATTCGACGATAAGTTCCTACCTATAGAAGTTATAACTCAAAAATCTATTGATCAAAATAAAGCAGTTTTCTGACGTTTCATAACCTCCAGATTATGAGGAAACTGTCGGATTTATTCGTTCTAAAATACGGTGATTTTAGAATCACCTCAGTTTTTATTACATCCTATATCTTCAACCCTTTGAAGGACAAGCAACTTGTCGCATAGCATGTTTTGAATTTTTTACTTTCTCGCCCGTATGTAATACATGGGCTGAGAAAGTTATGTCTTCGTGCAAAATTTCGATTTTGAGATTTTGGGTTTCCCATGATCCTGGAGGTCCCCCGAGTCCAAAAAAGTGGTTTTTAAAAAATGTCCGTCCGACGTACGTACGTACATACGTACGTACGTCAGTCTGTCGCGCAACTGGACGTCACACCGTTCGTCCGATTTTGCTCAAATTCGGTATGTAGGTACCTAATGTAAATATCTGGACATGTTTTTTGATAAATTTTGATAACTCAAAAATTGCGCCTGCTATGGTCAAAAAAAGGCAAAAAATCGTGTTTTTTGACAGTTAAGAAGGGCTGGAAGCTACGTATATCAAGTTGGAACCTTGAAAATTTGCGAAAGAGTTTTTGAATAGATGCTTTTAGGTCTTTTACAATCACTTGGAGGTGGGCCAATAACTTGGCCCAGTTTTGGCCCAAACGCGTTGGTCGTCACTCCGGTAGCACTATTCGATCGATTTCAATAAAAATTGGTAGGGAGGTGTACTTTAACCTAGTTTCATGTTTTACCGAACGAAATTTATCCAACATAATAATTATGGCCAATATTGGCATTATCGTAGGAAAATTTTCCAAAAATGGAAATCACGTTTTTGATTGGTTCAGACGGATTTGCAACAAGCCTAATCGACAGATTTCCTTGAAAATTGGTGAAAGTGGTCTCAGATAGATGCTTCAAGGTCATTTTCACTAGATTTTCAATTACTTGAAAATTAAGGCCGTGACATGGAAAATAGAAAACACGTACTTTGCGAGTCGAACGACACTCACTCCGGTAGCACTATTCGATCGATTTCAATAAAAATTGGTAGGGAGGTGTACTTTAATCTATTTTGATGTTTTACCGAACGAAATTTATCCAACATAATAATTATAGCCAATATTGGCATTATCGTAGGAAAATTTTCCAAAAATGGAATTCACGTTTTTGATTGGTTCAGACGGATTTGCAACAACCCTAATCGACAGATTTCCTTGAAAATTGGTGAAAGTGGTTTCAGATAGATGCTTCAAGGTCATTTTCAATAGATTTTCAATTACTTGAAAATTAAGGCCGTGACATGGAAAATAGAAAACACGTACTTTGCGAGTCGAACGACACTCACTCCGGTAGCACTATTCGATCGATTTCAATAAAAATTGGTAGGGAGGTGTACTTTAATCTATTTTGATGTTTTACCGAACGAAATTTATCCAACATAATAATTATGGCCAATATTGGCATTATCGTAGGAAAATTTTCCAAAAATGGAATTCACGTTTTTGATTGGTTCAGACGGATTTGCAACAACCCTAATCGACAGATTTCCTTGAAAATTGGTGAAAGTGGTCTCAGATAGATGCTTCAAGATCATTTTCAATAGATTTTCAATTACTTGAAAATTAAGGCCGTGACATGGAAAATAGAAAACACGTACTTTGCGCGTCGAACGACACTTCACCATTTGACGGATATGTTTGAAATCCGGTGAGTAGGTGCCTAAAATTATTGTCCAGTGTATGGCAAAATATTTTTTAGAAAAAGTTAAAATTTTGGTCCAAAAAAAATAAATTACGTAAAAAAAAATCAAAATTTTCGATACCGCTGGCGTAAAAATTGCGAGAAAGTCTAGTGCGACCATTGTCGGACCCTTTATTTTACTTTGGTAATGAGTATAAGAAAGGCTTCCCTATCTCGTCGATTTTTAAACACCCTTATAACAAAAATATACCTATATACTCAGTACAGTATAGTAGATACTCCGAGGTAACCATAGGTTGAGCTTGTGATTTTATAAATAATGGGGACGCGTCCTTATGTTGAGGTGCCTTAAAGTTCTACGTGGGGGGGCTGGTGTGCTGTAGGTAGCCATAGAGTAATTAAGCACTGTAGCTGCGGCTGTGTCATACGAGCTAATCAACGTGATAACAAACGTAGTTTTTATCTCAATACTTCTGCCCCCGCGACTCAGATAATTTCTATACAAGTGTTCTCATTTCTGCTAATCTATCATAGCCTCTCCTGGGCACTAGACCCCCCGCGAAGAAGGAAATACCCAAGGTGTTAACCACTCGTTGGGAATCTCGTTGGAAATCATTGGAAATCTTTATGAAATCTCAGGGAATCTTGAATTTTTTTTTGGAGTGGTTACCCCTTTGGGGTTCATCTTTCTATGAATATCGTTGGGAATCTTTGGAAATCTTTATGGAAACTCAGGGAATCTCAAGGAATCTCTGGAGTGGTTACCCCCTCGAGGAAATACCTGCGCTCCGAAATCTCTATTCATCCCTATTGAAGTTTTAAGAACTTTACACTTAACGCTACATATTTAAAAGCATACTTTCAACTCCTTTGTTACCCGGTAGAATAAAAGATGAGGTAGCCTATCCATAATGGCATAAAATTAACTGAATATAGTAGGCAGGTAGTAGATGGAAAAAATATAGGAAAAGCCCTAATTCAATTGCACACGACTAAATAATTCGATTAGTGCCCAACCCAGTACATTTGAATTTTTTCCATTTTCCACATACACGCCTGCCTCTCTTCAGGCATCCCTCTCTGTTCACTCTAATATCAAATTCGGCCATTAAGCAACTAAACCTCTTGCCGATAATGCGACTCAATTAGGCAAAAATAATACCGAAAGTTGTGCGGGTGGCGACCTCTGGACCTTAAATGAAGAAATGTGGAAATTTAATGGCTCAGTGGCTGATAGCGATCAATGAAATTGAACTTGATTTGACCTTACAACGCAATGTACGATTACCTGCCCATATCACACATATAACTTTCGCCCAGCCTTAATCAAATCCACAGGTTACTCCTGTATAGTATTAAATATAGTTTTTTTAATTCAACTACGTAGTATTAGGTTCTATAACTTTTAAATCTACAGCTTCATAGGCGGTAAATACTAAGGGTCTACCTCTAAATTTATTTTAGTTTTCACTCCTAGGTACCCCTGCATCTGTACCTACAATACCTATACCAGTAACCACTCGGCACAAACCAATTCAGGCCTGACATACACAAACATGCACAAACATACAGGTGTACGTACAATAAAATACTCCGGTCATCCTCTCAAACCTATTAATAGCCATTACCAGCAGCCTTTTCTGAATGACCTTTTGGGTCAAATTGACTCAACTTTAATGGGTCACGTACAGTGAAGCTCTTGAAAATGAAAGTTTAAACAATGTGGAGTAAAAAATTAATAACAATAGGTTTGAAGCAAGTGGAGGAGCCGCTCTGTTTTTTGTTAGTCGAGTGTTTGATTGTTTTATGTGGGTACGCGTTGAAGGATCTACCTATATCTGCCCAAAGTTAGACACAAGTTCGTCTTATTTCATAGAGTTGTGGAAGTAGGAAGGGCAATATCGAGGGGGTAACCACTCCAGAGATTCCTTGAGATTCCATGAAGATTTCCAAAGATTCCCAACGATATTCATGGAAAGATGAACCCCGAAGGGGTAACCACTCCAAAAAATTCCAAGATTCCCTGAGATTACATTCAGATTGAACCCATGATTCCAATAATGATTCCAATGATTCCCAACGAGATTCCCAATGAGTGGTTAACCCCTCAGACGATATCTAGGCTTACCATTTAAGCAAATTTTTTAAAAACAGTAGGTATAAAAAGCTGCATAACACAAAATAAGTAAGAAAAAAACTGAATTAAGAAGAATAACATGGTAAAGAAGGATCATTATTTTGTTGACCGAAAATTTTCCGGTAAGTAGTCGAATACGTTGCGTCGCGTAAGTGTCTCTGCACCAAAGGTACGAACTGGCATGATTTAGACTTCAGACCAAATCTCTCCCTTGTGGGGGGTCAAGAAAGGTTATGGTCCTTGTGAGACTCGGACTTTATTCTGTAAAGTGTTCGGTGTCCTACGATAGTAAGTCGAAAAAAGCAGATAAAAAGAGACCAGACACAGGCAGGAGGTGGGAGATACATATAGAGAAATGAAGTTACAAGTAATATTCGTTAACTAAATTGTATTTTTGATGAACTCCATTTTTTCAGATGGGGGCCAAGGAGTTAACTTGGGGTGTCAGTATCTTTTTAGCTCATCAATCATTAGTCTATTAAAATTGATAGGACCTATCAATACAAATAATTATTACGAAATAGCATCTGTCGAGCCGTTTGAGACGTCTGAACTAACATACATATATTTTCTCCAATTATTTCAATACAAAATCAGTTCACAGTGTCAAATAGTGATCATTTATCTCGAAAAAGAAGAACGGGTGAGGGCACTACTATCATTCATCATACGAATTTTAAATCTTCGATGACACCTGAGAAAGGTGAGCACACACTAGTTAGTTTAGGGCCCATGCCTTTTTAATAATTTACATACATAATGCGTCAAGACTCGATTAACGCCTTAGATTTCTTTTTAAAATTCAATTTTTTTTAGTTCTCTCATTTTCAAGTCTCGTTTTCAGTGCCTACTTGTAAAATATTCGAGTTTCTGATGGTTTCTGGCAGAAATGCACTGTCAGCAGTTGCGTAGTCTTAAAATTCCCGTTAGTTTATTTATTTTATTTCATTAAACAACGTACGTGTGAAAAGGAAGTGCATATGCATGCATTTAAACAGAAGACAAATCCCAACCGTCAGTCATGCTCTCGCTAAAGATGACTCAGGTTCAAGAAGAAGTCTAACCTTGCCCGTAATGTGCAAGGTCGTCCTAACTACACAGAAACCAGGCACTTCTTCCCAGATCCTCAAGCAGGTTACTGCGCATAGTTGACCATACAATTATTATTTTACCTACACCTTTTCCTTTCTAAGATATGCTACAAGATTTAGCCCCATGTACGAGTAGGTACCGAGGTAGGTACACACCTACGTAGTGTAGTACTTCTGTTGCTATTCATCGTAGCAAGCAATCTGTCATTACAATAGTTCAGTCTCTTTTTTGATCGAGAACTCTGAAGAAATTTTAACCAAAATGCCCACTCAAAAATTTCCGAAATTTGAACAGACCTGAATTTTTAACACATAATACTATCTCTCCCTATTGGCATTTCTCTGCTCAGACGAAATACCACTGCAAGAAATCATAAATTTTCTCCACGTACTTCGGCATTTACCGCCAGTGTAGTGGCGCCCTTAGTTCCAGTAAGTCACTATTTCAGTCAGTCATACGAAAGTCATTGCGCTTCATAACGCAGACGCGAGGGGTTAACCACTCGTTGGGAATATCGTTGGGAATCATTGGAAATCTTTATGAAATCTCAGAATTTTTTTTGGAGTGGTTACCACCTCGGGGTTAATCCTCTATGAGTATCGTTGCGGGAATCTTTGGAAATCTTTATGGAATCTCAGGGAATCTCAAGGAATCTCTGGAGTGGTTACCCCCTCGCGCAGACGTTAGGAAAACCATGTAAGTTACTACATCTACAGGTGTAGGTACTTAAAGTTATCCATTCTCTCATCACCTCTCTCATCCTGAGGAAGGTCGCATCCATCATATTTGGTGAATGTGAACTTGTTCAGGCGAAACCGAAGAATAACGATTAGTGGATTCTAGCCAAGGTTATTTTTCCACATCCGTTTCACCTTTTATTTCGATTGTAAGACTGAAATGGATGGAAGAGACTTCCTTGTTGTACGGATGTAGTAACCTCAGCAGTAATGTACAAAATGAATTAATACGAAGGTGCACACTGCTGTCAACATTTGTTCCAATATTCCAGCATTATTCGGCAAAATATTTTTTTTTTTTTGTATAGGGTCCCTGTAGTGTATAGTCCAAGTCAGGCTGGGAGCGTACTCATAATTTCTTGAAAATCTAGGGCGGCTCAAAACTTCTTCTTGAGTAAGGAAATATCTGCTCAGGGTCGGATTGGCATTTTTAGCGTATGGTAAGATATGGAACCCAAATCCGGATCGGCGACAGCTCAAAATCTTCAAGAAATTATGAGTAATCGGTACTCTCCCAGCCTGACTATAGTACTGTAGGTGACTGGAGGGACGCTTAACAAGAAGTGACCAGAAGACTGTAAAACAAAAACTGAGAAAAAATGCACATATTTGGTCTTCGAACCTTGAAAAAGACTTTTGATGAAAACTTGTAAGATAAGCAACACATTGATGGGATGAGCTATACTGTCCAGTTTGGAAGGGGTGACGTCGGAAATAATAATTGTTCAGTGTTCAGTATCTAGATGAGAGCTCCGCTTTTTTAGGCTACGTCCCTCCAATTTTCTTGGGAAGTTAACATAGTAAAAAATCAACGATTTTCGGGTACGGTGGGACGTAGTCTTAGAAGCAAAACAATAGCTTCGCCCACCTCGTATTATTATAAAAATCATCTCTATCCTCTCAGTGAGATGTCGGAGCTGTGCATCAGCAACTCGATTCCTTATACCGTTGGGATAGTAAGAGGCAGACGATAGAAAATTAAAAATAAATAATCGGGCGATCCGCTATTTTCCGTGAGAAACTAATTTAAGCTCGTGCGCAAATAAGGTGTCAACACAAATAGATAAGTAACGAACGAGGAGTTGCATAGATGAGCAAGAGCATTTCAATTTAAACAACATGCACTTCATCATTATAATTAGACTACAACCACCCCCGCCATATATTTTCACACCTGTCTTATGGTGGTTACGTACCAGTATTGTTAATTGGCCCCCGGTGTCTTACCTTTTTATGGGGACTGAGATCTAATCTATCGAAAAAACTCGCTTGAAAAATAAATGAGATGGAGCAAAATAGTTTACATACCAATTGCTTGTTGCGTTACATAAATTAGGGAATGTCAGAAGTTTTCTCAGGGCCGGAGCAGGGAACGAACTTTTCTGAATAAAATGGAAAATTTCACAGACCAGTTTGAATATGTCTGAGTTTCCCACAATCTTACGCTATACTATATGAAGATTCAATTTTAAGATTTTGTGTAAGTCTATATGGGCCCCGTGTGCGGAAATGGTAGTATCTAAAAATTATCTTCCACTCGTCCTTCAGCAAGTGAACTATATAGTGTCTGCACGTGGCACGTGTGACACCTTTTTACTGAAATTCATACATATCTTCAATTAAGTGGTTGTGGCTGGAACTTCTTGCAATGATTTCTGAATTTTAAAATATGAATGACGCATCAAATGGAGCACTGAATAGCCAAACTGAAATTCACATACCCTAATCTTAAGTGTAAGGTGCAGGTATGAGTACGGTGAGAACAGAATATGGTGGCGGAAGCGACAAGAACCTCGAACCGTCCAGAGTACCATGCCTGTAGAAATCGTGGAGCAAATGGGAGAAAGATGCGCACGCAGAGGTTGATCTATGATGTATGGGGTTTTGATTAGCAACCTCGACCTTGCTGGGTTCAGGTACGAACGCCTGAGGCCACTGCGCTGCCAAGTGCCATTTAGAGCATATACCTACCAGTAATATAGGTACAGCAAATGACGAGAGTCACTCTTTACCCCGGAAGTTTAGATAATTAATTACCACAGGTACGTATACCTACCTATCCGTAAAGATTTTATAAACAACACAGCATAAGGGGGACGGGGTAACGGAAGGGTAAAGCAGCGTACGAGGGGTTAACCACTCGTTCGGAATCTCGTTGGGAATCATTGGAAATCTTTATCTCTTATCTTAATCTCAGGGAATCTTGGAATTTTTTGGAATGGTTACTCCTTCGGGGTTCATCTTTCTATAAATATCGTTGGGAATCTTTATGGAATCTCAGGGAATCTCAAGGAATCTCTGGAGTGGTTACCCCCTCGGCAGCGTGTTAGGCTTTTATATCTGACCTGACATTTGACTGAAGGGAATCCAAATAAAATATAATATAGGAACCTTCCACAGGGATAGGCATGACAACTATGAGTAAATAGTTCGAGAAAATAAAGAAAGAATCAGAAAAAACTAAATAATAACATAAAGAAAAATAATACGGTGTGAAGGGGAATGGCTACTTACGAGGGGGTAACCACTCCAGAGATTCCTTGAGATTCCATAAAGATTTCCAAAGATTCCCAATGATATTCATAGAAAGATGAACCCCGAAGGGGTAACCACTCCAAAAAAAAATCCAAGATTCCCAGAGATTTCATAAAGATTTCCAAAGATTCCCAACGAGTGGTTAACCCATCGGCTACTTACGATGCCTTGAATAGAGACTGTCCGAACTTTAGCCACCACTAAACTAATGGTTCGGGAGCTCGTGGGGACAAACATGCGTGAAGGGCTTGACAATTTTCACCCTCCCAGCGGGATGCGGATTTGGTCCAGTTGTTCAAAAACCGTTTTCTTGCTGTTGGGGTCTGGGGCTTTTAGCCCCCAGAATTTTTTCAAAAATCAAAAAAGGGCCTTTTTTCTCGGGAGGGGCTTGATGGGTTTAAGTGATGGGAAATGGTGCGCAGTAACCCCCAGTCACTAGAAACACCAAAGCAAGAAGGTTTGTCCGGGGCTTTCCCCAAACAAGAAAGGTTCCAAAATCTCAAAAAGGGCCAAAAAAATCGGGAAAAGCTTGATGAAAAATTCCTTCACCGGGAGGTTCCCCATGATGGCCCGAGTCCAAAAAACACTTTCTTGGTGTTGGGGCCCGGGGCTTACCCCTCCCAAGAAAGCCGTTTTTGGAAAATTTTCGATTTTCCACCTGAAAAGAGTGAAAAGGTTGATGGACAAAATCGGTCGCAAATGGTGCGGAGTAACCCCCATACACTAGAAACACCAAAGCAAGAAGGTTTGTCTGGGGCTTTCCCCCAACAAGAAAGGTTCCAAAATCTCAAAAAGGGCCAAAAAAATCGGGAAAAGCTTGATGAAAAATTCCTTCACTAGGAGGTTTCCCATGATCGCCCGAGTCCAAAAAACACTTTCTTGCTGTTGGGGTCCGGGGCTTTCCCCTCCCAAGAAAGCCTTTTTTGGAAAATTTATTTATTATTTTTGTCAATTTTTTTAAAAGTAAATCTCACGATTTCATATGGGTGACTGATAATAGTCACAGTTTGTAAAGTACCTATCATAGCCATATCCACGGGGGGGGGGGGGGGGGGGAGGGAGGGGTTAATCCCTCCATGAACGGATAATTAACATGGTAATGCCAACGTGCAAACTGCAAGAGGTAACAGTAGTCTGCGGGTTATTTGCGAGGATGTGCTCTCTTGCCATTGAAAAGAAGTTGGACCTTGAATCGGTTTTAGAACACTCTTTGACGCCTTTACCTCTTTCACTTGCGAGTATTGATGGCACTATGGCAAAAACTAACAAGGCAGCACTTGCGGAACGCTTGGAAAAGTTTCATGCTAATGCTGAACCTCCTTCGTATTGTGACGTTGATGTTGTAGACGGTATGGTTTTCCTTCATTCCCTTCCCACAAGGAACTTGCCAAAAACCTTCGGCGAACTGGCCAGATATATCCTCACTAGACTATGCGCCACGAAAGCACCTCGAGTTGACATAGTATTCGACCAATAACACCTTCAGTGAAAGATTGGGAAAGGCAAAGAAGGGGAGACGCAGCAGAGGCAATCGACTATATCATACAAGGTCCGCATCAGAAGGCCCCCCGGGATCTTCAAAAAGTACTCCGAAATTCGAATTTAAAAAAATCGTTGGTCAACCATCTTGCGGAGGAGTGGAAGAAAGAGGAAAACCAGAAACTATTAGGCACGTAAATAGTTTACTTTACTCAGTAACAATAAAGGTGCAGAAAACCAGGAAGTTTCTGAAATTAGGTGTGACCATGAAGAAGCCAACTCAAGGTTATTTCTTCATTGCTACCAAATATCTCAGTCGATGTCCCTCAAAAAGGACCTCCATTTTATGGTAAAAACAAACGACACCGATGTTGTCATAATCTTCATTATAAATATCGATCCTTCACGACACCAGTATTGGGTAGAATTCGGAACGGGTAGTAAAAAAAGAGTTCTGGACATCACCGGACTGGCGAAGAAACTGGGACTTAAAGTGAGCAAGGCCTTGGTTGGTTTTCATGCCTACACAGGGTGTGACGCAACAGCGGCATTTGTTGGAAAGGGGAAAGTACGGTCATATACTCCCTTATGTTAAAAAAGGATGCATACCAGTCTGCATTCGCAGCCTTGGGCACATCAGTGGAGGTATCAAGTGAAACGAAAGACGCCGTAGAAGCCTCTACTTGTGAAATGTATAGCCAAAAATGCAAAAAGGTCAACGAGGCAAGAAAAAACTTATTCACTAAATATGCGAAGCCTGTAGGAGGGAAAGCTCCATTCGCCGCAATTAAAAACATACTACCATCCCAGTTCCCTCCATGCCAGAGCGTATTCTTCAATAAAATTCTGAGGAGTAATTACATTTCACATATCTGGCGGCACCCCCATGCACCTCGACAATCCGAACAGGGAATTGTCCCCTACAGAAAACGGGTGGGAACTGAAAAATGACCGCTTCAGTCCTCAGTGGGACTCGAAGCCTCCAGTTCCACAAGACCTGGAATTTCCCGAAGGAAGTGAGTCGGAAGAGGAGGGCGACGACGTTGAGGATGATTTTTCTGAATCATCTGACGGCTTGGATCATGACTCTGAATAAAAAAAAGTAAGGCACAAAATGCGGTGCTAAATAATAATAAATAACTCAAGCTGTAGAAAGAACGCAGGTTTGTAGAGTTTCTTAAAACACTACTGTAAGGAATCTGTCGCAATGTTGATTTTTTCTAATTTTTTTTGTCAGTAAAAGTTGCCAGAATGTCCTCAGAAATTTAAGAAACGGCAAGAGCCGTTTTCACACCTACTTAGTCTTAAAAGAAGAACGTCAATTGGGTAAATTGTTGCATTGGTACCCATATCTATGTATGTGATAATGATAACTTTCCGTGATTTTTGTGACAATAAATTAGGAAAGTGCAATGAATTAACAAATATAGAAACTAATCATGTTGATAATTTAAAGGGTCATAACTAAGACTAACTACATACTTACAATATATTTTCACTTGCTTAGATATATAAGAAACCTCCTTTAGCTTAACCTTAACCAATTTTTTGTTTGC